>CM038599.1:5874295-5970642 GCA_021533255.1 Ceriops tagal | reverse complement strand
ACGGCACACCACCGACACACCAACGATTTGCGAGGAGACAACACAGTAGAGAGAGAAACGATGGTCGAAAAAACAGAGAACGGGTCGACGGGAGAGGAAATTGGGTACGGCTAAATAGAGCTGGACGATAGGATGAAGAAAAGCAAACCGGCGAAAGAAGAAACCAAACGGCCATAGAAGAAAGAGATACCGATGGCAACAAAGAACAACCGTCGAAAGAGAGAGAAAGAGGAGACGACCGGAACAGAGGAGTCGATATGGCTAAAATCAGATCCAACTGGACAGTGAGATAGATCCGGCTGGACCGTGAGAGAGATCCGACTGAACGAAGAGAGAGAAACCACCAGCAGAATCGAAGACGGACGAAGAGAGAGAAATCTGATGAGAAGAGAGAGAAATCCGGCAGGAAGAGAGAGAAATCCGGCGGTAAGAGAGAGAAATTCGGCTGGACAGTAAGAGAGAGAGAAACGGACAAGTGAGTTATGAGATAGTGAGATCGTGAGACAAGGAGACAGGTGAGACCGTAAGGCAATGAAAGCAGGAATTGTGTGAGACAACGTAGAAAAGAAATTCGACGAAGCATTGTTTCCAGACTTTTTCAATAGAGGTTAGAGAGCGTTGCGGTGAACTTCTAAGCAGCAGTAGAGCAGCCTTTCAATTCAACAGAGGCAAGACAAGCTAGAAGAAGGGTAGACACAGTAAGTGACACTCTTTGTATTGTACTTACTTAGTAATTGCAATAGTGAAAGGAGCAGAGGATTAAAGACATCCATTGTAACCTGTATTCACAAGTATAGTGGATAGTCTCGGTAGAGGGAGAGTCCCTACCACCGTGGATGTACGTCACGTTGACAGAACCACGTAAATCTCGTATGTCCTTAATTTGCTTTACGTTCTGTGTTTTGGATTGAGTTGTAAATGCAGCTAAAATATCAGCCAACCCATAACCTAACGAAGATCTAAACAAAAACATTCGTATTGTCTATTAGGCAAGGTGTCTGAAAGGTGACTTTGGGGACTATTGTGATTAGTAGGTAGCAATAGATCTACCTTAGTCAAGTCTGAGAAAGAGTTTGCTTTTAAGAAGAGGTTGAAGTTGTTCACTTACCTACGAATTGTGAATTGTGGTGATACTGATTCACCCCCCTCTCAGTATCAGAAACTAGTAGATCTTAGGGAGAAGTCGGGAACTTCAAAAATATACTTCTAGTCATATTGATTAACAATTTATGAATATGGACCTATGTTTGTAAAATATAAAATTTTGTGACATTGACTAATTCTTCTAACTTATAATCTAATATTTTTATAAGCCTATATTGATGATTCAAGGTAAGTGGTTATAATTAATTTAAACTCATACTAGTTGTTACGATAATTAAACAATTATTTCTTTAATTATCACTTTTAAAAATAAATAATTTCATATTTATCTTTAATCATATAAGTTTTTAACATTCTCCCACTTGTCTTATGTGATTACAAATAGGTGATTCTCTTAATAATGACCATTATATGTCTTACTCATGTCAACTAGTATAAATTATATTTTATTAAAAATTTCTATATATGAATCACGACGATCATGTAATGTTTTTAGAAACATTTTTTTTCATATATCACAATAATAGTGAATTTCTAATTATATATTTTATTGAGACAAAAATTTATTAAACAAAAAAAACTTTATGTATCCAAAATAAACTTTATACAAATAATTTTTATATGCATAAAATAAATTTTATTTACAAATGATGAAAAAATCTCAAAAATATCAAAATATCAGAAAACATAGTCTAAACTAACTTTAAATAGAGTTAATAAGCCCCATACACTTAACTTGATTCCTATATGACTTAACTAGCAATCCTTTAGTAATAGAATTAACAATCATAAGTCGAATATTGATATGCTCTACCACAATTGCTTACCTTTTAACATGATCTCTTACAACTAAATACTTTATATCAATATGCTTGTTTTAACTTCCACTTTTATTGTTCTTTGAAAATAACATTACAACTGAATTATTATAATATATCTTCAGTGGTTTAGAAATAAAATCTACAATTTGTAGTCATATGATAAAATTCCTCAACTATAAAGCTTATATTGTAGTCTCATGGCATGCAATAAATTATGCTTCCATGGTAAAAGAGACAATAATAGTTTGCTTGATACTTTTTCAGGATATAAACCTTAAGCAAGGATAAAAATGTATCCAATGGTAGACTTTTTGCTATTTACACGCCTAGCAAAATTAGTATCTGAATATCTGACTACTTTCAAATAGTCGGTATGTCTGTATAGTAGCCTATAATTCTTGGTTCTTTGTAGATACCTTATAACCTTTTTAACAACTTTTCAGTGTTCTTGCTTAGGATTACTTTGGTACCTCCCTAACATTCCTATTGCAAATGCAATATCAAGTTTAGTGCAAACTTGTGCATATATGAGGCTACCAACTGCTAACGTATATAGTATGTGCTTTATTTCTTCTCGTTCCAAGTTATTATAAGGACATTGTGCAAAATTGAACTAGTCTTTTTGACTCTAGGTGCTCACATACACCTTTAAAACTGTCAAATTAGCTAATGCCTAATCTGATTTCATAAATTATTCTTCTATTGCTTTTATGAAATCCTTGACTTTATCTATTTTAAGAATAGACCCCGAAATATTTTTATTGATATCGGATTTGATAATCATTAAATCTATGCGGTTGGATCACTCCTACTTATCATAAAGAGCTTTTTGAGTTAGCTTACTTAATTTTGTAAGAACAAGTGGTTAATCTTCATGGAAGTTCAAATGAATATCTATATACCTTAACGTCAAAAAGACCTTTTTTTTTTGATATGTAAAATTGCTACTAAACAATATTGGAATACAAATAATATCATTGTAATAAACAGTAAGACGAACCATCATAAATATAAATTCAAACCTACTTATGGGTAAAGGTTGTAGCATGCATTGAATTTATATATATACTTTATAATAAGATTAATGAATCAAATATTAAAATATAAAATTTTTGTACCTATGAGTATAAGAAAATCTAATTTTAATATCTTATTCTAGTTAATTTATTAAAATAAATACCTACCTATAGGATCAAGTAATTTATTTTAAATAATTAATATAACTCTTATTTATAATTTATAATCTATTGATTATATTTTTATATAATTCTTTTACAAATTACTAAGTCATAATAATATAGAATTTTATAAGTACTCTTAAATCACAATAATATTCCATAGTATGAAATTCATAAAACCAAAATATGATATACATTTATTAAATTTTAAAATAATATATACATAAAAGTACACGTAATATTTTGCATAAATTACTAAGTCATAAATACAACACAACACGTCAATTTTAAAATAATAATAATAATCATAATCATAATATTTTATTTTATTTTATTCTGTCTGAGTTGGCCGTTGTTCAGCCGGAATAACCGTCCGACGAACTGGATGGCCGGCGATCGGCAGAAATGGCCTTCTGGTCCCTTAGGTTGCCATCGACAGGCCACGAAACGGCCTGGGAGGTCGTCGACAATGCCTGAAACGAACTGTCGAGTTGTCGTCGTTTAACCGTAAAACGGCTGGAGATACCGCCGATAAGCCCTGTGTTGTCATGGATAGGCTAGGAAACGGCCTGAGTTGCCGCTGACAAGCCATGAAACGGTTTGAGATGCCGCTGATAAGCCGCAAAACGGCCTGAGATACCGCCGATGGTACTGATTTCTGCCGATGGCCAGATAACGGCGAGTTAACTTTTCTGGCGACAGGGCGGCGAGACATCTTGATATGTGCGCACTTCTGCAATAATTAGATTGCTAAGCCTTATGTCAGCAAAACGTTAGGGATCATGACCTTTTTTTTTTTATTTTATTTTTTGGTAAAGATAACTTATAAAATTTTGTGAGATTTCATTACAACTCACATTCTCTTCTATCTGCCCCTTGGAACAGTCCACTCCGAAGCCGCAACTAATTGTGTAAAACAACCCCACGGGTGGGGGGGACTCTTGCACATGGTCCAAGATTCGGATGCATTTTTTATTTTAAAAAATATATGATAAATACATAATTAAAGTAAAATTCATGAATAAGTATTGATAATACATATATATATATATATATATAATATTTTTCTAACTGTTCTGTTTTTTTTTTTCAAAGAAATGAAAAGGCACGTAAGATAAGATCAGTGCGAGGCCCATTCTACCATATCACTGCGTTTGGATCCGTTTATCGTCCCATGTCTGCCTACTTTTATTGTTACATGGTAAAGACGATGAGCACAGTATTGCTTTGCATATATCTTTTGACATCTATTTATTCGTTTTTACTGTTTGAATGACCAAATTAACATTCCACCACTGACTTCTCCCTTCCCATGAGTGAAACTTTGCTTGCAATTGGATTGAGATTAAAGGGAATTAAAGATTAACCTTATTTTGTTTCAATTCAACACATAATCTCAAATTTTAAGCCAAAACAACGACCATGAATTTAATTAATTTAGATACTCACACGTCACGTTTGGATCTTGATAAACATCGTTAACGTTTTTATTTTTAATAAAAAATTAATTTCTAATGTAATTAGAGGCTGGAATGCATTATTCATTCATATTTCAATTCTCGCAAACCCATGAATTTATTTTATAAATTCCACGCCCCCCTTTTTATAATTAAAATCTAACATTTTAAAAATAAAAACTTATATTTCTAGTGACTAGTAGCAAACAGTCGGCAACTGTGCTAAAGAAATGAAATTTATAATAATAATAATAATAATCAAGAGGTGCGGACAAGTACGCTGCGGCGCATCATGTGCTTAAACTCGGAGAAATCGACAAGGCCGTCGCGATTACAATCAACGGAGTGGATCATGTCCCGAACTCTGTCCATCTCTTTGGCCTCAGGCAATCCCAGCTTCCGTAACACCACTTGCAGCTCTTCCGCCGATATGTACCCATCCCTGTCCTCGTCGAACACTTTGAATGCCTCCGACAGGTCGTGCTCCTCCTGCATGGCGGCCTCAACCTCTCTATCGTCGGCCGATGCGCCCTCCTGCTCTTCCCCTCCGTCGCCGCCGCTACCAAAGAATGCGTTGTCCAGTGACTGGTGGAGGGACAAGAAGTCTTCGAATTGAAGGCCCGTGTTGCCCGGCCTTATGTGGGACTTGATGGTTGACTCGAGCTCCGAGAAGCCAGCGTCGAGACCCAAAACGGAGAGTGCTTGGCTGAGTTCTTGGGTGGTGATGTTGCCGTCGCCGTTCTTATCGAAGATGTCGAAGATGCGGCGGAGGCGGAGAGAATTGAGGCTGGGGCATCGGAGACTGAAGGAGGAACTTTTCCTGCAGCTTTGTTTATGAACCGGGCGAATACTTGAGGCTTTTTCTTCTACCTTTCGATCCATTTGAATTAATTCCTCCTTATATTATCAAAATTATATATTGATTCCTCTTCCTCTTCCTTATCGTCCTCCTTTCCTATATTTTATCAGCGGTGGCAGCGGCAGCCACTTTAGAGGGCGCAACGAAGGAAGGATTGAAGGGAATGCCTAATGCCGGTGGAACGTGGAAAGCGTCGGGTTTTGCTTCCTAAATTCTAAAGCGTCGATACGAGAAAAGGGGGATGGCCGGATGGATGGACTGGAGGGTTGTAAAATTTCTCCATTCTTGGCGTATTGATATCTTAGGTGGGGAAGCCCGTCAACATTTTAAAATATGAGACAATGCGCGTTCGCCGGGGTTGGCTTTATTTGACCACCGCCACCACAACCACCCATGACCATTGACCACCCAAGCCCAACCCCTGCAAATAGACTTTTCGTGATTTCTCATTTTCAATCGATTTGCTTTGTCCTGCTTGGCACTTGCGAAACTAGGCCATTTCGCTTCTGCATCTTCCATATTTGATACAGCGGACGTGAAAGAGTCATCCAACTCTAACCTAAGAAGAAAAGAAAGGAGGAAGAAAAAAAAAGCCCCAAGAGTCGTGGCACCTTTATTATGTGAAAGGAAAAATCTTTTTCTAGAAGTTGCCAGGAATAAGTCCATTCTATATATACGTGTGTGTGTGTGTGGGGGGGGGGGGGGGGGAGGATTCTAAATTGGGGGCTAATTAATTATAACTTATACGAAGATAAACTGCTTTTCGCTTAATTAATATTTTCAAGTCTAATTTTCTAGAATGCCAAGGTGATTATTTCCCTGGAAAAAACAAAAAGTTGCATGTGATTTTTATTTTTATTTTTATCTTTTTTAAGAGTCAAGGTATCTTTTTCTTTCTTTTTTTTTTTTTTTTGGGTGAAGAAAATAAGTAATGGACAGTGGTGGCAGTGGCAGTATAAACACTGATCTGATGAGATGGAGCTTTTATGCTCTCTACACACACACACGGCTGAATCTATAAATGCCAAATAGCATAAAGAAGAATATTGAACCCCAAAGAAATGGGGAAAAGATCATAATATAACAATTTGGGACGCCGATGCTAATGGCAGGTTGCTTGCTGCAGCCGTTGAGCCAAAGTTGCAGAACAAATCTCGGGGTGTCAGCCAAAATCTGCGAGGAACCTGGGGGGGGGGGCAAATTAATTAAGTGGAACCAAAATTAGCCAGTGTGGTCTTCTTCTGAGTCTTGGGCGGGGGCGACTTTTTGGGAACCTGTCTCATCTCTTCGCTGCCAAATGGTAAAAAGGCCTCCTAAGATTTTTGGGTTGGTCCACCCGGACATGCGTGGCAGTCCGGTATTGGTTTGAAGTTGGGAGACGTCGTGATTCGGTTTCAGTCCGAATTTACAAATGTATTATTTATAGCTAACTAAAAATGCATTAGTATATAAAATAAGATGTACATATCGTTATATAAAAGTGTTTTTTTAGTGTCCACAAAATTAATATCTGTGCATCCGTATAGTTTAATTATATAGGCTTTACATAATTTTTTATTTTTTATTTCCTTAAAATAAAGAGAAGCAGAAACCGCACGAATTACCTACGACGTCGTCCTGTCTAAACTTCTTCCACCATTGGTAGGGATCCAATTTTCACGTAGTCGAATCTTTAAAATTTCGGGGACAGGCAAACGCTCTAAAAGAAGGGATCCTTTTGTGTAGCTGTGGACAGGTAAAGTCTCCTGATAGGCGACGCTGCCGTTTCCTCATTTAATATATATATATATATATATATATATATATATATATATATTAAAAAAAAAACCCACTTCGCACTTCATCTGAGACCCGACCCGAGCAGCCCCTTCCCCCTTTTCCCTTTCTACAATCAACCGTCCCACCGTCTCGCCGCCGCCTCTAGAAGATCTTTATAGCAGAATCCACCATTCTTCTACCGTTCCGAAAAATCGGTACTTTTTCTTCCCACAAAGTTTGATTTCTCTTCTCTACTTTCACCCATTATTTCAGCAATCGAATCACGGAGAAAAGTGTTGTCGCAGTAGTTACTCGCGACTTTTTTTTTTCTAATTTTTTGGTGTAGGGTTGCTCATTTTTTATGGAATTATTATATTATAGGACAAGAAAGAATCTGGGTATTGCGTTTTCATCTGTAATTGAATTCAGAGTTTACCTAGAAATTTTTCTTGTTGCTGTTGAAGTAGGGTATATATAAACTGTTAACTGCCTGTGGTCGATTGCTTCCAGCCCCAGACAGCTGAATCTGCTTATTCATTTGTCTTTGCTGAAGCCGCACGGAGCACGTACCCATGGATTCTGATTCTTTTCCGCAGCCTGCCAGCAGAATCGGTCTTGAATCTCATTCTTCCCAGAAACATTTGGAAAAGATCGATGCTTCACAAGCCAGTAACACCATAGTTCAGGCCGAACCATCTCTGGGGCCTAGTACTCCTGATATGAGCAAGGAGAATGGCGATTTCCCCCTAGATCTTAATTCTCCGCCCACTGTTCCCAAAAAAGTTCTTTCCTTTACTTCGAAGTCAGATAGAAATGAGGACCTAGACAATTGTACTAGCCCCCGAACGCCCAAGGATGGCGTTTTTGACCCTTTTGCTCCCGGCCTCAATCACATGATCTTGGCTCCTCATTGTAAGAAATACTTTGATGAAGCAAGGGCAAGTGTTGCTCGCTGTCTTAACTTCACCTCTGCCTTCAAAGCTATGCGAAATAAAACATGCTATGCTGACCCAGAATGTTTAACGGATGAAGAGATGTTTGAATGTGTCTACGAAAATCTCTTGGAAGCTATTGTTTCTAACCTAACAGAAAGTGCTCTTGCCGAAATACCTGACATTGAATGGGCTTCTGATGCTTGTAGGACACCTCCGTCAGCTCCTCAACTCAATGGGCTTGCTGAAACTTGTCCTGGTGCTCCTTTGAGGCCAACGGCTAGATCGAGGATTACTGATTTGGGTTTGTGTAGAAAGCTTGAATTCTAATGGTAGTTGGAGTCTTTTGTTTATCTGTTTCACTGAGAGTATGAGATAGCACTACTGACTAATTCTGTAGGAAGCCATCTTGTATCGAACTTAAAGCTCTAACCTTTGTGGCCAATAAGTTACAAATTTGGTCTTGGATATTAAATTATAAGGACAACAAAATCCAGCCTAACTAGTCGTGATGACAATGTAGGAATGGCATTGTATAGTAATGTTGTTGCATTATTGTTCAGAAATCTGTAAGTTTTTCCTTTTATTTTGTATTTAGTGTCCTTCTCTTTCTGTTCTCTTGTGCATTGTATTAGCATATTAATGTTCCTGGAATGTGAATCTCTTTATTTTGCTTTGTCCAATGCCATAATGTCAGACTCAATTAAGACAAGGCCTATTGTGTTAAGCAACTGAAATTCATAGTGCATAGTTTTGACTGCTCAGACATGTTCTTTTGCAGGATATAATTAGACGAGATGATTGATGTAATTGGGTTAGTAACAAAAATTACCTTTATATCAAATAAAAAAGAATTCTTTATCCAAGTTAGTTTTGGCAGTCATTTGTTAGAAAAATCAACTGTACTGATTACTTGTCCTATTTGCTGACAAGGTTCATCTAAGAGCGCTGCATTGTGGAGCAATGGAATTTCCATCATTTGCTATCAAATACATGTGATCTACTGTTTCCATATCTTTTGACCTTTACTGATTTATCACTCAATATTACCACCTCTTTGAGCCTTAGCTTTAGGCAATCTGCACCTTTCACCAAACACAATTAGTACTGTGATCAGTTCTCGTTTCTTAAAAATGAGGCTGACCAACTGGATTGCCAGTAACACAAACCACCTGCAGGGTGCAGGACAGTTTGTGTTCTATGATTGATTGGTTGACTGGGTTTCTGTGAGTCGTTGGATACCTAATCACAGTTATAAATAGGAATTTCATATAACTAGGGTTTTGCCTTTTAGAGTCCCCAACTTTCTGACCTTAGGTTTCTGTTAGGATTACTATTTTGATCTTCACTTTATTTTTTGACCTAATAGGAATTCTTTTAAGTTTTCTGTACAATTGCTGATGGACTATGATTTGATGATTACTGCTGATTGCTAAACAGTAATTCTTGTGGCTAGAAGGCCTGCACTTATTTCACTTCTATGACTATTATTGGATGATTACTGCCGATTGCTAAACGGTAATTCTTGTGGCTAGAAGGCCTTGCGCCTATTTCACATCTGTGGGTATATGTATTCTAGACCTTTGCATGCTGAAATTGTTCTCAGTATTTATCCATGTAGCCGTTGAGATTCACTTCGTGGAATTTTTTCTACTGGAAGATGATTTTTTGGTGTTCTTTCACAAGATGTTGCATAACCATAAGTCATCCATTTTGTAAAATTATATACTTAAGTTTTAGGCGGTCCGGCAGTCTTGAGTTTTGTATCATTGAAGCTGTAAGTGTAGAGGGGGAATGCATGTTGGTAAGGCAGGGAGAGGTAGACCTGGTAAAGTGAACGTCTCGCCAGCCCTGTCAGGTTCGGAGGAAGAAAGGGAAAATAATGCCGCCAACCTGTATTGCGAAAGGAAAATGCTGCCATCGTTGCATGACCATGAAATGAAAGATGATGATTTTAATGAAGATTAGTAAGCAATCGATGGACGCTTATAAAAGGATTTATTAAGTTTATCTGAACGAACCGGGGGAGTGCCACTTATAGTCAAGTCTTTTAATTGAGGCCAATTAGCGTGTGTTCTCTGACTCCTTTGCATGTTACCAAATTCACTATCAGCAGGAAATTGGCCTATTCAACTAACTAAAAAGCTTTCGTATTACCCTTAAATACCGATGCTCCGTTTGAATGAAAATGTTGTGGTACCGAAAGCATTATAGTTCGTATTTTCGCATAAAGGATTTGAAAGCTTTACTCTGACCCCATGCCGCTGAGCGCAGACACGGAAAGAAAGCTAGGCCTTGGTCCAACCATAACGTTGCCCCAAATGTTACATCAATTTATTCTGTGTATTTTTCATTGTTGGGGGGAAGAAAAAAAGAAAAAGGTTATCCCTATTATTTCAAGAATTATCTCAATTTTCATTCACTGGACTGAGCAACCCACGTGATGAAAAGGAAAGGATTCTCGAGGTCGGAACACAAAACTTTGGTCAAGTGGAAATTTTGAAACTTAGCTTGGTCAAAACTCTTTTCATGGCGTGTGGTTCACTCAGCATATCGTCGAAATCACGTTTTACTCTTTGTCTGACAGACCAGCCTAACCATTTTCGCCTGAATTCCGCCCGTAGTTGCTCGTGCCACCATAATTTGTGCCATTCTCTCTGCTACAGCGCGAATTAGTCATCCGGGTCAACCTCGCAAACTCGAATAGGAGGTCAAAACTTTGGAAAAAGAAGGGGAACAAAACAGAGTCATTGAACATTTCAGGGGGAATTGACTCACCTCACCTGGCGTTTCGTTCGCAAACCAAATGCTTCAAGAGGGTAGCGTCTAAGAACTCGTGTTGAAGCTTCATTTTTTCGCTGCCGCCAGCAAGTGTGTTGTTTTTTAGTTGCATTAAGTATCAACTTTGAGTAGGGCCGCCTTTGTCTCGCTAGTCGATTACAGAATTCATTCGCGTGGCTTCTTAGATGGAGAGCAAATCAGGTAACAATAACAAACGATAGAGGGGCGCTTTGGGAGCTGCCGGCCATCCGTTGTCAATAGTATCACCTGCCCATCGTCCTGAACAGCGTCGTCTCGTTCAAAAATGAAATCCGTTTGCTTGCCATCTATTGAGCAGTAAAGTGGTTCGATGATTCTGTCTCAAACTACATATTGTCCCTTTCAACAACTATATTTCATTTTGGATCATTTAAATAAAATGAACGATTGCAGCATACCGAGAAATTCTTTTATTTGCAAGGCAAACGATCAATATTATACTAGAAGTAGAAAAGTTAATCTCAATCTAGGCTTTATTACATTGAGAAAGGTTTACTTTGTCGCGTGTCTAACACAGTAATATCCCGATCATTAATTATGTACAGGTTCTGGTTTTCTTGAAAATGAAACTGGCTACTGTGTGGATTTATCCTCAGTGTTTGTGATCAATTTTACTATTAATCAGAAAGATTAAACCAAAACAAAATAAAAATCAAAACACAAGGATGCAGAAACATCAGAAAGGCAGCTAATTAAGGACAGCTTTTTAAAGCTTTTGGAACAGAGGATAATAGTATTCTTCCTTTATTTCCATACAAGAGCAAGGGATAATACAGACGCTGTATATATAATTCTATTCAATCTGAGAGTAGGAGATGATACAGACACTGTAACGAAAGATGAAACGAAAAGGGAAGTCGATTCTGATTTACTTCGTCTCCTACAATTTCAATTTGTTCTTATAATGGCACTTCGGTTGTCCGATTGTTTGACTGGAGAGAAGGACGGTGACATCGCAGGAAGTCGTCGAAATCACTCGTACTCTGAACATTTTCAAGATTCGAACTTTTCCAGAAATTCTGGCAAAAGTGTTCAAGGGCAGCGAGCCGTTGGTCACATCGGAAAAAAGCTGTGAATCGGAGAGCAGTCGATCGGCCATGAAGGTGACCGTCAGGTTCATGGGCTGCGTCTTGTCGGCAGAAATCTTTCCTGCAGGGATAGGAACCTCGCCGACCTGCCTTCCTCTGTAGTTCAAAGTAGCGGTGCTGGTGGTGTACTTGAAGCTCACCTTGTTTGGATTCTTGATGGAGGCATCCACGTCCAGGGTCAAGTTCAGATTCACGGCTAGCCTGGCCAAGTCCACGGACGTCCGCAGGTTCTTCAGAGTCACGGAATTCACGGAGGTCACCGGCTTCTTCGCCTTGAACACCGTGAATGCTAGGATCACCACCACCAGAACCACCGTCAGGATGACTGCCGCGGTTACCCCGAGACAGACGTTCCGGCACCTGTGTCTCCGTTGCTTCGGAGACAGAGCTTTATCGTCTTTTGCAACTGCTAATCTTTTTCTTGATGGGTTTAAGGATTCTTCCTCCATCTCTCCACACGATTCACCACCACCACAGCCACCAATTTTCCTTTCTGGGCTTTTATTTATTATTATTATTATTTTTCCTCCGTGATTCCGTAAACCATCTCCATCTCTTAACAGTGCGGCGGTAATCAAAGCGGTGGTGGCCTCAATCTCATTTATAGGCGCTGGCAGGAACGCAGACATTGCAACAGTACTGATACGCGTACGGCTTTTTTTTTTTTTTTTTTCAATTTTCTTTTCTGTTATTCTGTTATTATTATTTTTTTAAATTTTAAGTTATATAATTATAAAAATTATGTATAATATATAAAATAATAAAAACGATGATTTATCGATTAAAGTTGATTTTTGAGTATAATATTTATTGCGTTGAAATACAAACAAGTCAAAACAAATATAAAATGCTGGTTGTGGGGCTCAGGATTCTAAATCGTAATCTTAAGACAAGCGAAGATCAAGTTGAAAAGAGCCATCATAGTTCTAGATACAATGTATAATTTTATTCTGTCTTTTAAATTTTACCTTTTTAATACACCAAAAAAAAATAAAAAAAATAAAATGAAATTTATGGTTAAAAATTTTAAACTTTAATTTTAAAAAGAGACTATAAAATTTATAAAAATAAATAAAATTAGGCATTACATAACTCTCGAATTAACAAGTAAGCGTACTCTCACTCACTATCATTAGTTTACTTACACGAGAGATACAAATACCCCAAAAACAAAAAAAAAAAAAAAAAAGGAAAAGAAATGATACTTGAACTTATTAACGTCTCAACTAGAATGAATAGAACGGAATATAAATTTTGATGTAAACAATAACCCCTCATTTACACCTACCCCTCAAAAAAATAAATAAAAATAAAAATAAAGAGATGCAATTAAAGTATTCTTCATCGCAATAAGCGGAACTGGGGGATTATTTATTTATTTATTTATTTATTTTCCGGAACTAGGGGGAATTCAGTATTATTGTGATGTGGGTGGGTGGGTGGGGGGGCAGTGACAATAGTTTATTTCGCTTTTGCATTTGCATTTGGGAGGCCCAGTTGTTATTATTATTATTATTATTATCACTACTATTTTTATTAGCAATCGGTGGTTAGTTTTTTGTACGACGAACTCGCAACAAATTATCTTCTTCTTCTTCTTCTTTTTTTTTTTTTTTTTTTTTTTTTTTTTTGTGGTTGGGGGGTGGGTACTCTCTGACCCTTTCCCTTTCTTTCTTTCTTTCTTTCTTTCTTTCAGCTGGGTTGGAAAAATGAATCAGTAATAAGTGGATGACGAAAAATGGATTACAAAAGTCACTGAACTTGACTGAATTTCAATTTCGAAGTTTAGTGGGAAAGGGTCATATACAGTAGCTCAGTTATTTTCTTCTTCTAGGAAAACGGGGCAAAACCCGTCATTTATCAAAGGCTCACCGTTCCGCATTTGTGTCCCCCCCCCCAAAGTCCGTTCCTTCAGCTAGTTCTAAAAAAAAATAAAAAAATAAATAAAAATAATCTTTGTCTGGCAAGCTGCCTTTGGTCTGACCTTGTCGTGGGCAGTAGATAGAGAGAGAGAGAATCATCAGATTTTGCTAATGTTGTTACCGCAGAATAAAAAATGAAATGAAAAAAAAGAAAAAAAAAAACTATGGAACAAAAATGAAAAGTTAGCAGCTAACTCGGGCTATTTCGACGATGACGGAGGTCATGGACTGCTCTGCTCCAAGAGTAGGTGGATCAGAGTTGCTGTTTAATAGGATTATCATCAGCAAACAAATAATTCTTTAAAAAAAAAAAAAAGTGTTTTTAGCAAATACCATTTTCCTGCTGTGTTTTGGAATTGAAATGCGCAATCAGCACTCCACCAAGAAGAAGTCCAAACAAATCTACGACTAATGTAACGTAACCCAACCAATCGGCCTGATGGGCCGCTGAATAAAAAATAATAATAATACTCATGAATATAATAAAATATGATAGCCTCCACTCCACGGCGTTTTGAAGCCTACTCACACAACAGTTAATCAATCAAACTAAGAAAAATAATGAAAAAACACGCTCCCTCTTATTTTAGTTACTCACAATTTCTAATTTCCCCCCCCCCTTCAAAGAAGGCTAATTGTTATCAAATCTAAAACGATCACTACTGTATTTTTTGTTACATTTTAAAATGTTAGGCATAAATTGTGTGAGGAGCTCAAATTAAAGTATGCTTTAAATTTAAATATGCATATAGCTGAGCAATATAATTCTTGGGGCTCTAGTTTTGCACTTGTAGTTAAGACATCAAACGAAGTTTTCTATCATGGTTCTCTGGGTACACAATGTTATTTTATTCTTCTGTCTCTTAATTTTTACCATGTTTATCGCGGAAGAAAGCATCTTCCCTATGGTTACCTTTCTTACACGAGAGACAAACATCAGAAAACAAAAGAAGAACATGATAACATGAGTTGACATCTTAACTGGCATCCATAGAACGGAATAAAAATTTTGATGTAGCCGTTAAATTATCCTCACATTTTCCCCGTTCAAATGCTGGGGATTCCATTTAGCGAAATCATTGATATTTGATACCTCAACCCAACGAAGAGGATTTGATTATTAGGTTCAAGTTTCACCAGTCAGTACAAATACGATCTGTTGGTTTTTTCTTGTTATACTGTAATGGCGGATTATGGTAAAATTAATTAGAGAAGAGAGAAAGAATGGAGATGGAGACACGTAGTTCAACTATGTGGCTAAGTGCAAGGGGGGTCAGCTAATGGTGCACTCTTCCACACCATGAGAAAAACCGGCAAAAATATCAATAACCTTATATATCCAAAATACAATAAGGCTTCAAAATCCCAATGTTTTTTTTTTTATTATTATTTTTGTTTTTTTCCTTTTTCTTCTCGAACTTGTGAAATTGTTAGTGGTTTAGTTGTGGGGCGGTGAACTAAATGTAATCTTAAAGGTGTAATAATATGATGTACCCTTCAGAGAAAAAAAAAAAAAAGGGAGGGGGGGGGTGGTTTACAATATGTTGGCAAAAACATTAGCAGAGAACTAATTATTTTCTGGAAATTTCTCACTTCACAATTTTTAAGACATTCAAACATTATAATTAATACTGTTTTACTGTAAAAAAATGCACGAGGCTTGAGGCTGCACCAAAAATTTTTTCAATCGCCGATTTTGGGAGCGAGAGACAGAAGGTAAATAATAATAATACAAAAAAAAAAAAGAAGAAAAGAAAAGGTAAAATGTATGCTGACTTTTAATTGAGCAACGGTGTTCTTATTATGGTAAATTTAATAAATAAATCGTAGAAATGCTGGTAAATGTTGTTTTTTTCCCCCCCCCCCTTTTTTGGTTTGCCCTTTGACCCTTAATTTCCCTTCGTTTCTTTCCGTTCGGTTAGGTTCCAAACTTGAATCAGTAATGAATTGCAAAAATAAATGAAAGGGTCATTGTTCAGTTATTTTCTTCTAGAAACACAAGCAAGAATTATCAAATTTCAACGGTTCAATAGTCTGCTTTTGGGTCTTCCAAGTCAGTCGGTCCAAATATTTTAGTTTTAAGTCCTGAGGATTGGATGAAATTGAGACTTTAAGAGCCGTGGAGATTTCAAATTTGGAGGTCACTAAAATGGTTTAAAATGGAATTGATTTCGTAGAAGGTTAGGTATATATGAAACCTATTTACAAAGTGGACAAATGCCAGAATTAACACTGCTCATGGCAGACTTTTGGGGATGGGGTCATTATCGCTGCAATAGTCAAATGACTTTTTTCTTTATCAGGGAATAGCTAGTAGCTCTTCATCCATGCGTGGGACTCGTGTGCTAAGGTGTTGGCTAATTTGTCAAGTTTTTAGACAAATCAGCAAGCATGATGCCTTATATTTATGAAGGAAATAATTCCAACTTTTAACCTACTTTCCTTTTGGTGTTTTTTTTTCTTTGGATGCAACAACATGGTAGATTGAAGATAAGCAAGCCTCTATGAATTACCGTAGCATTGAGGTGGTAAAATAATTCGTAATTAGTAATAACGCTCAAAGGATTGAGATCCTCTTCCTTAACTTTTTTTTTTCTTTTTTAAACCAAGTAAGAAATTAGTTAAATCTTGACACAAACGGTGGTTGTGGTTGCAATAAAATAGTAGTGTCCTCTTGGAAAACGCCAAGTTGCCAAAATAAGGTTTAGAAGTTTTGTTAAAGATGTTTAACTTTTTCGTTATATCATCATGATTATTATAATTTTTTTTGAACATTCAACTGAATTACTGTAAGTACCAAATTATATAAAATAAGTTAATTGAACTAACAAAAAATATAAAAAAAAAGTATGATTTTTAGGGACAAGTATGCGAATAAAACACGAGAAGGTACAGCCAATGGAATTTCCATGTCCAGCATGATCAGGTGGCTCTGTTATCTCACTGTTGGATACACACGCCCAGGTAATAAATATCATTAATTAAGGTCAGCAAAAGGGGTTAAATTGATCTATCTAGTTCATTGATTGATCTCCTCATTAGTAAGTTTGGTGGTGCTTGTGGGGGGGGGGGATAGAGAGGTCATTATCACATTGCGTTGAACGTTTCGCCGGAGAAGAAGTCAGCAGGTGAAACAATCCCTTTTTTTGTGGTGGTTGAACTCATCGGTAACATTCAATCTTAAATGAAGGACGGGGAGTAAATAAATAAGATAGACAACTCAAACAAAATTACTAATTAGAAGGCTCAACAAAAAAGGCATACAGGAAGGGCACAAAATATGAATGGTTGGATTAGACGAGGCATGTTCTTCTCCAGTGAAAATTCTCTTTGGTAAAATTACCCCTGATCGTCCCAACATAACCGCAGCTGCACCTATGTCAAGAGATTTCTCCCATCTTACCAGCTGGAATTGCCTATACTCCAATTGGCCCATTTCAAAGATTTTGCCACCCGATCCCACTCATTCGTTAGAAAGTTAGTTTATCATGACCCAAGGGCACAGACCGAAGACAATGGGAACTATAATATATGATCAACTCTAATATTCTTAATTTTTTACAATTATTATATCGCCAACATTTTTTAAAATTATACAAACATTTAATATTCTTAATTTCATAATACTTTCTCTCTTAGTATGAAATGATAATCATGTAATGCAAAATTTTATTTTTAGCACAGTACGTTAATATCATCCTCTATCATTATGGTATTATTAACATTTGAGCAATACAAATATTTAATTTTTTAATGAAATTAACTCTTTTTTTTTGGGGTGTTAACAAATTTGAATTTGACACCTTATTTTTGTAATATCAGTAAATTATTTTTTGTGGTATGTAAAAAGTCAATGAGAGTCTATGTTGTTAAAACCAATAATAATAATAGACATAATATATCATATAATTATATACTAAGTCACTACTTATAAGGTCTAATAATATAATTACCTAAATTCTTAGTTTTGGGTTTATGATACAAAATTTAATTTTGTGGACTAGATATACTACTATAACACTTGTATGATACATGAGTTTATTATATTTATTAACAAGTGTATTTTAGTTTGTGTTTTATTTAAATAGTAAACATAAAAAGAGATTTCAATCATAAATATTTTTTTTAAAAATAAAATTAAGAGTATTTTTTTCCTTTTATGAAAATAATAAAGAAAAAAAAATTTAAATTATGAGTATTTTTAAATTTTTTTAAATATTCCTTTTTATCTATAAAAATAACATTAAAAAAATTTAGGATTTTTTAGAAATTATTTTTAAATTTTTCTTAATTATGAATGTTTTCATTGTGTGAATTTTAGGCATATGTAAATAATTGTTAATATGAAATAGGTGAATTGCAATAAATATTAAATTTTTAATTGAGTAAATTAGATAAATATTAAAATTTTAATTTTATTAAAATACTAAGAAAAATTATAAATCAATAATTAAATTAATATCAAATATTAAAAATTGTGTGAATTTAATAAAGTGCCTAATTTTGTGTTTATAAATTAGGAATTGATTGAGAATTGATTTGATCAATGAACTAAATCAGTTAAGTAAGAAAATTAGGTTCTAAATTAGTTAAAACTTTCATATTCCTATATATAGTTTTTCCTATAAAAGGATTATAAATCAAAAGTAAAAAACATAATAGAAAATATACGTTTTTACCTAATTTTGCATGGTATCAAAGCCATTTCTGTTTATAAAGATTTATTATTATATTTATACAAAAAATTCATTTCTATTTCTCAAATCCTCATTATTTTAGTAATCACTTCTGATCCTGTTCATGAAGAGATCCTACTTTGGCACCTTAGACTAGGTCATCCTAGTTTTCAATTTTTGAAGCATTTATTTCCTATTTCCTATTTTATTTCAAAATGTGAATTGTTCTTCTTTTAAGTGTGAAAGTTGTGTTTTTACTAAAAGTCATCAGACTACCTATAATTTTAAACCATATTATACTTCACAACCATTTCATCTCATTTATAGTGATGTTTAGGATCCTTCTAAGGTTATAATTGTCTCTAGAAAAAAAAATGGTCTGTAACTTTAATTAATGATCACACACGATTATGTTGATTGTACTTGATGCATGAAAAATTTCATGTGGAAAAATTATTTCAAAATTTTTATAGCATGATTGAAAATCAATTTCAAACAAAAATTAATATTTTTCATTTTGATAATGGAATATAATTTTTTAATAAAAGTTTGGAAAATTTTTTCGAAGAAAAAGGTATTGTGCATTAATCTACCTATTATGATACCCCTTAATAGAATGGTATTATTGAAAGGAAAATTAAGCATTTACTTTAAGTAGCACGATTAATAATGTTTTCCACACATGTGCCAAAATATTTATAGGGAGATGCAATGTTAATAGCTTTTTATTTGATTAATAGGATGCCTATTCATGTCTTGTAATATATGATACCTTTAGAATGTTTTAAAAAAATTGTTTCCTACCTTTAGAATTCATGTTGATTTACCTATCAAGGTTTTTGGGTGCACTACATTTGTTCATAGTTCTAGTCAATTTCAGTCGAAACTAGATTCTTAAGCTAAAAAATATGTTATTCATCAATCAAAAGGGGTACAAGTGTTATAATCCATTCATTAAAAGATAATTCACAAGTATGGATGTAACCTTTTTAGAAACATAAACCTATTTTTCCAAAAATTCTCTTTCAGGGGAGAGATATATAAGGGAAGAAAATTTTTTGCAAGTTTATATTAATCTATGCCCCACACAATCTAAAAAATTTCTCATCCATAAATGCATTTGCAAGAAATTGTTTTAGTATAGATATATCATAAACAGGGGAAGAAATGGCACAACGAAATTAACTACATAATGAGTGTTTGGTTGATACATAGTAAGGGACGAAAAAGGGTAATAAAGACTTATCTACCATCCAAGCACCAGTTTACTTAGAACTTCCAAGCAATGAGATTTTGGAAACCTAAGGTAACTCCACTTTAGCTTTATCTCTTTCAACTTTGCCTCCTAGCAATCAATGTACACTTGATCTTTTTGATCTTGAAGTTCCAATAGCCATTAGGAAAGGGATAAGAACATGTACCCATCATACCATTGCTAAATACATGTCTTATAAAAAATTGTCCCTAAATCATAAGGCTTATATCTCTAAGATATCTAATCTATTTGTACCTAGAAACATTAAAGAGGCCTTAGATGATTCAGATTGGAAATTAATAGTTATGGAAGAGATGAATGCTTTTAACAAAAATGGTACTTGGGAGATTGTAGATTTGCCACATAATAAGAAGGTTGTGGGATGTAAATGGGTGTTTACTATTAAATGTAATATTGATGGTAGTGTTGAGAGTTATAAGGCAAGGTTTGTAGCCAAGGGTTTCACACAAATCTATGGGATTGATTATTAGTAGACATTTGCCCTAATAGTAAAAATAAACTCAATCTAAATCTTATTATCTGTACATGTGAATTTTGATTGGTTATTACATCAATTGGATGTAAAAAATTCGTTTTTAAATGGAGATTTGGAGGAAGAAGTCTCTATTAATCTGCCACCTGGTTTTGATGAGAATCTTGATAGTAACAAAGTTTGCAAGTTAAGGAAATTTTTGTATAAACTTAAATAGTCCCTTAGAGCTTGGTTTAAATGTTTTGGAAAAACAGTGAAAAGTCTTAGTTATAGTCAAAATCAAATAGATCATACCATGTTTTAAAAATGCTCCTCTAATGGGAAAATAACCATACTAATTATTCATATGGATGATATTATTCTAATAGGTGATGACAATACAGAGCACGAGAATTTAAAGAGGAGACTTACTAAGTTTTTTGACATCAAAGACCTAAGCCCTTTAATTTATTTACTTGGGATGAAGCTTGTAAGATCAAAAAAAGGTATATATGTTAACCAATGTAAATATATACTTGATTTACTTGGTGAAACAGGTTTCTTGGATGTAAGGCAATTGAAACCTCAATCCAGTCTTGCATAAGGCTTTAACCTGCCAAACCTAAAGAAGTAAACAACAAGGAGCTATATCAAAGACTTGTTGGAAAACTAATTTATTTATCTCACACTCATCTAGATATATCCTTTGCAATTGGTGCTGTGAGCTAGTTCATGCATTCACTTGGATGAGAGCACTTTGAGGTTGTATATAGAATTTTGAGGTATCTAAAAATGACTCCTAGAAGAGGATTATTGTATAAGAAATAAGGAGCTCTGTAAGTTGAAGTTTATATCAATGCCAATTAGGTAGGAGATATTATTGACCAAAGATCAATGTTTGGTTACTATATATTTATTGGATGGAACTTAGTGACTTGGAGAAGTAAGAAACAAAGTGTAGTAGCTAAAAGCAATGTAGAAGTGGAGTTTAGATCAGTTACATAGGGTATATGTGAAGTATTATGGATTAAGAGATTATTGGAAGAATTGAACACCTCAAACCCTTCACCAATAAAAGTCTATTGTGACAATAAGGCAGCAATTTCAATTATTCACAATCCAGTTCTTAATGATAGAACAAAGCATATGGAGGTTGATAAACATTTCATCAAGGAAAAAATTAAGAAAGGATTGATTTGTATGACATATGTTCTTACTGCAGAACAAGTTGTAGATATACTTACTAAAAGATTACCAAAAAAACACTTCAACAATTTGATTGGCAAGCTGGCAATGGAAGAGATATATAAACCAGCTTGAGGGGAAGTGTTGAGAATGTCAAAGATGTGATTGGATTTAGTTTTCTTACTTGGGTGCCTAATTTTGTGTCTGTAAATTAGGAATTGATAGAGAACTGATTTAGTAAATGATTTAAATCAGTAAAGTAAAAAAATTAGGTTGTAAATTAGTTAGAACTTTCTTATTCCTATGTACAGTTTTTCCTATAAAAGAATTGTAAATCAAAAGTAAAAAATAGAACAAAAAATATACATCTTTACCTAATTTTGCAAAGTGCCCTATATTTTGATAAAGGTTGTTTTCTCCATGTCCTTGAGTGCTATTTTAATTTGATTATAGTTTGAGAACTTATCCATGAAAGAAAACATTGAATGATTAACCATGTTATCCACCAGGATATTAATATGTGGTAGAATGAAATTATTTTTTGGGCTTACCTTATTTAGATTCCTATAGCTTATGCATATATAGACCTTGCCATCCTTTTTTTATGCTAACACAATGTTGGCTACATATTATGGATAGTTTGCCACCTAAAGGAAGCTTGTGTTTAATTGCTTTTTAATTATCAATAAAACATCAAGTTTCATTCTTCTAAGTTTTTATTATATGAGTGTACACTCTAAATTTAAATAAAATTTGTGCACCACTACAGTAGTATTAAGACTCAACTGTCTTAATAAGACCAAGTGAACATATCTAAGTATTCTTTAAGCAATTGAAGCATACTTTGTTGGATTCCCCAAGTTGATTGGCTCGACTAGTTTTTTCTCAACCATGGATTGCTTTCTTTAGTTCAATTAGGCATTAGAGGTATGGTAGGATGTCTTTATCTTTAGGATCATCTTAGGTTGGCATATCAAAGGTAGCTTTGGACATCCTTTTTTGGCATATCAAGCATTAGTTAAACTATTAGTCTCTTTTTTTGACATCCTAGATAATAAAGGAGAAACTATAGGACAAGAATAAGTACTATTAGAATGGCTTATGCATATAAAGATAGATGCTAAGATGATAGTTTAAGTGGTTAAATAAGGGGTATAAGTGCAAACGATATAAGCATATATTATTAACTAACATACCCATTTTATTATATAGTCACCCATGAATGTTATAGGTGTCAACATGTAGGGGAGGATTTAGATTACATTACTTTGCAAGAGACTTAAGTAATAAAGGAATCTCTTAAGCTTGCCAATTATACACAAAGGTGTTAGAGTTGTATGGCTAGATAAGTAAGACTCAAGGTGATTCTTCTTTCTCTTCATTAGAAATCATATGGATTGATAGAGTATTGAATTCCACAATAACTTTGGTTAATGCATCACAACTATCATGGGTTTGATTGACGAACCTTGCACTTTTGAAATGGCAAGTTAAAGTTAGTATAAGCTTGGTCACCTTATCTTCTAAGTACTTTTGAACGACATCGCCTTGATTAAGTTAGTATTTGATTTCAAAATGACCTTGCTGTCTGTTGGGTTGTGTTAAAATAATGATGCCTTGCAAATATTTCTTAATTCCTTTACCAAGATGGTAACTACTTTTCATCATTACCTTGGTTGTTTTAGTATTACTTTGGATGACAAGGGTAATAGAACCTTGAGAAATGAATCCTTTGACTAAAAAGTTGCATTAACTACCTTAAAAGAGTGAAATGCACATTCTAAGGCTTCTTTAGCCACCTTAACATAGGGTATTTTAAGTGGTCTAGAGATAAGTAAATCATACTTTACTCAATCTTTAATCAATCGATTACTTATGATGAACTTTACTTTTTGGTGTAAGTGGAAGGGATAGCTCTTGTAGCATGGATTTATGGCCGACCCAATATGCAATTATGGGAAATTTTAATATCCATGACTTGGAAATAAAAATTAAAAATGCATGGTCCCACCTATATTAGCAGAGTCATAGTTCTTATGACTTTATGCTTAGTGCTATGGAATGTTTAAACAATCATATGGCTCAACCTTATGATGGTGACATCAATTGGTAGCTATTCTAGAGTGTCTTTAGGCATAACATTTGAAGTTCCCGACTTCTCCCTAGGATTTACTAGTTTGTGATACTCAGAGGGCGGTGAATTAGTATCACCACAATTTGCAATTCGCAAGTAAGTGAACAACTTCAACCTCTTCTTAGAAGCGAACTCTTTCTTAAACTCAACTAAGGTAGATCTATTGCTACCTACTAATCACAATAGTCCCCAAAGTCACCTTTCAGACACCTTGCTTAATAGACAATACGGATGTTCTTGTTTAAGTCTTCGTTAGGTTATGGGTTGGCTGATATTTTAGCTGCGTTCACAACTCAATTCAAAACACAGAGTGTAAAGTAAATTAAGGACACACGAGATTTACATGGTTCCGTCAACGTGACGTACATCCACGGTGGTAAGGACTCTCCCTTATCGAGACTATCCATTATACTTGTGAATATAGGTTATAATGGATGTCTTTAATTCTTTGCTCTTTTCACTATTGCAATTACTAAGTAAGTACAATACAAAGAGTGTCACTTACTGTGTTTACCCTTCTTCTAACTTATCTTGCCTCTGTTGAATTGAAAGGCTGCTCCACTGCTGCTTAGAAGTTCACCGCAACGCTCTTTAACCTTTCTTGAAGAAGTCTGGAAATACGTTGAGTTTTTTCAATGCTTCACCGAAGTTCTTCTCTACGTTGTATCACACAATTCCTGCTTTCACCGTCTCACGGTCTCACCCGTCTCCTTGTCTCACGGCTCGTCTCACATTTCTGGTTTGCCGTTCTACGTCTCACGGCCTGCCTCACGTTTTTGGTTTGCCGTTACACACGTTTTTGGTTTGCACCCTGATTTCACGCCTCACGTACGTTTTTGGTTTGCACACCTTGCTGGTCACACGCCTCACGTACATTTCTGGTTTGCACCCTTGTTGGTTACATGCCTCACGCACGTTTTTGGTTCAAGTCACACGGCTTGCCTCACTGCCGTTGCACGTCTGCTGGCCTGCACCACTCTTCTGATTTTTCTGGTTTAAGTCACACGGCCTGTCCTTTCCGGTTTCAGCCGTCGCACATTCCTGTCTGTTTCTCTCTAGGTGGTGTTTACGTTTTCTCTTCCAGGATGTATCGTCTCTCACGGATTGTGTCTCTCACCATCCAGCCGGGTGCTCTGTTTTTTGTGTTTTTCCGTTTTGCTAGTTTTTGCCAAGAGATCGTTTGGCTGGATATCCCCTGTTTTGCCATTTATTACTTTGGCCGGTTCCTCTGTTCCGTGTTCTCTCTTGCCGTTCGTTCTTTGTTTTGCCGTGCTGTTTTGGACGTATGTCTCCTTTGGCTGGTCACTCTCCTTTGCCGTCCACTATGTGTTCTGCCATGCTGGTTTTGCCGTCCAGCCTTTGTGTTTTGCCGGTTGTCTCTTGTGTTGGACGAACTCTCTCTTCCTTTTCGATGGTGTTCTTCGTCTTGTAGGGTTTTGCCGAGTGATCACCTTGGTTGGCCGGTTGCTCTAGGTTTGCCGTTCCAAAGCTCAATTTTCGACTCACCCTTCTTCCCGTCGACGGCTACCCTATTTGCTCTCTCTCTCTCTCTAGACTATATATTTTGTTGTCGTCCGTTCCTTTTCACTCGGCTGTTCTCCACTTTCTCTCTCTCCCAGGGTTGGGTTTTTCTTTTTCTCCACCCTTTACTTGGCCATATATGGTTTTTCTCTCCTTATCCTATTTGACCGTTGGATTTTTCTTTACCGTGCTCCTCTTCTTTTTTCCGTGTGTTTGCCAAATGCTCAATTGCCGTGCTCCTCTTCTTTTTGTCGTGTATTCAATTGTGTTGGCCTTCCCTCTTGTTTTGTCTTCCAAGGTCTTTATATACTCTCTTCCGTGAAACCCTAATAGGGCTTACGTGGTGGATTTATGTTTTTGCCCTTACGCAGTAAATTTACTGTTTTGCCCTTCTATGTGGCTTTTACATTCTTGCTCTTCCATGTGGCTTTACTTTCTTGCACACTTAAACTTAGTTGATAACAATTACAACCCATACAAGGCTGTGGGAACAACAATCTCCCCCTTTATAATTGTTGGCAATATTCATAACAAAAGCCACTATGCAACAGTTTCAACTCCCCCTTTATACACTCCCCCTTTCTTAACAGCTCTTCCTGCACTGTTGCTTCTCTCTCCCTTTGCCAACCGATTACAAATATGAAAAACTCGTAAAGTGGAGATGGAGGATTCACTTGATTTTCAGGCTTGAGGAGGCATTTGCACAGATAGAATCAATCTATGCTTTTCAAATAGCTCTGTGGACAGAGATTTAGTTAGATCTTGTGTAGCCTCTTCAACAGATTTAGGTTCAACTTGTGAGAGTAAAGCAGTAGCTCCCACAATTCTTCTTTTTATTGTAACTCTTACTGATGGGTCACCTAAGATCTAATTTTCTTGATGAGCACTAGTCCATGTTTTCTTTGGCTTTCTTTCTTGCATAGTCTTAGTTGCAAGAGGATCTCTTTCTTCATCAATCACATACAAGTTTCCAGTTGTTTTCTTCCCGACTGCAACAGTATTGCTTTCTTTACTCTTTACCTGGCAATCTGTTTTGTGAATATTACCTTATGGTCTTCATTCATAGTTTGCTGACAGATGCTAGATTATATCTGAGTTCTTCAACGTGCAGAACATCTTTTAGCTTTCCTCTTCCAAGGTTTACTGACCCCTGACCATTGATGTTGAGTGAATCATCATTGTCAAACTTGACTTTGCCTTCTCTTGACTTGTTTAGCTTTGACAATTTACTCTTGTCTCCTATCATGTGTGAAGTGCATCCATTGTCAAGGATCCACTGCTTATCCTTGTAGTCAGCTTTGAGTGCAATTTCAGCTATATTAGCCACCTCCCTTTTAGCTTTATATTCCTTCTTTTGAATTAGCTAGAAGATAGCTTTCTCCTTTTTCTCAGCTTTGACTGCACTGCTTGTTTTCATTGCGCCATTGAGTGCCTTCTCTTGCTCAGGGAGAAGTGTCATGCATCTCTTGGCATTATGGTCATCCTGCCTGTACCTTTCACACTGTTCCAAGTCTGCCAATACAGCAAACTTGTTCTTTGAAACCCCTGGTTTGGGCTTCCACCAACACTCCTTGTCAGTGTGTCCTTACTTTTTACAGTATGTGCAAGAACTCACGATAGGTGTTCTCCTCTGAATTTTGTATTGTCTCCCCCTATATGCAGTATCGTATCTTCTTAAGTTGGAGACGTATACTAGCCTTCTCCACTAGCAGTTACTCGCCTTATGACCCCAAACTCTACAATAAAGATAGTGACCTTGAAATTGCCTCTTCTTGGGTCTACTCATAGCTTGTTTTCTTCTGTTCATTACTTGTTGTGTAGGCAAAGTTGCTGGCTTTTTTGCTTGTGTGGCTTTCATTTCAGCCACCTTCTTCTCCTTCTTCTGTTTATCCATTGCCCTTGGCTGACTGACTTCCTTTTCTTTCTGAGACGTAGCAGCTATGAGTTGCTGCTCTTTAACCACATACATCCTTTTTGGCCTTGGCTTTGGTTTGATAACTGTCTTCTCTTCTTCAGTTATCTTCACTTGAGTCACAGCTTTCTCTTTCAACTTTTGTGGCAAAGTCTCATTCTTCTTTTCTCTTACAGAGCTTGTTTCTCCTACCACTTCAAACTTCTGCAAGTTCTTCTCACTCTTTTTGAGTTGTTGCTGAAGTCTCAGCAACTCTATCTCCATTTCTTCAATTGTTGAAGTCCTTGAGCGAAGCTCTATTGTAAGGTCTTCACATATTTTGATCTGTTCTTCAAATCTTCTCTTCAAGTCAATATGTTTAGTCCTTATTTCATCCTTTTGACTTTCAGCTTCCTCAGACTTTGCTTCAACTTGTTTTATGTGAGCCTCCAACCTTTTTATGGTTCTACCCTTTTTGATTATCTCTTTTGAAGTTGCTTCCAGCTCAGCTTCAAGATCTGGCTCTTCTTCATCGACCTCCTCTTCCTCTTCAGAGGTTGAGCTACCACCATGTGCTGATGCCATAAAGACATGCTCATCTGATGAGTCTTCATCTTCCTCCTCATCAGCTTCTTTTATTTGACTCACATAGCTCTTGAATGAGGCTCTCTTCTTCTTTTGTGGGTTGGTAGTCTTCTTGCTGGACTTCTTTGATTTGAATGATGATCTTCTACATCTTGAATTCTGCTCATCATCACCATCATCATCTTCATCATCAAGTTTCACTTTGCACTAAGAAGCAAAGTGTTCAGTCTGCCCACAATGATAACATCTCAAGGCCAATTGTCCTTTTCCCTTCTTAGACCCCTTTTTGAATTTCCTTGAGAAGTAAGCCAATACTTCACCTTCACTTTCTTCCTCATCCTCATCATCATCCTCCTCACTGGATGATTCTTTCTCTTCTTTTATCTTTAAGTGCTTCATAGCTTTGAAAGTTGCCTCCTTTGATACCTTCGTTGTTGCAGAGCTTTCAGCTGACTTTATCCTTATCTCATATGCAATGAGATTGCATTAGAGATCATGCAGAGACATAGAATTGAGATCTCTACTCTCCTCTATGGCTACTACCTTTGAGGCAAACCTTTTAGGCAAAATTCTCAGAATTTTCTTCACAATCGTTGAGTCCTTCTTGTTCTTCCCATGACTTCTCAGGTCGTTTACAGCGTCAATAACCCTGGTGAAAAACTCTTGAACTGTCTCATTCTTCTGCATTCTGAGAGATTCATATCTCTTCTTAAACACTTAAAGCTTAGCCTCCTTCATTCTGCCGTCACCTTTATAGACTTTCTGCAATATGTCGCATATCTCCTTGGCAGATTTGCAGTCCATAACTTTAGCATACTCAGCATCTGTCAATGCTGAAATGATGACATTTGAGGCCTTTCCATTTATCTCAAACTGTCTTAACTCCTCTGGGGTTGGGTCTTTACCTTTTTCCGGAGCCACAAAACCCTCATGTACGCATTTCACCATGTTCATGCCCATGGTTGCAAATACCTCTTGCATTCTTGCTCTCCACATATGGTAGTTGGTTCCGTTGAAGATTGGAACCTTCTTGCTGTAAGTGGTGCTAGTGCTGGTACCGGCTTCCATTTCTTAGTATGCTAAACAAGTCAAACTTCTAAATCCCTTTAAACTAGTACACCAAGTTGTTAAGCTTCAAATTAGTGAACCTGTGCTTTGATACCAATTGAAGTTCCCGACTTCTCCCTAGGATTTACTAGTTTGTGATACTGAGAGGGGGGTGAATCAGTATCACCACAATTCGCAATTCACAGGTAAGTGAACAACTTCAACCTCTTCTTAGAAGCGAACTCTTTCTCAAACTCGACTAAGGTAGATCTATTGCTATCTACCAATCACAATAGTCTCCAAAGTCACCTTTCAGACACCTTGCCTAATAGACAATGCGGATGTTCTTGTTTAGGTCTTTGTTAGGTTATGAGTTGGCTGATACTTTATCTGCGTTCATAACTCAATTCAAAACATAGAACGTAAAGCAAATTAAGGACACACGAGATTTACGTGGTTCCGTCAACATGACGTACATCCACGGTGGTAAGGACTCTCCCTTACCGAGACTATCCACTATACTTGTGAATACAGGTTACAATGGATGTCTTTAATTTTCTGCTCCTTTCACTATTGTAATTACTAAGCAAGTACAATACAAAGAGTGTCACTTATTGTGTCTACCCTTCTTTTAACTTGTCTTGTCTCTGTTGAATTGAAAGACTGCTCCACTACTACTTAGAAGTTCACCGTAACGCTCTCTAACCTCTCTTGAAGAAGTCTTGAAATACGTTGAGTTTTTTCAATGCTTCGCTGAAGTTCTTTTCTACGTTGTATCACACAACTCCTGCTTTCACTGTTTCATGGTCTCACCCGTCTCCTTGTCTCACGGCTCGCCTCATGTTTCTGGTTTGGCATTACACACGTTTCTAGTTTGCACCTTGATTTCATGCCTCGCGTACGTTTCTGGTTTGCATGCCTTGCTGGTCACATGCCTCACGTACGTTTCTGGTTTGCACGCCTTGTTGGTCACACGCCTCATGCATGTTTTTGGTTCAAGTTACATGCCCTGCCTCACTGCCATTGCATGTCTACTGGCCTGCACCACTCTTCTGATTTTTTTGGTTTAAGTCACACGGCCTGTCCGTTTCTAGTTTCAGTCGTCGCACGTTCCTGTCTGTTTCTCTCCGGGTGGTGTTTACATTTTCTCTTCCAGGATGTATCGTCTCTCATAGGTTGTCTCTCTCACCGTCCAGCTGGGTGCTCTGTTTTTTGTGTTTTTCCATTTTGCTGGTTTTTGTCGAGAGATCGTTTGGCTGGATATCCCCTATTTTGCTATTTACTACTTTGGCCGGTTCCTTTGTTCCGTGTTCTCTTTTGCCGTCCATTCTTTGTTTTGCCGTGCTATTTTGGACGTATGTCTCTTTTGCCGTCCACTATGTGTTTTGCCGGTTGTCTCTTGTGTTGGACGGACTCTCTCTTCCTTTTCGGTGGTGTTCTTCGTCTTGTAGGGTTTTGCCGAGTGATCACCTTGGTTGGCCGGTTGCTCTAGGTTTGCTGTTCCAAAACTCAATTTCCGACTCACCCTTTTTCTTCTCGTGGACGGCTACCTTATTTGCTCTCTCTCTCTAGACTATATATTTTGTTGCCGTCCGTTCCTTTTCACTTGGCCGTTCTCCACTTTCTCTCTCTCCCAAGGTTGGGTTTTTCTTTTTCTCCACCCTTTACTTGAACGTATATGGTTTTTCTCTCCTTCTCCTATTTGGCCGTTGGATTTTTCTTTGCCGTGCTCCTCTTCTTTTTGCCGTGTGGTTGCCAAATGCTCAATTGCCGTGCTCCTCTTCTTTTTGTCGTGTATTCAATTGTGTTGGCCTTCCCTTTTATTTTGTCTTCCAAGGTTTTTATTGTTGTTCCCATAACCTTGTATGGGTTGTAATTGTTATCAACTAGGTTTATGTGTGCAAGTAAATTGAAACCATATGGAAGGGTAAAAAGGTAAAACCACACGGAAGGGCAAGAAAGTAAATTCACTGCGTAAGTCCTATTAGGGTTTCATGGAGTAGAATTTATAATGGTCTTGGAAGACAAAGAATAGGGTGTCGGCAATATTGAGCATTCAACAAAACCTAGACAACTGACCAACCAAAGAGAACACCAAACCCTACATAGAAGAGCACCACCTGCAAAAGAAAAGAGTAGCCGTTGTGAACAGTTCAGCCATCGAGTGAACAGTAGCCATCATGAATAGTAGCGTCGAGCAAAAAAGGGAGAAGAGGAGCAGCTATTGGGTGAAGAGAGTGAAAACACTTGGAAGAGAGAGAAGAGCCATCGACGGGAAGAAGAAGAGAAAAAGAAAATTGTAGCCATCGTCGAAAAAGAGGAAGAGAGAGAAAACGAATTCGTCGGACGAAGGAGAGAAAAAGAGAAAAATATATATACGACTGAAAGTAGGGGCTGAACGAAGAACAGCGAACAGAGGACGGCCAAATCAGAGTCGTTGTCAGTGGAAGGAGAGAAACCCATGAGGAACGGCACACCACTAGCACACTAGCGATCTGCGAGGAGACAACACCATAGAGAGAGAAACAGACGATCGGAAAAACAGAGACACGGGTCGACGGGAGAGAAAACCGGTTACGGCTAGACGGGGCTGGACGATAGGACGAAGAAAAGCAGACCGGCGGAAGAAGAAACCAGACGGCTATAGAAGAGAGAGATACCGACGGCAACGAAGAACAACCGTCGAGAGAGAGAGAAAGAGGAGATGGCCGGAACAGAGGAGTTGATACGGCTAAAATCTGATCCAACTGGACAGTAAGATAGATCCGGCTGCATAGTGAGAGAGATCCAGCTGAACGAAGAGAGAGAAACCACCGGTAGAATCGAAGACGGACGAAGAGAGAGAAATCTGGTGAAGAGAGAGAAATCCAGTAGTAAGAGAGAGAAATTTGACGAAAAGAGAGAGAAATCTGGCTGGACAGCAAGAGAGAGAAAAATAGACAGGTGAGCCGTGAGACAGTGAGATCGTGGGGCAAGGAGACGGTGAGACCATAAGACGGTGAAAGTAGGAATTGTGTGAGACAACGTAGAGAAGGAATTCGGCGAAGCATTGAACTCAACGTATTTTCAGACTTCTTCAAGAGAGGTTAGAGAGTGTTGCGGTGAACTTTGAAGCGGTAGTGGAACAGCCTTTCAACTTAACAGAGGCAAGACAAATTAGAAGAAGGGTAGACACAGTAAGTGACACTCTTTGTATTGTACTTGCTTAGTAATTGCAATAGTGAAAGGAGCAGAGAATTAAAGACATCCATTGTAACCTGAATTCTTAAGTATAGTGGATAGTCTCGGTAGAGGGAGAGTCCCTACCACCGTGGATGTATGTCACGTTGACGGAACCACGTAAATCTCGTGTGTCCTTAATTTGTTTTACGTTCTGTGTTTTGAATTGAGTTGTGAACACAACTAAAGTATCAGCCAACCCATAACCTAACGAAGACCTAAACAAGAACATCCAAATTGTTTGTTAGGCAAGGTGTCTGAAAGGTGACTTTGGGGACTATTGTGATTAGTAGGTAGCAATAGATCCACCTTATTCGAGTCTGAGAAAGAGTTCGCTTTTAAGAAGAGGTTGAAGTTGTTCGCTTACCTGCGAATTGCGAATTGTGGTGATACTAATTCACCCCCTTCTCAGTATCAGCAACTAGTAGATCCTAGGAAGAAGTCGGGAACTTCAATTGGTATCAGAGCACAGGTTCACCAGTTTGAAGCTTAACAGCTTGGTGTACTAGTTTGAAGGGATATAGAAGTTTGACTTATTCATTATACTGAGAAATGAAAGCCGGTACTAGTCACCACTTACAGCAAAAAGGTTCTAATCTTCAATGGAACCAACTACCATATGTGGAGAGTAAGAATGCAAGTGGTATTTGCAACCATGGGCATGAACGTGGTGAAATGCATACAGGAGGGTTTTGTGGCTCCGAAAGAAGGTAAAGACCCAACCCTAGAGGAGTTAAGGCAGTTTGAGATAAATGGGAAGGCCTCAAACGTCATCATTTCAGCATTGACAGATGCTGAGTATGCTAAAGTTATGGACTGTAAATCTGCTAAGGAGATATGGGACAGATTGCAGAAAATCTATGAAGGTGATGGCAAAATGAAGGAGGCTAAGCTTCAAGTGTTCAAGGAGAGATATGAATCTCTTAGAATGCAAAAGAATGTGACAGTCTAAGAGTTCTTCACCAGGGTTATTGATGCTGTAAATGACCTTAGAAGTCATGGGAAGAAAAAGAAGGACTCATCGATTGTGAAGAAGATTCTGAGAATTCTGCTTGAGAGGTTTGCCTCAAAGGTAACAGCCATAGAGGAGAGTAGAGATCTCAATTCTATGTCTCTGCATGATCTCTAGTGCAATCTCATTGCATATGAGATGAGGATAAAGTCAGCTGAAAGCTTTGCAACAACAAAGGTATCAAAGGAGGCAACTTTCAAAGCTATGAAGCACTTGAAGATAAAAGAAGAGAAAGAATCATCCAGTGAGGAGGATGATGATGAGGATGAGGAAGAAAGTGAAGGTGAAGTATTGGCTTATTTCACATGGAAATTCAAAAAGGGTTTTAAGAAGGGAAAAGGACAGTTGGCCTTGAGATGGTATCGTTGTGGGAAGACTGGACACTTTGCTTCTAAGTGAAAAGTGAAGCTTGATGATGAAGATGAGGATGGTGATGATGAGCATAATTCAAGATGTAGAAGATCATCATTCAAATCAAAGAAGTCCAGCAAGAAGACTGCCAACCCACAGAAGAAGAAGAGAGCCTCATTCAAGAGCTATGTGAGATAAAAGAAGCTGATGAGGAGGAAGATGAAGACTCATCAGATGAGCACGTCTTTATGGCATTAGCATAAGGTGGTAGCTCAACCTTTGAAGAGGAAGAGGAGGTTGATGAAGAAGAGCTAGATCTTGAAGTTGAGTTGGAAGCAGCTTCAAAGGAGATAATCAGAAGGGGCAGAACCATAAAAAGGTTGGAGGCTCACATAAAACAAGTTGAAGCAAAGTCTGAGGAAGCTGAAAGTCAAAATGATGAGATAAGGGCTGAACATATTGACTTGAAGAGAAGATTTGAAGAACAGATCAAAATATGTGAAGACCTTACAATAGAGCTTGGCTCAAGAACTTCAACAATCAAAGAAATGGAGATACAGTTGTTGAGACTTCAGCAACAACTCAATAAGAGTGAGAAAAACTTGCAGATGTTTGAAGTGGTAGGAGAAACAAGTTTTGCAAGAGAAAAGAAGAATGAGACTTTGCCACAGAAGTTAAAAGAGAAGGCTGTGACTCTGGTAAAGATAACTGAAGAAGAGAAGACAATTATTAAACCAAAGCCAGGGCCAAAAATAATGGATGTGGTTAAAGAGCAGCAGCCCATAGTTGCTACGTCTCAAAAATAAAAGAAAGTTAGCTAGCAAAGGGCTACGACTGAATAGAAGAAGGAGAAGAAGGTGACTGAAATGAAAGTCACACAAGCAAAGAAGTCAGCTACGTTGCTTACACAACAAGTGATGAACAGAAGAAGACAAGCTGTGATCAGACCCAAGAAGGGGTAGTTTCAAGGTCATTGCCTTTATTGTGGAGTTTGGAGTCATAAGGCGATTAACTGTTGGTGGAGAAGGCTAGTATATGTCTCCAACTTGAGAAGATACGATGCTGCATACAGGGGGAGACAATACAGAATCTAGAAGAGAACACTTGTCGTGAGTTCTTGCACATACTGTAAAAGGCAAGGACACACTGACAAGGATTGTTGGTGGAGGCCCAAACCAGTGATTTCAAAGAACAAGTTTGCTATATTGGTAGACTTGAAGCAGTGTGAAAGGTGCGGGCAGGATGACCATAATGCCAAGAGATGCATGACACTTATCCCTGAGCAAGATAAGGCACTCAATGGCACAATAAAGACAAGCAGTGCAGTAAAAGCTGTGAAAAAGGAGAAAGCTATCTTCCAACCAGTTCAGAAGAAGGAATACAGAGCAAAAAGGGAGGTAGCTAATATAGCTGAAATTGCACTCAAAGCTGACTACAAGGATAAGCAGTGGATCCTTGATAGTGCATGCACTTCGCACATGACGGGAGACAAGAGTAAGTTATCAAAGCTAAACAAATCAAGAGAAGGCAGAGTCAATTTGGTAATGATGATTCACTCAACATCAGTGATCAGGGGTTAATGAATATTGGAAAAGGAAAGCTGAAAGATGTTCTGCATGTTGAAGGACTCAGATATAATCTAGCATCTGTTAGCCAATTATGCAACGACAACCACAAAGTGATATTCACAAAAATAGGTTGCCAGGTAAAAAGTAAAGAAGGTAATACTGTTGCAGTTGGGAAGAGAACAGTTGAAAATTTGTATGTGATTGATGAGGACAAGATGAATAGCTGTTTACATATAACAAGAAGAAGAATTGTGGGAGCTACTGCTTTACTCTCACAAGTTGAACCTAAATCTGTTGAAGAGGCTATTCAAGACAAAGCCTGGGTCAAAGCTATCAATGAGGAGCTGGATCAAATCGAGAAGAATGATACATGGGAGCTAGTTCCAAGACCCCCTAACAAAAATGTCATAGGAACGAAATGGGTGTTTAGGAATAAACACAATGAAGATGGCAAGGTGGTGAGGAACAAGGCCAGGTTGGTTTGCAAAGGCTACACGCAGATAGAAGGCGTAGATGTTGATGAAACTTTTGCACCAGTAGCAAGGTTAGAAACTATTAGAATGTTCCTAGCTTTGGCAGCACACAAGAGGTATAAAGTCTATCAGATGGATGTGAAATCCGCCTTCCTGAATGGGCTCCTGAAAGAAGAGGTGTATATTGAACAACCCGATGGAGTACAAATCAGTGAGGATGAGAATCATGTGTGCAAGCTGAAGAAAGCCTTGTATGGTCTTAAGCAAACTCCAAGAGCATGGTATAGCAGGCTGGATGCGTACTTGAGAAGGTTGAACTTTAGAAAAGGAACGGTTGATAATAACCTATATGTGTTCAACTCAGAAAAAGGCCAGCTGATAACCATAATATATGTGGATGACATCATCTTTGGAGGGGATCACTCTGAGCTATGTCAAGATTTTGCACAGAAGATGAGTGAGGAATTTGAGATGTCATTGATTGGAGAAATGACGTACTTTCTTGGATTACAGATAAAGCAGTGTGAAGAAGGTATCTTTATTTCTCAGATGAAATATGCCAAAGAGATGCTGAAAAAGTTTGGCATGGAGGATAGCAGACCTGTCAGTACCCCTATGATAGTGGGCTGTAAGTTAACAAAAGATCAGGAGGGAAGGAATACAAGTCCTACAGAATACAAGAAGATGATAGGGAGCCTTTTGTACCTTACAGCATCAAGGCCTGATCTTATGCAAGCTGTGTGCGTTGTTAACAGGTTCCAAGCTGATCCTAAGGAATCTCATGTGTTGGCAGTGAAAAGAATCCTAAGGTACCTTATAGGAACACTGGAAATGGGTTTGTGGTATCTAGCCATAGATTTTGTTAAACTACAAGCATACATTGATGCAGACTGGGCAGGAAGTATAGATGACAGAAAATCAACCAGTGGTTGCAGCTTCTACTTGGGTTCAAAGTGTGTTGCATGGTTAAGTAGAAAGCAGAACAGTGTTACTTTGAGCATAGCTGAGGTGGAGTATATGGCTGCTTGTGCAGCATGTATACAGGTGATATGGATGCTAAGACAATTGGCAGACTTGGGTGTTGAAGTGAAGTTACCAGTGAGTGTACTTTGTGATAATCAAAGTGCTATTGATCTTAACAAGAATCCAGTTCAACATTCGAGGAGCAAGCATATTGACATTCGGTATCACTTCATCAAAGATCAAGTGGAACAGGGTACAATTCAGTTGGAATATGTTGGCACTAAAGATCAAATTTCAGATATTCTAACTAAACCTCTGTCCATAGAGTTGTTTGAAAAGCACAGATTGAGTCTATCTGTGCAGATGCCTCTTCAAGCCGGAAGTTCAGGTGAATCCTCCATCTCTACTTTGCAAGTTTTTCAGATTTGTAATTGGTTGACAAAGGGGGAGAGAAGCAATAGTGCAGGGGGAGTTGTTAATAAAGGGGGAGTGCATATTTAGGGGGAGTTGAAATTGCAATTGCTGCATAATGGCCTTTGTTATGAGTGTTGCGAACTTTTACAAAGGGGGAGATTGTTGTTCCCACAGCCTTGTATGGGTTGTAATTGTTATCAACTAGGTTTATGTGTGCAAGTAAATTGAAGCCACATGGAAGGGCAAAAAGGTAAAATCACACGGAAGGGCAAGAAAGTAAATTCACCGCGTAAGCCTTATTAGGGTTTCATAAAGTAGAATATATAATGGTCTTGGAAGACAAAGAATAGGGTGTCAGTAATATTGAGCATTTAGCAAAACCTAGACAACCGACCAACCAAAGAGAACACCAAATCCTACACAGAAGAACACCACCTGCAAAAGAAAAGAGTAGCTGTCGTGAACAGTAGCATTGAGTGAAAAAGGGAGAAGAGGAGCAGCCATTGGGCGAAGAGAGAGAAAACACTTGGAAGAGAGAGAAGAGCCATCGACGGGAAGAAGAAGAGAAAAAGAAAATTGTAGCCGTCGTCGGAAAAGAGGAAGAGAGAAAACGAATTCGTCGGACGAAGGAGAGAAAAAGAGAAAAATATATATACGGCTGAAAGTAAGGGCTGAACGAAGAACAGCGAACAGAGGACGGCCAAATCGGAGCCGTCGTTGGGGGAAGGAGAGAAACCCGTGAGGAACGGCACACCACCGGCACACCAGTGATTTGCAAGGAGACAACACGGTAGATAGAGAAACAGATGGTCGAAAAAATAGAGAAACGGGTCGACGGGAGAGAAAACTGGTTACGGCTAGATGGGGCTGGACGGCAGGATGAAGAAAAGCAGACCGGCGGAAGAAGAAACCGGACAGCCATAGAAGAGAGAGATACCGATGGCAACAAAGAACAATTGTCGAGAGAGAGAAAGAGGAGACGACTGGAACAGAGGAGTCGATACGGCCAAAATCTGATCTAACTGGACGGTGAGATAGATCCGGTTGGACAGTGAGTGAGATCGGGCTGAACGAAGAGAGATAAACCACTAGCAGAATCGAAGACGGACGAAGAGAGAGAAATCTGGTGAAGAGAGAGAAATTCGGGGGGAAGAGAGAGAAATTCGGCGGTAAGAGAGAGAAATCCAGTGAAAAGAGAGAGAAATCTGGCTGGACAGTAAGAGAGAGAAAAATAGACAAGTGAGCCGTGAGACAGTAAGATCGTGGGGCAAGGAGACGGGTGAGACCGTAAGACAGTGAAAGTAGGAATTGTGTGAGACAACGTAGAGAAGGAATTCGGCGAAGCATTGAACTCAACGTATTTCCAGATTTCTTCATGAGAGGTTAGAGAGCATTGCGGTGAACTTTTAAGCGGCAGTGGAGTAGCCTTTCAACTCAATAGAGGCAAGACAAGTTAGAAGAAGGGTAGACACAGTAAGTGACACTCTTTGTATTGTACTTGCTTAGTAATTGCAATAGTGAAAGGAGCAGAGAATTAAAGACATCCATTGTAACCTGAATTCTTAAGTATAATGGATAGTCTCGGTAGAGGGAGAGTCCCTACCACCATGGATGTACGTCACGTTGATGGAACCACATAAATCTCGTGTGTCCTTAATTTGTTTTACGTTTTGTGTTTTGAATTGAGTTGTGAACGCAGCTAAAGTATCAGCCAACCCATAACCTAACGAAGACCTAAACAAGAACATCCGAATTGTTTGTTAGGCAAGGTGTCTGAAAGGTGACTTTGGGGACTATTGTGATTAGTAGGTAGCAATAGATCCACCTTAGTCGAGTCTGAGAAAGAGTTTGCTTTTAAGAAGAGGTTGAAGTTGGTCACTTACCTGCGAATTGCGAATTGTAGTGATACTGATTCACCCCCCTCTCAGTATCAAAAACTAGTAGATCCTAGGGAGAAGTCAAAAACTTCATTTATATACTCTCTTCGGTGAAACCCTAATAGGGCTTACGCGACGGATTTACATTCTTGCCTTTACGCAGTAAATTTACTGTTTTGCCCTTCCATGTGGCTTTTACATTCTTGTCCTTTTATGTGGCTTTACTTTCTTGCACACTACCTAGTTGACAACAATTACAACCCATACAAGGCTGTGGGAACAACAACATTTAATGATAATCCATTGTTGATAAGGATATAAGACACATTGTAACCCAAGCAAATGACTAAAATACATAATGCCTTAGGATAAATGTGCCATTCAATTAGAATCTCATCATTTGAGAATGATATGTAGTTACTTATTAATAAGGACCTTTTTATGTCTCACACTGAGAGGGGGAAGGGGTGAATTAGTGTGAGATGTTTACTTTTTACAAATTTGTCTAGATTAAACCTCTGTGACCTGTTAAAGTAAATGATCCAATTTTATTTTGCTTCTTTATACAAGAATGACTGTATGAATATCAAACAAGCATAAGCACCCGAGAACACACAGAATTTTTTACATGATTCACCCATAATGTGTGAGTTATGTCTATAGTGTGATAGGATCACTCTTAGATCACATAATCCACTCTTGTTATTAAGGGATACAACTGATGTTGTGGAAGGATCACTCCTTAACCACTTACAATGATCTCCCGATCACTCGAAGAGTTGATCTCTTGGACACTCTAAGGGTCTTCCACCCTTTTTCAAGAAGTACATAAAAGGTTTATGACAAAAACTTCCCTAAGAAAGATCTCTTAATGTCCACAGGCTCCTCTTGCAGAAAACAGATCTTCTCATTCTATACTTCTTTAGTCTTTACTTAAGCTTTGCTGATCTCTAATTCACAGGTTCTCTCCTTTTTTTTTCCTACCACTGCTATTGTCTTTCCTCTACAGGTTCTCTCCTTCTTTCTGTTGCTGCTGCCTCCTTTGTTTTGCAGTGGTTGCCTTCTTCATTTTGCAACTGTTGCCTCCTTCATTCTGCAGCTGCTGCCTCCTTTTGCCATGCACTCTCTTTTTCCCTTCTATTACTACTGTTGTTTCCTTCTTGTTACCATTGCTACCTCCTTTTTTTTTGCAATTATTGCTTCTTTTTGCCTTGCACTCTCTCCTTCTTTTCTATTGTTGAAGGCTTTCTCCTTCTTGCTACTACTGTTGCCTTCTTTTGCTGTGCACTCTCTCTTTCTCTTCTGCTGTTGGAGGCTTTCTCCTTCTTGTTGCCATTGCTGCCTCCTTCTGTTATGAAATCTCTCTTTCTCTTATGCTGTTGGAGCCTTTTTCTTCTCTATTGTTGGATTTCTCTTTCATTTTCTGTAGTTGTTGTTATCTCTTCTTTATAGGTTCTCTCTTCTATAGGTTCTCTCCTCTGTAAGTTCCCTCTATTACAGGTTTTCTTCGCTGTAGGTTATCTCTGCTACAGGTTCTTTCTTTCTTTCAGCTGTTGGTGCTCTTTCTTTTCTGTTACTGGAGGCTCTTTCTTTTCTGTCATTGGAGGCTTTTTCTTTGTTGTTACTGGAGGCCTTTTTCTTTACTGCTACTGGAGGCCTTTTCCTTTCTACTGTTGGAGGCTTTTTAACTTTTCTACTGTTGGCTCCTTCTTCCTTTTCTACTCTTGCCTTCTTTTTCCTTTTCTGCTACTGCCTTATTCATTTTTTTTTGTTATAGTCTCCTTCTTCCTTGTAGTCTCTCCTTCTCTTCTACTGCTGGAGGCTTTCTCCTTTTTATTGCCACTGCTGCCTCCTTCTGCTGTGCACTCTTTTATGGTCTGTAACACTCACACTCTTTTGGCGTTCTGCAGCACTCACACTCTCTTAGTATTCTGTAGCACTCATGTTTTCTTCCTCTATCGAGTCTTTTCTTATATTTTGCTGAACTCACACTTTCTTTTTTGACAGCTGCATGGATATTTATAAGCCTTGAGTTTAGGGTTGCCCTACAATCAACGGCTAATATTGATTCCCAAGGGTTGCCCTATAATCAATGGTTAGCATTTATTCCTAAGGGTTGCCATACAACAGTCAGTATTGATTCTTAAAATTTAGGGTCAACGATTAGCATTAACTTATTGAATTTAGGGTTGACTTGCCATCAACGGTTTTGAAAAACGATCTCTCTACATCTCAAGCTCTTTTTCCTTATTTATAATGCTTTTGGGAATCTCCTTAACGGATACAAATTGTACCTATGGACAGGCCACAACCTGCATTGCTAGATCCTGAGCAATTTCCTTAACTTCTGCCTTAATAGGTTGCTTATTGGCTAGTGCTGTTAACACTTTATAAATGCAACAAATACCTCTCAAAGGCACTCATAACATTAAATCAACAAAGATAAATCTATGAGATGCTGTTGACTACAAATTTAACATTAGCCATCAAAGATAGACTCAATAATTTGCCCCTTTAAATTTATTTGTTGGCAACAATTTAAATCCATAAGTCTGCAATTAAGCATAAACAATAGCTTTTGACATTCATAGCTCCCTTTGGAACATATATCTTCTTTTTGCATGTGGGCATGATTCCAATTGGAAACAACCTTTAACTTCCTTTTTTTTCTTCTTCTCTCCTTTGACAATTTCTCCCCCTTTATTTGATTTTCCCCTTTGGATTTATCAAGTTACTTCCTCTTTTGATCAGTATATACTCTCTTTGGATTTATGCAAAATATCTCCCCTTTTGACAACAAATCCAAAGAATAACAAAAGAGGGAAGGGGAGGGGAGGTTAGAGGCATACCTCATCTTTTGGGGGATGGCTGAACACATAAAATCAACCTTAACTTCTGGAACATCTCTCTTGATAGAGGTTTGGTGAATATATCTGAATGAATGAGCTCCAATGGCTTTTTTGTTTGAATCTTCACATTTTTGTGGGTAGCATTCACCATTTTCCCTCTTTGACTGTAAATGGTATTTCTTTTTATTCTTGGTCTGGGTACATCTTTTACAGCTTTATTTTTGGATAATTTGTTCAACCCCTTTTGTCCAAGATGTCCTAACCTCCTATACCACAACAAATTCTTATCTTTAGTGCTCATGTAGCATGTGTTTTTACTATTGAAAACTTGGTATAAGTTTCCATTTGTTCTTTCTCCCTTTATAAGAATAACACCATCACTTAATCTCTTTACTGTGTAGCCACTTTTGCTAAAAGTAATTTCATGCCCATCATTATAAAGTTAGATAACATTGATTAGATTGTATTTTAGCCCTTTAACATAAAGCACTTCCTTTGATTTCAGCTTTTCTGCACTAATTTTAGTAGCACCATCATTACCAAATGTGATTGACCCTTCATTATATTTTTCTACTTCCTTCAGCACCTTGGAGTCACCTGTTATGTGTGAAGAGCAACCACTATCCAAGATCCATGACTTTTCTTTCTTAGAAGCTTTTAAGGCTACTTCCACAACTATAGCTATTTCCTTTCCTTTTCTTCTTCTTTGGCCAAACAGAGGAGAATATGTAGGTGTTCTCCTTTGCACTCTTTAACCAGACAACAATGTCAAGCATTCTTCATCAATATGTCTAGCCTTTTCGCATCTTCCCTAGATTTCTTCCAATATACTAAATCTGTTTCTTAGTGGAATATGACTTCTTTTCACTTGAGACTATCTTTTTTCTTGATAAAGTCTTTCCCTAGACTTTTGCCTCACATTCCTCTTTATTATAGGCCATTACTCCAACATACACTAGCCTTATGCCTATACTTACTACAACTCTAACAAAATCTTTCAAATATGAATTTTCTTTTTTTACTAAGTTCATATCCCCTATCTTCAGCAACTGTTGTGGCAACCTTTTTTCTGTCTTTGACATCCTGTCTCTTCAGATAGGAGTTTTCATCACATCTTTCTTAACCCATTTTAACTTGGGTTGATTTCTCTTTTCTATAACATCATTGTGTTTGCTTTCAAGCATAAACACAATTTTCTTTTTCTTTTCTACCTTGCCATTTGGCTTTTAATATAACCAAGTCCTTTCTTCCCCATGAAATGAGGTCTTTATTTGCTTAGACACTCATCCAACTTTTTCGTAGCATTCTCTTTGATAGCATTTGTTGAAGAGGATTCTCCTTTCATTTCTATGGTCTGCATAAAGCTTTCTTCATACATCTTCAATTTAGATTTAGCCTTGTGGAGCTTGGCTTGCAAAATCAGCACTTTTTGCTCCTGTGCAATCACCTTAGCACCAAGATCTTCGTGTATCTTGCCTTGCTTTGCCTCAAGTACATTTAGCTCCGCAATTTTTTTTTAAGTACTCATTTTCTTTCGCTTCAAACTCCTTTTTTTTTCACTTGGAGTTATTAATAGTAGAATTTTTATTTAGCTTCTTAAGATGCTATATGTTGTTCCCACAGCCTTGTATGAGTTGTAATTATTGTCAACCAGATTTAAGTGTGCAAGCAAAAGTGGCTCATTCAAGCATTCAAGGGATAAGTTTTCAGTAGAAAGAAAAGAGCAAGAAAAATAAATTAAGAAGGAGGATAATACTGAATTTTGAATGGAACAGTAATATGAAGCCACATGGAGGGGCAAGAAATGAAATCCGTCGTAGCTACAGTAAGCGTTACTAGGGTTTTCATAGAAGGGAGTATATAAACCAAGACTTATCTCTTTTGGGGAACCACCCAGAAAATAGTGAAATAGAGCAGATCAGAATCAGTGAGAGCAGACCAGAATTGGTGGAACTATCGTATGATAGAGAGACTAGTGAGACGTGAGACTAAGTGAAACGTGAGACCAGCGAAGCTTGAAACGGGTGAGACCAGACTAAACTGGAGCAGGTGAAATGTGAGACCAAGTGAGACCAGCGAAGCTTGAAATGGGTGAGACCAGACCAGACCAGACCTAGAGTAGGTGAGACGAGAGACTAGTGAAACGTCAGACCAAGTGAGACGTGAGATCTGGTGAGACCAGAAAGAGAGGACGTGAGACTTGGAGAAGGTGAGATGTGAATGCAGATCAGAACCAAACTAGGTGAGATGTGAGACTAGATCAGGTGAGATGTGAGACCAGACCAGGTGAGACGTGAGATCTGGTGACACCAGAACACACCGGAAGATCAGAATTGGTGAGACCAGAAAAGAGGGAAACGGGTGACACTAGAACACACCGGAAGACCAGAATTGGTGAGACTAGAAAAGAAGGAAATGGGTGACACCAGAACACACCGGAAGACCAGAAATGGGTGAGACCAGAAAGGGTGGAACACGTGAGACCTGAAGAAGGTGAGACGGTGAGACCAAAAGACGGGTGAGACCGTGAGACGGTGAGACCAGGAGTTGTATGAGACAAACTTGAGAAGAAGTTCAGTGAAGCATTTGAGAGAACTCAATATATTTTCAGATTTCTTCAAGAGAGGTTAGAGAGTATTTTGGTGATCTTCCAAGCGACAGTGAAGTAGCCTATTCAAATCAAACAGAGGCAAGACAAGTTAGAAGAAGGGTAGACACAGCAAGTGACACTCTTTGTATTGTATTTGCTTCGTATTTGCAATAGTGAAAGGAGCAAAAGATTAAGACATCCATTGTAATTACATTGCAATCATAGGGAATACCACATAGGTATTCTCAAGTATAGTGGATTGTCTCGATAGAGGAAGAAACTCTATCATTGTGGAGTATGTCACATTAACGGAACCACGTAAATCTCTTGTGTCCTTATTTTGAATTTACATTCTGTGTTTTGAATTGAGTTGTGAACACAGCTAAAGAATCATCAAACCCATAACCTAAAAGAAGACCTAATTAAGAACAGCCAATCTGTCTAATAGGCAAGGTGTCTGAAAAGTAACTTTGGGGACTATTGTGATTAGTAGGTAACAATAGATCTACCTTAGTTGAATCTGAGAAAGAGTTTGCTTTTGAGAAAAGTTTGAAGTTGTTCACATACCTGCATATTGATAAGAGCTAAAGTATTAAAGAAGTAGCATACTTTGGCTTAAATTATCAGAGTTTTTTTTAAGGGGTGTGATACTGATTCACCCCCCTCTCAGTATCACAGACTAGTAGATCCTAGGGTGAAATTGGGAACTTCAATTGGTATTAGAGCACAAGTTCACCAGTTTGAAGCTTAACAGCTTGTTGTACTAGTTTGAAGGGTTTTAGAAGTTTTAACTTGTTCATCATACTGAGAAATGGATGCCAATACCAGTACCAGCACCAGCACTACTTACAGCAAGAAGATTCCAATCTCTAATGGAACCAACTACCATATGTGGAGAGCGAGAATGCAGGTGGTATTTGCAACCATGGGCATGAACGTGGTGAAATCTGTACAGTAGGGTTTTGAGCCTTCAAAAGAAGGTAAAGATCCAACCCCAGAGGAATTAAGGCAGTTTGAGATCAATGGGAAGGCCTCAAATGTCATCATTTCAGCATTGACAGATGCTGAATATGCTAAAGTTATGGACTGCAAATCTGCTAAGGAGATATAGGACAGATTGCAGAAGGTCTATGAAGGTGATGGCAGAATGAAGGAGGGCAAGCTTCAAGTTTTCAAGGAGAGATCCCTTAGAATGCATAAAAAGGAGACAGTCCAATAGTTCTTCACCAGGGTTATTGATGCTGTAAACGACCTTAGAAGTTATGGGAAGAACAAGAAGGACTCATCTATTGTGAAGAAAATTCTGAGAATTTTGCCTGAGAGGTTTGCCTCAAAGGTGGCAGCCATAAAGGAGAGAAGAGATCTTAATTCTATGTCACTGCATGATCTCCAGTACAATCTCATTACATATGAGATAAGAATAAAGTCAACTAAAAGCTCCTCAACATCAAAGCTATCAAAGGAGGCAGCTTTCAAAGCTATGAGACACTTGAAGATAAGAGAAGAGGAAGAATCATCCAGTGAGGATGATGATGATGATCAGGAAGAAAGTGAAGGTGAAGTGTTGGCTTACTTCACAAGGAGATTCAAAAAGGGGTCTAAGAAGGGAAAAGGACAGTTGTCCTTGAGATGTTATCGTTGTGGGCAGACTGGACACTTTGCTTCTTAGTGCAAAGTGAAACTTGATGATGAAGATGAGCATAATTCAAAATGGAGAAGACCATCATTCAAGTCAAGGAAGTCCAGCATGAAGACTGCCAACCCACAGAAGAAGAAGATAGGCTTATTCAAGAGTTATGTGAGCTAGATAAAAGAAGCCGATGAGGAGGAAGATGTAGACTAATTATATGAGCATGCCTTTATGGCATCAGCTCGATGTGGTAGTTCAACCTCTAAAGAGGAAGAGGAGATTGATGAAGAAGAACCAGATCTTGAAGCTAAGTTAGAAGCAGCTTCAAAGGAGATAATCAGAAGTTGCAGAACCATAAGAAGGTTGGAGGCCCATATAAAACATGTTGAGGAAGCATAAAGTCAAAAGGATGAAATAAGGGCTGAATATATTGACTTGAAGAGAAGATTTGAAGAACAGATCAAAATATGTGAAGACCTTACTATGGAGCTTGGCTCAAGGACTTCAACAATTGAAGAAATGGAGATAGAGCTGCTGAGACTTCAGCAACAACTCAAAAAGAGTGAAGAGAACTTGCAGAAACTTGAAGTGGTAGGAGAAACAAACTCTATAAGAGAAAAGAAGAATGAAGAGAAAGTGCAGCAATCTGAGGCTGCATTGCCTAAAGATAATAAGACTTTGCTACAAAAGTTAAAAGAGAAGGTTAAGTCTCAGAAAGAAAAGACTGATCAGCCAGGAACAATGAAGGCTGAAAATAAAGAAGATTTGAAGAAGCAAACTAGGGTTACAAACAAAAATGAGGAAAAGAAAGTCAGCCAGCAAAGGGCTATGGCTGAACAGAAGAAGGAGAAGAAGGTGACTGAAATGAAAGCCACACAAGTAAAGAAGCCAGCAACCTTGCCTACATAGCAAGTAATGAATAAAAGAAAACAAGCTGTGATTAGACCCAAGAAGAGGCAGTTCCAAGGTTACTGTCTTTATTGTGAAGTTTGAGGTCATAAGGCAAGTAAATGCTGGTAGAGAAGGCCAGTATATGCCTCCAACTTGAGAAGATCCGATGCTGCATATAGGGGGAGGCAATACAAAATTCAAAGGAGAACACCTATTGTGAGTTCTTGCACATACTTTAAAAAGCAAGGACACACTGATAAGGTTTGTTGGTAGAAGCCTAAACTAGTGGTTTCAAAGAACAAGTTTGCTATATTGGCAGACTTGGAACAGTGTGAAAGGTGCGGGCAGGATGACCATAGTGCCAAGAGATGCATGACACTTTTCCCTGAGTAAGAGAAGGCACTCAATGGCACAGTGAAACCAACTGGTACAGTCAAAGCTGAGAAAAAGGAGAAAGCTATCTTCAAGCCAATTCAAAAGAACGAATATAAAGCTAAAAGGGAGGAGGCTAATATAGCTGAAATTGCATTAAAGGCTGACTACAAGAATAAGCAGTGGATCCTTGATAGTGGATGCACTTCACATATGATAGGAGACAAGAGTAAATTATCAAAGCTCAACAAGTCAAGAGAAGGCAGAGTCAAGTTTGGTAATGATGATTCACTCAACATCAGTGGTCAAGGGTCAGTAAATATTGGAAAAGGAAAGCTGAAAGATGTTATGCACGTTGAAGGACTCAGATATAATCTAGCATCTGTCAGCCAACTATGCAATGAAGACCATAAAGTGATATTCACAAAAACAGGTTGCCAAGTAAAGAGTAAAGAAGGCAATACTATTGCAGTCGGGAAGAGAACAACTGGAAATTTATATGTTGTTGTTCCCATAGCCTTGTATAGTTTGTAATTGTTGTCAACTAGGTTTAAGTGTGCAAGAAAGTAAAGCCAAATGGAAGGGCAAGAAGGTAAAAGCCACATGGAGGGGCAAGAACGTAAAAGTCACATGAAAGGGCAAGACAGTAAATTCGCCCTATTAAGGTTTCATGGAGGAGTATATAAAGGCCAACATAAGAGAGTGAACAGTGTAGCCGTCGTTAGAAAAGAGGAGAGGTCGGCAAATTGAGCAAATCGGAGTAAACCGTGTGACGGCAAGAGAGAGAAACCCATGAGGAACGGCATGCCATCGGCCCACCAGCGGTCGGCGAGGAGACAACACGTCAAAGTGGTAGAGAGAGAAACAAATGGTCAAAAAATAGAGAAACGGCTAAAAGGGAGCTGGACGACAAAGTGAGTCGATGGCAAAACAGAGTGGACGGTGAGATAGATCCGGTTGGACGGTGAGAGAGATCTGGTTGGACGAAGAGAGAGAGACTGTCGGCAGAACACGAGAGAAAGAGAGAAAAATTGAGACAGCCATTGGAAGAGGGAGAAAAGAGGTATACGACCAGAACAGAGGAGTCGATGGAAAGGAGAGAAAAAGAAACCTGATGGCTAACCAAGTAAGCACGACAAAACACACTATCGGCGGAAGGAGAGAGAAACCCGATGGCCAAACAGGGAAGGAGAGAAAAACCCGTTAAGGCCAGAATAGAGGGGTAGACGGTCGATGAATAGTGATCGGCAGAAAAGGGAGAAAATCTGATACGGCCAAAGGAGGTGTGAAATGGACAAGGGCAAACCAGAAACGTACGTGAGGCGAGCCGTGAGACAGTGAGATCGTGGGGCAAGGAGACGGGCGAGACCGTGAGACGGTGAAAGCAGGAGTTGTATGAGACAACATAAAGAAGAAATTCGACAAAACATCGGAAAGAACTAAACGTATTTGCAGATTTCTTCAAGAGAGGTTAGAGAGCATTGTGGTGAACTTCTAAGCAGCAGTAGAGCAGCCTTTCAATTTAACAGAGGCAAGACAAGCTAGAAGAAGGGTAGACACAGTAAGTGACACTCTTTGTATTGTACTTGTTTAGTAATTGCAATAGTGAAAGGAGTAAAGGATTAAAACATTTATTGTAATTGGAATTCTCAAGTATAGTGGATAGTCTCGATAAGGAAGAGTCTCTACCACCGTGGATGTACGTCACATTGATGGAACCACGTAAATCTTGTGTGTCCTTAATTTTCTTTACGTTTTGTGTTTTGAATTGAGTTATGAACGTAGCTAAAGTATCAGCCAACCCATAACCTAACAAAGACCTAAACAAGAACATCCAAATTGTCTATTAGGCAAGGTGTTTGAAAGGTGACTTTGGGGACTATTGTGATTAGTAGGTAGCAATAGATCTACCTTAGTCGAATTTGAGAAAGAGTTCGCTTTTAAAAGGAGGTTGAAGTTGTTTACATACCTGCGAATTGTGGTGATACTGATTCACCCCCCTCTCAGTATCACAAACTAGTAGATCCTAGGGTGAAGTTGGGAACTTCAATTGGTATCAAAGCACAAGTTCACCAGTTTAAAGCTTAATAGCTTGGTGTACTAGTTTGAAGGGATCTAGAAGTTTGACTTGTTTAACATACTGAGAAATGGAAGCCGGTACTAGCACCAGCACTACTTATAGCAAGAAGGTTCCAATCTTCAACGAAACCAATTACCATATGTGGAGAGCGAGAATGCAGGTGGTATTTCCAACCATGGGCATGAACGTGGTGAAATCCGTACAGGAGGGTTTTGTGACTCTAGAAAAAGGTAAAGACCCAACCCCAGAGGAGTTAAGGCAGTTTGAGATAAATGGGAAGGCCTCAAATGTCATCATTTTAGCATTGACAGATGTTGAGTATGCTAAAGTTATGGACTGCAAATCTGCCAAGGAGATATGAGATAGATTGCAAAAGGTCTATGAAGGTGATGGCAGAATAAAGGAGGCTGAGCTTCAAGTGTTTAAGGAGAGATATGAATCTCTCAGAATGTAGAAGAATGAGAAATTCAAGAGTTTTTCACCAGGGTTATTGATGCTATAAACGAGCTAAGAAGTCATGGGAAGAACAAGAAGGACTCATCGATTGTGAAGAAAATTCTGAGAATTCTACCTGAGAGGTTTGCCTCAAAGGTAGTAGCCATAGAGGAGAGTAGAGATCTCAATTCTATGTCTCTGCATGATCTCCAGTGTAATCTCATTGCATATGAGATGAGGATAAAGTCAATAGAGAGCTCCTCAACAATGAAGGTATCAAAGGAGGCAGCTTTCAAAGCTATGAGACATTTGAAGATAAAAGAAGAGGAAGAATCATCTAGTGAGGATGATGATGATGATGAGGAAGAAAGTGAAGGTGATGTGTTGGCATACTTCACAAGGAAGTTCAAAAAGGGGTTTAAGAAGGGAAAAGGACAGTTGTCCTTGAGATGTTATCGTTATGGGCAGACTGGACACTTTGCTTCTCAGTGCAAAGTGAAACTTGATGATGAAGATGAGGATGGTGATGATGAGTAGAATTCAAGATGGAGAAGATCATCATTCAAATCAAAGAAGTCCAATAAGAAGATTGTCAACCCACAAAGGAAGAAGAGAGGCTCATTCGAGAGTTATGTGAGTTAGACAAAAGAAGCTGATGAGGAGGAAGATGAAGACTCATCAGATGAGCATGCCTTTATGGCATCAGCTCAAGGTGGTAGTTCAACCTCTAAAGAGGAAGAGGAGGTTGATGAAGAAGAACCAGATCTTGAAACTGAGTTGGAAGCAGCTTCAAAGGAGATAATCAGAAGGGGTAGAACCATAAGAAAGTTGGAGGCCCATATAAAACAAGTTGAAGCAAAGTCTGAGGAAGTTGGAAGTCAAAAGGATGAAATAAGGGCTGAGCATATTGACTTGAAGATAAGATTTGAGGAACAGATCAAAATATGTGAAGACTTTACAGTAGAGCTTGTCTCAAGGGCTTCAAAAATTGAAGAAATGGAGAAAGAGTTGCTGAGACTTCAACAACAACTCAAAAGTAGCAAAGAGAACTTGCAGAAGCTTGAAATGATAGGAGAAACAAGTTCTGCAAAAGGAGAGAAGAATGTAAAGAAAGTGTAGCAATTTGAGGCTGCATTGGCTAAGGAAAAGAAGAATGTGCCACAGAAGTTGAAAGAGAAGGTTGTGACTCAGAAGAAGATAGCTGAGAATAAAGAAGATTTGAAGAAGCAACCTAGGATGGCAAACAAGAAGGAAGAGTAGAAGGTCAGCCATCCAAGGGCTACGGTTGAACAGAAAAAGGTGACTGAAATGAAAGTCACACAAGCAAAGAAGCCAGCAACGTTGCCTATACAGCAAGTAATGAACAAAAGAAAACAAGCTGTGATTAGACCCAAGAAGAGGCAGTTTCAAGGTTATTGCCTTTATTGTGGAGTTTAGGGTCATAAGGCGAGTAACTATTGGTGGAGAAGGCTAGTATACGTCTCCAACTTGAGAAGATATGACATTGTATACAGGGAGAGACAATACAAAACTCAGAGGAGAACACCTGTCGTGAGTTCTTTCACATACTGTAAAAGGTAAGGACACACTAACGAGGATTGTTGGTGGAAGCCCAAACTAGTGATTTCAAAGAACAAGTTTGCTATATTAGCAGACTTGGAACAATGTGAAAGGTGCGAGCAGGATGACCATAATGCCAAGAGATGTATGAGACTTCACCCTGAGTAAGAGAAGGCACTTAATGGCACAGTGAAAACAAGCGGTGCAGTCAAAGCTGAGAAAAAGGAGAAAGCTATCTTCCAGCCGGTTCAAAAGAAGGAATATAGAGTAAAAAGGGAGGTAGCTAATATAACTGAAATTGCACTAAAGGTTGATTGCAAGGATAAGTAGTGGATCCTTGATAGTGGATGCACTTTGCACATGACGAGAGACAAGAGTAAATTATCAAAGCTAAACAAATCAAGAGAAGGCAGAGTCAAGTTTGGCAATGATGATTCACTCAACATCAATGGTCAGGGGTCAGGGGTCAGTGAATATTGGAAAAGGAAAGCTGAAAGATGTTTTGCACGTTGAAGGACTTTGATATAATCTAGCATCTGTCAGCCAACTATGCAATGACGACCACAAAGTGATTCACAAAAACAGGTTGCCAAGTAAAGAGTAAAGAAGGCAATATTGTTACAGCCGGGAAGAGAACAACTGGAAATTTATAAGTGATTGATGAGGACAAGACAAGCAGCTATTTACTCACCAAAGAAAAAAAAAAATCAACTCTGGCATAGGAGAGTAGGACACTTATCACAGAAGAACATGAGGAAGTTGACCACTACTCATGCAATCAGAGACATTCCCGACCTTAGGAGAGAGAGAGAGAGTATATTTGCTCAGCATGCTCTAAAGGAAAACATGCTAGAAAGCAGTAGAAGACCAAAGAGTTCCGTTATGAAGCAGTGCTTGACATTGTGCATACTGATTTGTGTGGACCGATGAGGACAAAAGGGTTGAATGGTGAGAGGTACTTCATCTTGTTTGTTGATGATTATTCCAAAAAGACCTGCATCATGCACCTCAAACACAAGTTAGAAGTTTTGAATTACTTCAAGAGATACAGAAGATTGGCTGAAAATGAGAGTGGAAGGAAGATTAAAGTATTGAGGTCAGATCAAGGCACTAAATTTACAAATGAAGCTTTTGAAGATTACCTTGAGAAGCATGGTATTCACTATCAGATGGCAATAGTAAGAACACCTCAACAGAATGGGGTGGTAGAGAGGAAAAATAGAGCTATGGTTGATATGAAAAGAACTCTACTGCTAGAATCTAAGGTTCACACAAGATTTTGGACAGAAGCAACATTTACAGCCGTGCACCTACTGAACAGAGTTTGACTAAGGTCCAATACTGATAAGATTCCATATGAATTATGGAGTGAGAAGAAGACAACAGCCAAGTATCTCAGAGTCTTTGGTAGCCCATGTTTTGTGAGGAACAAGGAGCAAAACTTGGGAAAATTCAATGCTAGCTCTGATAAAGGCATCTTTGTGGGATACTCAGCAAAGACAAAAGGTTACAGAGTTTTCTTGCATAAGTTGGGAAAAGTGATCACTTCCAATGAGAACTGGAAAACAATGCAGAATGGAGAAGTTGAGGACAATGAAGAAGTTGACTTCAATGTAGATGAAGAATCAGACCAACTTGAAGAAAAGGAACAAGAAGTAAGTTCAAACTCGGAGAAGAGTTAGTTTGAAGATGAAAAAAGAGATCATCTTATAACTAAGACGGTGTAAGGAAGAAGGACAAAGAAAACATGGACCAGTGCTTATCAAGGAGATTAGATCATAGGTGACCCATCAGCAGGAGTTACAACAAGAAGAAAAATTGTGGGAGCTACTGCTTTACTCTCACAAGTTGAACCTAAATCTATTGAAGAGGCTATTCAAGACAAAGCCTGGGTCAAAGCTATCAATGAGGAGCTAGATCAAATTGAGAAGAATGATACATGGGAGCTGGTTCCAAGACCCACTAATAAGAATTTCATAGGAACAAAATTGGTGTTTAGGAATAAACACAATGAAGATGGCAAGGTGGTGAGGAACAAGGCCAGGCTGGTTTGCAAAGGCTACACTCAGATAGAAGAGGTAGATGTTAATGAAACTTTTGCACCAGTAACAAGGTTAGAAACTATCAGAATGTTCTTAACTTTGGTAGCACACAAGAGGTATAAAGTCTATTAGATGGATGTGAAATCCACTTTTCTGAATGGGCTCCTGAAAGAAGAAGTGTATATTGAACAACCCGATGGAGTACAAATCAGTGAGGATGAGATACATGTGTGTAAGCTGAAGAAAGCCTTGTATGGTCTTAAGCAAGCTCCAAGAGCATAGTATAGTAGGCTAGATGTGTACTTGAGAAGGTTGAACTTTAGAAGAGGAACGGTTGATAATAACCTGTATATGTTCAACTCAGAGAAAGGCCAGCTGATAACCATAATATATGTAGATGACATCATCTTTGGAGGGGATCACTTTGAGCTATGCCAAGATTTTGCATAGAAGATGAGTGAGGAGTTTGAGATGTCATTGATTGGAGAAATGACATACTTTCTTGGATTACAGATAAAGCAGTGTGAAGAAGGTATCTTTATTTCTCAGACGAAATATGCCAAAGACATGCTAAAAAGGTTTGGCATGGAGGATAGTAGACCTGTTAATACCCCTATGACAGTGGGCTGCAAGTTAACAAAGATCAGGAGGGAAGGAGTACAAGCCCTATAGAGTACAAGAAGATGATAGGGAGCCTTCTGTACCTTATAGCATCAAGGCCTGATTTTATGCAAGCTGTGTGCATTGCCAACAGATTCCAAGTTGATCCTCAGGAGTCTTATGTGTTGGTAGTGAAAACAATCCTAAGGTACCTTAAAGGAACACTGGAAATGGGTTTGTGGTATCTAGCCATGGATTCTATTAAACTACAAGCATACACTGATGCAGACTGGGCGGGAAGTAGAGATGATAAAAAATCAACCAGCAGCTACAGCTTCTACTTGATTTTAAAGTGTGTTGCATGGTTAAGTAGAAAGCAAAATAGTGTTGCTTTGAGCACAGTTGAGGCTAAGTATATGGCTACTTGTGCAGCATGTACACAGGTGATATGGATGCTAAGACAATTGGTAGACTTGGGTGTTGAGGTGAAGTTAGCAGTGAGTGTACTTTGTGATAATCAAAGTGCTATTAATCTTAGTAAGAATCCGGTTCAACATTCGAGGAGCAAGCATATTGACATCCAGTATCACTTCATCAAAGATCAAGTGGAACAGGGTATAATTCAGTTGGAGTATGTTGGCACTAAAGATCAAATTTTAGATATTCTAACTAAACCTCTGTTCACAGAGCTGTTTGAAAAGCACAAATTGAGTCTATCTGTGCAAATGCCTCCTCAAGCCTGAAGTTCAGGTGAATCCTCCATCTTTACTTTGCGAGTTTTTCAGATTTGTAATTGGTTGGCAAAGGGGGAGAGAAGCAACAGTGTAAGGGGAGCTGTTAAGAAAGGCGGAGTGCATATTTAGAGGGAGTTAAAACTGCTGCATAGTAGCTTTTGTTATGAGTGTTGCCAACAATTACAAAGGGGGAGATTGTTGTTCCCATAGCCTTATATAGATTGTAATTGTTGTCAACTAGGTTTAAGTGTGCAAGAAAGTAAAGCCACATGGAAGGACAAGAAGGTAAAAGCTACATAGAAGGGCAAGAACGTAAAAGCCACATGGAGGGGCAAGAACGTAAAAGCCACATGGAAGGGTAAGACAGTAAATTCGCCTTATTAGGGTTTCATGGAGGAGTATATAAAGGCCAACATAAGGGAGTGAACAATGTAGTCGTCGTCGGAAAAGAGGAGAGGTCGGCAAATTGAGCAAATCGGAGCAAACCGTGTGACGGCAAGAGAGAGAAACCCGTGAGGAACGGCATGCCACCGGCACACTAGCGGTCGGCGAGGAGACAACACAGCAAAGAGGAAGAGAGAGAAACAGATGGTCGAAAAATAGAGAAATAGCTAAAAGGGAGCTGGACGGTAAAGCGAGTTGACGACAAAACAGAGTGGATGGTGAGATAGATCCAGCTGGACGGTGAGAGAGATCCGGTTGGACGAAGAGAGAGAGATTGTCAGCAGAACATGAGAGAAAGAGAGAAAAATTGAGACAGCTATTGGAAGAGAGAGAAAAGAGGTATACGGCTAGAACAGAGGAGTCGACAGGAAGGAGCGAAAAAGAAACCCGACAGCCAACCAAGTGAGCACGGCAAAACACACCACTGGTAGAAGGAGAGAGAAACCTGATGGCCAAATAGGGAAGGAGAGAAAAACCCGTTAAGGCTAGAACAGAGGGGTGGACGACTGATGAACAGTGACTGGCAGAAAAGGGAGAAAATTTGATACGGCCAAAGGAGGTGTGAAACAGACAAGGGCAAACCAGAAACGTACGTGAGGCGAGCCGTGAGATAGTGAGATTGTGGGGCAAGGAGACAGGTGAGATCGTAAAACAGTGAAAGCAGGAGTTGTGTGAGACAACGTAGAGAAGAAATTCGGCAAAGCATCGGAAAGAACTCAACGTATTTCTAGATTTCTTCAAGAGAGGTTAGAGAGCGTTGTGGTGAACTTCTAAGCGGCAGTGGAGCAGCCTTTCAATTCAACAGAGGCAAGACAAGCTAGAAGAAGGGTAAACACAGTAAGTGACACTCTTTGTATTGTATTTGCTTAGTAATTGCAATAGTCAAAGGAGTAGAGGATTAAGACATCCATTGTAACTAGAATTCTCAAGTATAGTGGATAGTCTCGGTAAGGGAGAGTCCCTACCACTGTGGATGTACGTCACGTTGATGGAACCACGTAAATCTCGTGTGTCCTTAATTTGTTTTACGTTCTGTGTTTTGAGTTGAGTTGTGAACACAGCTAAAGTATTAGCCAACCCATAACCTAACGAAGACCTAAACAAGAACATCCGAATTGTCTATTAGGCAAGGTGTCTAAAAGGTGACTTTTGGGACTATTGTGACTAGTAGGTAGCAATATATCTACCTTAGTCGAATTTGAGAAAGAGTTCACTTTTAAGAAGAGGTTGAAGTTGTTTACATACCTGCAAATTGTGGTGATATTGATTCACCCCCCTCTCAATGTCACAAACTAGTAGATCCTGGGGTGAAGTCGGGAACTTCATATGTGATTGATGAGGATAAAACAAACAGCTGTTTACTTACAAAAGAAGAAGAAAATCAACTCTGGCATAAGAGGTTGGGACATTTAACACAGAAGACCATGAGGAAACTGACCACTACTCATGCAATCAGAGATATTCCAGACCTCAAGAGAGAGAGGGAGTATGTCTGCTCAGTATGCTCTAAAGGAAAACATGTTAGAAAGTAGTATAAGACCAAAGAGTTCAGTTTTGAAGCATTGCTTGACATTGTACATACTGATTTGTGTGGACCGATGAGAACAAAAGGGTTGAATGGTGAAAGGTACTTCATCTTATTTGTTGATGATTATTCTAGAAGGACCTACATTATGCACCTCAAACACAAGTCAAAAGTTTTGAAATGCTTCAAGAGATACAGAAGATTGGCTAAAAATGAGAGTGGAAAGAAGATCAAAGTATTGAGGTCAGATTAAGGCACTGAATTTACAAATGAAGCTTTTAAAGATTACCTTGAGAAGCATGGAATTCACCATCAGATGGCAGCAACAAGAACACCTTAACAAAATGGGGTGGTAGAGAGGAAAAATAGAGCTGTGGTTAAATGACAAGAACTCTACTGCTGGAATCCAGGCTTCACACAAGATTTTGGATAGAAGCAACATTTACAGCCGTGCACCTACTGAATAGAGTTTTACTAAGTATGACCTTTGGAGTGGGAAGAAGACAATAGCCAAGTATCTTAGAATCTTTGGCAGCCCATGTTTTTTAAAGAACAAGGAGCAAAACTTGGGAAAATTCCATGCTAGGTCAGATGAAGGCATCTTTGTGGGATACTCAGCAAAGACAAAAGGTTATAAAGTTTTTCTGCATAAACTGGGAAAAGTGGTCACTTCCAATGATGTGAGAATAGATGAAAACTGGAAAATAATGGATAATGGAGAAGCTGAGGATAGTGAAGAAGATGACTTCAAGATAGATGAAGAATTAGACTAACATGAAGAAGAGGGAAAAGGAGTAAGTTCAGACTCAGAGAAGAGTGAGTCTGAAGATGAATAAAGAGATTCTTTTGCAACTAAGACTGTGCAAGAGAGAGACAAAGAAAACATGGAACAGTGGTTATCAAGGAAATCAGATCATAGGTGACCCATCAGCAGGAGTTACAACAAGAAGAAGAATTGTGGGAGCTACTGCTTTACTCTCACAAGTTGAACCTAAATCTATTGAAGAGGCTGCACAAGACAAAGCCTGGGTCAAAGCTATCAATGAGGAGCTGGATCAAATCGAGAAGAATGATACATGGGAGCTGGTTCCAAGACCCACTAACAAGAATGTCATAGGAACAAAATGGGTGTTTAGAAATAAACACAATGAAGATGGCAAGGTGGTGAGGAATAAGGCTAGGCTGGTTTGCAAAGGCTACATTCAGATAGAAGGAGTAGATTTTGATGAAACTTTTGCACCAGTAGCCAGGTTGGAAATGATCAGAATGTTTTTAGCTTTGGCAGCACATAAGAGGTATAAAGTTTATTAGATAGACGTGAAATCAGCCTTTCTGAATGGGCTTCTGATAGAAGAAGTGTATATTGAACAACTCGATAGAGTACAAATCAGTGAGGATAAGACACGCGTGTGCAAGCTGAAGAAAGCCTTGTTTGGCCTTAAACAAGCCCTAAGAGCATGGTACAGTAGGTTGGATGCGTATTTGAAAAGGTTGAACTTCAGAAGAGGAATAGTTGATAATAACCTATATGTGTTTAACTCAAAGAAAGACCAACTGATAACCATAGTATATGTAGATGACATCATCTTTGGAGGGGATCACTCTGAGCTATGCCAAGAATTTGCCCAGAAGATGAGTGAGGAATTTTAGATGTCATTGATTGGACAAATGACTTACTTTCTTGGATTACAGATAAAACAATATGAAGAAGGTATTTTTATTTCTCAGACAAATTATGCCAAAGAGATGTTGAAAAAGTTTGGCATGGAGGATAGTAGACCTGTTAGTACTTTTATGATAATGGGCTGCAAGTTAACAAAAGATCAGGAAGGAAGGAGTATAAGCCCCACAGAATACAGGAAGATGATAGGGAGCCTTATGTACCTTACAGCATTAAGGCCTGATCTCATGCAAGCTGTGTGCATTGCCAGTAGATTCTAAGTTGATCCTAAGGAATCTCATGTGTTAGCAGTGAAAAGAATCCTAAGATACTTCAAAGGGACACTGAAGATGGGTTTGTGGTATCCTGTCATGAATTTTGTAAAACTTCAAGTATACATTGATGCAGACTAGGCAGGAAGTACAGATGACAGAAAATCAACCAGTGGCTATAGCTTCTACTTGGGTTCAAAGTGTGTTGCATGGTTAAGTAGAAAGCAAAACAGTGTTGCTTTAAGCACAGCTGAGGCTGAGTACATGGCTGCTTGTGCAGCATGTACTCAGGTGATATGGATGCAAAGACAATTGGTAGATTTAGGTGTTGAAGTGAAGTTACCAGTGAGTGTACTTTATGATAATCAAAGGGCAATTGATCTCAGCAAGAATCCAGTTCAACATTCAAGGAGCAAGCATATTGACATCTGGTATCAATTTATTAAGGATCAAGTGGAAGAGGGCACAATTTAGTTGGAGTATGTCGGCATTAAAGATCAAATCTCAGATATTCTAACTAAACTTCTGTCCACAGAGCTGTTTGAAAAGCACAGAATGAGTCTGTCTATGCAAATGCCTCCTCAATCCTGAAGTTCAGATGAATCCTCTATCTCTACTTTGTGGGTTTTTCAAATTTGTCATTGGTTGGTAAAGGGGGAGAGAAGCAACAGTGTAGGGGGAGCTGTTATGGAAGGGGGAGTGCATATTTAGGGGGAGTTGTAATCCATTTACTTCTGGATTATTACTCTAAGAAGATTATGAAGGACTGCTGCATAATGACTTTTGTTGTAAGTGTTGCCAATAATTACAAAGGGGGAGATTGTTGTTCCCATAGCCTTGTATGGGTTGTAATTGTTGTCAAGTAGATTTAAGTGTGCAAGTAGAAGTGGCTCATTTAAGCATTCAAGGGATAAGTTTTCAGTAGAAAGAAAAGAGCAAGAAAAATAAATTAAGAAGGAGGTTAATGCTGAATTTTGAATGGAACAGTAATATGAAGCCATATAGAGGGGCAAGAAAGGAAATCCGTTGTAGCTACAGTAAGCCCTACTAGGGTTTTCATGGAAGGGAGTATATAAACCAAGACTTATCTTTTTTGGGGAACTACCCGGAAAATAGTGAAACAAAGCAGATCAGAATTGGTGAGAGCAGACTAGAATTGGTGGAACCACCGTATGATAGAGAGACTAGTGAGACGTGAGACCAAGTGAAACGTGAGACCAGGTGAGACCAGCAAAGCTTGAAATAGGTGAGACCAGACCAGACCTGGAGCAGGTGAAATGAGAGATTAGTGAAATGTCAGACCAGGTGAGACATGAGATCTGGTGAGACCAGAAAGAGAGGATGTGAGACCTGGAGAAGGTGAGACACGAGAGTAGATTAGAACCAGATTAAGTGAGACGTGAGACTAGACTAGGTGAGATATGAGATCTAGTGACACCAGAACACACTGGAAGATCAGAATTGGTGATACCAGAAAAGAGGGAAACGGGTGACACTAGAACACACCGGAAGACCAGAATTGGTGAGACCAAAAAAGAGGGAAACTGGTGACACCAGAACATACTAGAAGACCAGAAAAGGGTGAAACACGTGAGACCAGAGGAGACATGAGACTAGAAACAGGTGAGACCAAAAAAGGGTGGAACACGTGAGACCGGAAAAGACGTGAGACCTGGAGAAGGTGAGATGATGAGACCAGAAGACGGGTGAGACTGTGAAATGGTGAGACTAGGAGTTGTGTGAGACAAACTTGAGAAGAAGTTTGTTGAAGCATTTGAGAAAACTCACGTATTTTCAGATTTCTTCAAGAGAGGTTAAAGAGTGTTTTAGTGATCTTCCAAGCGACAGTGAAGCAGCCTATTCAAATCAAACAGAGGCAAGACAAACTAGAAGAAGGGTAGACACAGCAGGTGACACTCTATGTATTGTATTTGCTTCGTATTTGCAATAGTGAAAGGAGCAAAAGATTAAGACATCCATTGTAACTACATTGTAATCATAGGGAATACCACACAGGTATTCTCAAGTATAGTGGCTTGTCTCGGTAGAGGAAGAAACTCTACCACCGTGGAGTACGTCACATTGATGGAACCACGTAAATCTCTTGTGTCCTTGCTTTGAATTTACATTCTGTGTTTTGAATTGAGTTGTGAACACAGCTAAAGAATTATCAAACCCATAACCTAAAAGAAGACCTAATCAAGAACAGTCAATCTGTCTAATAGGCAAGGTGTCTGAAAGTTAACTTTGGGGACTATTGTGATTAGTAGGTAACAATAGATCTACCTTAGTTGAATCTGAGAAAAAGTTTGCTTTTAAGAAGAGTTTGAAGTTGTTCACATACCTGCATATTGACAAGAGCTAAAGTACTAAAGAAGTAGAATACTTTGGCTTAAATTATCAGAGTTTTTTTTTAAGGGGTGTGATATTGATTCACCCCCCTTCTTAGTATCACAGACTAGTAGATCCTAGGGTGAAGTTGGGAACTTCACTTTACCTCTTTTTTCAGGTTGTTGTTTTCGTATAAATAAGCTTTTAATTCATTCTCAAGTTATTCTTCTGTCTCATTCTCTTCCTCTTTAGCTGATTTCATATCACTTGAGGATTCTTGTTCAACATTTACTTGTGCAACCAGCACATTTTCTGTAGCATCATCATCAAAATTATCATTATCTTCTTCTTTAAAATCTTTTTCATCCAATTTGCTCAAGAAATTTCTTTTTTTTGGATCTAAAGTGTTTCTTTTTCCCTTTAGCACTTGAATTTCTAACTTTAGAATAGTTGGATTTCTTTGTTCTCTTCCTTAGGGTCGAGTCATCATCATCATCATTATCTGTTTCTTTTCTCTTTGGGAAATCTACGGCAAAGTGCCCAATGCCTCCACAATTAAAGCACTTTAAGGGTAATTTTCCTTTGTACTTCTTTTTTCCTTTTCTCATATTTTTGGTGATGTATGCCATGACTTTATCAAATTTAGTATCATTATCTTTTTCTTTGGAGCTGTTATCAGATTCTTCTTCTTGTTTTTTAATTTTTAATTTGTTTATTGCCTTAAAGGCCAACTCTTTCTCTGCCTTATACTTTTTTTATTTTTTCATTGGGGCTATTCTCATTTCATAAGCCATCAATATGCTATGTAAATCATTTAGGGGCCACCTATCTAAATCTTTATCTTCTATGGAGGAGACTTTGGCATTGAAAGTTTTAGTAAGGTTTTAAGTATCTTTCTTACCACAGTAATGTTGTTGATCTCTTCTCCATAGCCTCTAATGGAGCATACAATTTCCTTTTACTCTTATAAAGAAGACATTCATAGATTTATCATTCAGTATTTTATGTCTTCAAATTTGCTCCTCCAGATTTGTACCTTGACTTCTTTCACAAACTTGTCTACTTCATAAATATTCTTTAATTTGTCCCAAATTTGTTTGATTATGTTACACCCCATCACTTTGGTGAATTCTTTGTCTGATAAGGAGACATATAAGGCATTTATAACCTTTCCATTATATTATAAATTCTTCTTATTAGTTGACGTCATAGTAGCACCTTCAACAATAGGAGTGAAGCCACTGACAGCAGATTCAAACACATGTAGACTAAGTGACATCAGATATGAGAGCATTATATTCTTCCATAACTGATAATTTTGTCCATTAAAAGTAGGAATGCTCCTACTGTTCACATTATTCATGCTTTCCATGATATTAACCAGTAGTAGATGTAAAGATTCATAGCAATAATAAAACTTTTAGATCAAAGCTGAATGGATCAATATAGGAAACCTTGCTTTAATACGAACTGATGAGGACCTTTTTAGGTCTTACAATAAGAGGAGGAGGGGGTGAATCAGTGTGAGATGTTTACTTTTTACAAATCTGTCCAGATTAAACCTTTGTAATCTATTAAAGTCGATGATCCAATTTTATCTTACTTCTTTATGTGAGAACGACCGTATGAATATCAAGCAAGCACAAGCACCCGAACACATATAATTTTTTACGTGATTCACCCATCATGTGTAAGATATGTCCACAGTGTAATAGGATCACACCTAGATCATATAATCCACTCTTGTTATTAAGGGATACAGCTAATGTTGTGGAAGGATCACTCCTTAACCACTATAAAAGGATCACTTTTTAACCACTTATAATGATCTCTTGATCACTTGAAGGGTTGATCTCCTAATCACTCCAAGGGTCTCCCACCCATTTTTCAATAAGTACATAAAAATTTTATGACAAAAACTTCCCTGAGAAAGATCTCTCAATGTCCACAGGCTACTGTTGTAGAAAACGGATCTTTTCCTTCCTCATTGTCGATCTTTGCTCAAACTTTTTCGGTCTTTCCTTTGCAGGTTCTCTCCTTTTCTTTCTACTACTACTGTTGTCTTTCCTCTATAGGTTCTTTTCTCTGCATGTTCTCTCTTTCTTTTTACCATTGGAGGCTTTCTCTTTCTTGCTGTTGCTGCTACCTCTTTTTGTTGTGCACTCTCTTATGGTTTGCAGCACTCACACTTTCTTGGTGTTTTACAGCATTCACACTCTCTTAGTGTTTTGTAGCACTTATGTTTTCTTCCTTTACCAAGTCTTTTCTTATATTTTGTAGAACTCACACTTTCTTTCTTAACAACTGCATGGATATTTATAAGCCTTGAGTTTAGGGTTGCTTTATAATCAACAGTCAGCATTGATTTCTAAGGGTTGCCCTACAATCAATGGTTAGCATTTATTCCTAAGGGTTGCCATACAATTAATGGTCAGTATTGATTCCTAAAATTTAGGGTTGATGGTCAACATTGACTCATTGAATTTAGGGTTGACCTACCATCAACAGTTTTGACAAATGATCTCTTTGCATCTTGAGCTCCTTTTCCTTGTTCACAATGCTTTTGGGAATCTCCTTAACGGATACAAATTGCACCTATGGACAGGCCACAACCTATATTGCTAGATCCTGAGCAATTTCCTTGGCTTCTGCTTTAATAAGCTGCTCATTAGATGGTATTACCAACGCTTTGTAAATACACCAAATACATTTCAAAAGCACTTATAAAATTAAATCAACAAGGACAAATCTATGAGATGTTGTTAATAATAAATCCAACATTAGTTATCAAAGATGGGCTTAACACTTGTCATGATATTGTTGACGATGTGGTGAAAGTTAGCCAAGGAATATCAAGTGAAATATATACTTGGTTGAGAATATGTAGCAAGTAATTTCAATAGGGCTTTAAGTTCATTAACAGAAAAAGAATTAAGATTTTGGTTAGAGTTTAACTAAGTTTGACTATGCTATACTCACTTTACTTGATTTATTTAAGGAATAGCCAATCATCTTCATTAATAGTGGTTTCTTTGGGTTCAGAGTCATGTTTGGCAAATGATTCCACTCTTTCAATATTCTACTATGGGATTTCTTCAACATTGACCAAGATCATAACACCTTTTCTTTCCTTTGCTTTAGTTTTTCCAAGTATGTTGAAGTGTACCATCTTTCATTATGGGTAATGCCTTTAACCCTTATGATATCGGATGTTATTACAAGCACTAATGCTAGACCATGAGAGTTTACTTAACAATTATAGTCCTATTGGATGACTTTACTCTTTTAAAGCAAGTAGTAAAGTGTAAGGGAGAAGGTGCAGTTAAAGTAATTAAGTGGAATATTTTTTAAACTATTAGGTTTCTTTAAGGTTGAGATGGGGGATACGTATAAGATTATGCTTTAATCATACAAATTTTATAGGAACTAGGATTCATCCTTTAGTTATTATCATTAAAGTAATACTTAATTTGGTTTACCACGTTATGATTGGGGAAAGGGTTGGCACTAACATTGAGCTTTCTCTTAATCCATCCTCCATCATTAAACTCTTAGACTTTACATTTAAGGGTTTACAATTGTTAGTGAAATGCCTTATTTGTTTGCCATGATATTTGCATTGGGCGTACAAGGGAGAATAAGGCAATAGATCATAGACTTTAACAAGTCATAGAGGTTTAATCTGGACAAATTTGTAAAAAGTAAGCATTTCACACTGATTCACACCCTTTCCTTCTCAGTGTGAGACTCAAGAAGGTCCTTATCAATTGGTATCAGAGCTTGGTTCCTCTGTTGATCTATTTTGCCCGCTTTGATCTGATTTTTTTTTGCTGTTGTTGTGAATTTTTACATCTATTGTTGGTTAATATCATGAAAAGTATAAATAGTGTTAATAGCAAGGATATTCCCATGTTTGATGGATAAAATTATCAATTATGGAAGAATAAAATGCTCCCATATCTGTTGTTACTTGGTTTGGATGTGTTTGTATTTATTGTCAGTGGCTTTACTCTTACTGCTGAAGGTGTTGCTATGATGCCTACTATTAAGAAAAATTAAGAGTATGATGGAAAGGATAAAAATGCCTTATATGACTCCTTATTAGACAAAGAATTCACCAAAATGATGGGATGCAACACAGCCAAAAAAATTTGGGACAAATTGAAGAATATTTATGAAGGAGACAAGGTTGTGAAAAAAGCCAAGCTACAAATCTAGAGGAGCAGATTTGAAGATATAAAGATGTTGAATGATGAATATGTGGATGCTTTCTTTACAAGAGTAAATGAAATTGTATGCTCTATCAAAAGTTATAAAGAGGAGATAAACGATGCTACTGTGGTAAGGAAGATACTTAGAACCTTACTAGAAGAATTTAATGCCATAGTTTCCTCCATAAAAGATAAAGATTTGGATAAGGTACTCCTAGATGATTTACACAACATATTGGTGGCTTATGAAATGAGAATAGCCCTAATGAAGAAAGAAAAGAAGCCTAAGACAGAGAAGGAGTTGATCTTTAAGGCCATAAAGAAATTAAAAATTAAAGAACAAGAAGAAGAAACCATTGGCAACTTTGAAGTAGAAGATGGTGATACTAAATTTGATATAGTCATGGCATACATCACTAAAAATATGAGGAAAGGAAAGGGGAAGTACAAGGAAAAATTACTCTTGAAGTGCTTTAGTTGTGGAAGCATTGGACACTTTGTAGTGGATTGCCTAAAGAGAAAAGAAGTAGACAATGATGATGATAATGAGCCGACCCCAAGGAGGAGAACAAAGAAATTCAACTATTCTAAAGTTGAGAATTCAAGTGCTAAAGGGAAAAAGAAATTTTTTAGATCTAACAGAAGAAATTTCTTGAGCATGTTGGATGAAGAAAATTTTGAAGAAGAAACTAATGATGACTCAGATGATGATGCTGCAAAAAATGTGTTGGTTGCACAGGTAAATGATGAAAAAGAATCCTCAAGTGATAAGGAATTAGCTGAAGAGGAAGAGAAAGAGATGGTGCAACAACTTGAGAATGAATTCAGAGCTTGTTTGCACAAAAACAACGAGCTAGAAAAGGAGGTAAAGAATCGCAAGAAGCTGAATAAAAATTATGATGTTGATAAATTTGATCTCTAAGTGAAAGAAAAGGCGTTTGAAGTAAAAAGAAGGGGTACTTGAAAAGAATTGAAGAGTTGAATGTACTTTAGGCAGAGCAAGAAAAAATACAAGAAGATCTTGGTACTAAGGTAATTGTATAAGAGTAAGAAGTGCTGAATTTACAAGCCAAGCTCTACAAGGCTAAATTTGAATTAAAGAAGTATGAAGAGAGCTTTATACAGGTCGTGGAAATGAGAGGAGAGTCCTTTTCAACAAATACTATCAAGGAGGATACTACCAAAAAGTTAGATAAGTGTCTAAGCAAACAAAGACCTTATTCCATGGGGAAGAAAAGACTTGACTATATTGAAAAGCCAAATGAGAGGTAGAAAAAAAGATGAAAATTATGTTTGTCCCTAAAAGCAAACACAAAGAAAAGATATAATTGAAAGAAGTTGATGTTATGAAGAAAAGAAACCAACCTAAGCTAAAATGGGTTGGGAAAGATATGATGAAACTCTTATCCAAAGGAGACAGGTTGTCAAAGATGGAAAGAAGGTTGCCACAACAAGTGCTGAAGATAGGGGATATAAACTTGTTGAAAGAAGAAAATTCAGATTTGAAGGATTTTGCTGTTGCTGTAGTAAGTATGGGCACGAGGTTAGTGTGTGATGGAGTAATTAGCCTATAATAAAGAGGAATGTGAGACAAGAGTCTAAGGGGAGACTTTGTCAAGAAAGGAGACAACCTTAAGTAAAAAGAAGCAAAATTCCATTAAGAAATATATTTGATATATTGGAAGAAATCTGTGGAAGATGTGAAAAGGCTGGACATATTGTTAAGGAATGTTTGACATTGCTGCCATGTCAGAGAATGCAATGGAGAACACCTACATATGCTTTTACGTTTGGCCAAAGAAAAAGAAGAAGAAAGGAAATGACAATGGTTGTGGAAGTTGTCTTAAAAGCTTTCAAGAAAGAAAAGCCATAGATCCTTGATAGTGACTACTTTTCACACATGACAGAAGACCCTAAGGTGCTAAAGGAAGTAGAAAAATATAATAGAGGGTCAGTCACATTTGGCAATGATGGTGCTTTGAAGATTAAAGGTGTTGGTGTTGTTGAAATTGGTGCAGAAAAGTTGAAATAAGAGGAAGTGCTTTATGTTAAAGGGCTAAAACACAATTTAATCAGTGTTAGCCAACTTTATGATGATGAGCATGAAGTTATTCTCAACAAGAGTGGCTGTATAGTAAAAAGATTAAGTGATGGTACTGTTCTTACAAAAGGAGAAAGAACAAATGGAAACTTATACCAAGTTTCCAGTTGATGAAGACCTTCTTAGGTTTCACATTAAGAGGGGGAGGGGATGGATCAGTGTGAGATACTTACTTTTTACAAATCTTTCCAGATTAACTTCTGTGACTTGTTAGAGTCAATGATTTAATTTTTATCTTTCTTCTTTATATGAAAGTGACCATATGGATATCAATCAAACACAAACACCTAATAACACATGGCAATTTTATATGGTTCACCCACAATGTGTGAGTTACGTCCACTATGTGATAGGATCACTCTTAAATCATATAATCTACTCTTGTTATCAAGGGATACAATTCTATTATGGAAGGATCACTCCTTAACCACTTGTGGAAGGATCATTCTTTAACCATTTACAATGATCTCCCAATCACTTGACGAGTTGATCTCCCGATCACTCGAAGGTTTGATCTCCCTGATGAGGACCTTTTCAGGTCTCACACTAAGAGGGAGAGGGGGTGAATTAGTGCGAGATGCTTGCTTTTTACAAATTTTTCTGGATTAACCTCTATAACTTGTTAGAGTTGATAATCCAATGTTTTATCTTTCTTCTTTATGTGAGAGCCGCTGTATGGATATTAATCAAACACAAGCACCAGAGAACACACAGAGATTTTAACATGGTTCATCTATAATGTGTGAGCTACACCTACATTGTGATAGGATCACTCCTAAATTACACAATCCACTTTTGTTATCAAGGGATACAATTATGGTGTGGAAGGATCATTCCTTAATCACTTATGGAAAGATCACTCATTAACCACTTACTATGATCTCCCGATCATTCAAAGGTTTGTTCTCCTGATTACTAGATGAGATGATATCTCGATCAATCAACGGATTGATCTCCTGATCACTTCAAGGGTATCTCAACCTTTTTCAACAAGTTTATCAAAAGGTTTGTGACTAACACTTTTTTGAGGAAGATCACTCAATGTGCACAAGTTGTTAGTGTAAAACTCAGATCTTTTGCTTCCTCACTGCCGGTCTTTGCTAGTTTCGTCTTTGTAGGTTGTCTTCATTGCAAGTGATCTTTACTGTAGATTCTCTCCCCCTGTTGGTTCTCTCTGCTACTGGTTATCTCTGCTGTAAGTTCTCTTCCCTTGTTGCCAATATTGCCTCCCTTACTGCCTTGGCAGGTTCTCTCCTTCTACTATCGGTGCTGCCTCCTTCGACCTTGGTAGGTTCTCTTCCTCTACTACCTCATTTGTTGCTTGGGCAAGTTTCTTCCTTTGTTGTCAGTGCTACCTCACCTATTGTCTTGGCAGGTTTCCTCACTTGTTGCCTTGGCAGGTTGCCTCACTTGTTACCCTGGCAAGTTTCTTCCCCTGTTTCCATTGCACGTTTTCTCCTTTATTATTGCAAGCTACCAGACTTGCTGTTGGGGCACATTTTCTCCTCTGCTGCTACAAGCTGCTGGGCTTACTGTTAAGACACACTTTCTCCTCTGTTGCTGCAAGCTGCCGAACTTGTTGCTTGGACACGTTTTCTTCTTTATTATTGCAAGCTACCAAATTTATTGCTGGGACACGTTTCCTCCTCTGCTGCTGCAAGCTGTCGGACTTGCTGCTGGTCCTGCGTGCACTTGTTGGTTGTGCCTACATTTACTGCTTGTTGCTTGTTGTGCCTGTACTTGCTGCCTGCTATAATTTCTTGATTGTGATTCACCTGCTGTTGGTTCTGCACACTGCTATTACTACTGGTTGTGCCTGCACTTGTTGCCTTTGCTGGTGTTAAGTCTATTTTTTATGGCTAATGTTGGATTTGTTGTCAACACCATCTCACATGGTTATATGTGTTGATTTAAGATTATGAACATTGCTAAGATGCAGTGAGAGCATTGGGAAAAACCGGTGATGATAGGTCAATCCTGACGTTGAGGAGTCAATGTTAATCGTGACCCTAAATTTTAGGGGTCAAGATTGACCGTTGACCTTTAATTTTAGGAAGTCAATGTTGACTATTGACCTTGAATTTTAGGACTCAAATTTGGCCATTGATTGTAGGGCAACCTATGAGAATCAACGATGACCGTTGATGATTATGTAACTATAATCTCAAGGCTTTATAAATACCCCTATGCGTCTTGCAAGGTGGTGTGAGTGCTGTAGAATTTTTTGAGAAAAAAAACCTAATGGCAACAGTCTACCAAAAGGGAGAGAGAGAGAGAGGCAGTAAGACAGTTGGCCACCACACTAACAAAATTGAAGCAACCGGCCACCTTCACCAGCACTTACAGCAGCCGGCCCTTATCAGCACTTGCAGTAGCCAGCCCTTACCAAAACTTGCAGTAGCCAGCCTTGAACCAACAAACTAGTAGCCTGCACTAGCAAACCAAGAGGCAACAGCTTGTACCAGTAAACCAGGAAACTAGCAGCGTTGAACCAACAATTCGACAGCCAAAGAAGACAAATCAGAAAGTGGTACAACAACTTGTGAATATAGCAGCCAAGGGAGACAAACTAGAAGGTGGCATAGCAACCTGCGAATCCAGCAGCTAAGGGAGACAAACCAGAAGGTGGTGCAGTAACCTGTGAATCTAAACAGCTTGTACCAGTAAACCAGGAAACTAGCAGCGTTGAACCAACAATTCGACAGCCAAAGAAGACAAATCAGAAAGTGGTACAACAACTTGTGAATATAGCAGCCAAGGGAGACAAACTAGAAGGTGGCATAGCAACCTGCGAATCCAGCAGCTAAGGGAGACAAACCAGAAGGTGGTGCAGTAACCTGTGAATCTAGCATTAAGGAAAGACAAATCAGGAGGTAGTAGCTTGCACCAGCAAATAAAGAGGCAGTAAGTTTGGTAGAAGGTGGTACAGTAGCAAGAGGTGTTCTACACTGGCAATGAAGGAGGCAGTAGCAGTAGGAGGTGTCCTGCACCGGTAAATTAGGAGGTAGCAGTAGTTGAAGGTCCTTGCACCAGTAAACAAAGAGGCAGCAGTAGCAGGAGGTGTCCTGCACCAGCAAACAAGGAGGTAGCAGCAGCTGAAGGTCCCTGCACCAGTAAACAAAGAGGTAGCAGTAGCAGGAGGTGTCCTGCACCAACAAACAATGAAGTAGACACCTGCAAATTGCAACAGTAGGTCCAGGAACGAAGCATCCACCTGCAGATTGCTTCTTCAACAAATTTATGTTCAACTTGTGAGAGTAAAGCAGTAGCTCCCACAATTCTTCTTCTTGTCGTAACTTTTGCTGATAAGTCACTTGTGATCTGATTTTCTTGATGAGCATTGGTCCACGTTTTCTTTGGCTTTCTTTCTTGCACAGTCTTAGTTGCAAGAGGATCTTTTTCTTCATCAATCACATACAAATTTCCAGCTGTTCTCTTCCCAGCTGCAACAGTATTGCCTTCTTTACTCTTGACCTGACAACCTGTTTTTGTGAATATTACCTTATGGTCTTCATTGCATAGTTTGCTGACAGATGCTAGATTATATCTGAGTCCTTCAACATGCAGAACATCTTTCAGCTTTCCTCTTCCAATGTTTACTGACCCCTGACCACTGATGTTGAGTGAATCATCATTGCCAAACTTGACTCTGCCTTTTCTTGACTTGTTTAGCCTTGACAATTTACTCTTGTCTCCCGTCATGTGTGAAGTGCATCCACTGTCAAGGATCCACTGCTTATCCTTGTAGTCAGCTTTGAGTGCAATTTCAGCTATATTAGCCACCTCCCTTTTTGCTCTATATTCCTTCTTTTGAATTGGCTGGAAGATAGCTTTCTCCTTTTGCTCAGCTTTAACTGCACCGTTTGTTTTCATTGTGCCATTAAGCGTCTTCTCTTGCTCAGGGAGAAGTGTCATGCATCTCTTGGCATTATGGCCATCCTGCCCACACCTTTCACACTATTTCAAGTCTGCCAATATAGCAAACTTATTCTTTGAAACTATTGGTTTGGGCTTCCACCAACAATCCTTGTTAGTGTGTCCTCGCCTTTTACAGTATGTGCAAGAACTCATGATAGGTTTCTCTTCTGAATTCTGTATTGTCTCCCCCTGTATGCAGCATCGTATCTTCTTAAGTTGGAGACATATACTGGCCTTCTTCACCAGCAGTTAATTGCATTATGACCCCAAACTCCACAATAAAGGCAATGACCGTGAAACTGCCTTTTTTTGGGTCTACTCACAGCTTGTTTTCTTCTGTTCATTACTTGCTGTGTAGGCAAAGTTGCTGGCTTCTTTGCTTGTGTGGCTTTCATTTTAGCCACCTTCTTCTCCTTCTTCTGTTTAGCCATTGCCCTTGGCTGGCTGACTTTCTTTTCTTCCTGAGACGTAGCAGCTATGGGTTGCTGCTCTTTAACCACATACATCTTTTTCGGCCCTGGCTTTGGTTTGATAACTGTCTTATCTTTTTCAGTTATCTTCACCTGAGTCACAGCCTTCTCTTTCAACTTCTGTGGCAAAGTCTCATTCTTCTTTTCTCTTACAAAGCTTGTTTCTCCTACCACTTTAAATTTCTGCAAGTTCTCCTCACTCTTTTTGAGTTGTTGCTGAAGTCTCAGCAACTCTATCTCCATTTCTTCAATTTTTGAAGCCCTTGAGCCAAGCTCTACTGTAAGGTCTTCACATATTTTAATCTGTTCTTCAAATCTTCTCTTTAAGTCAATATGCTCAGCCTTTATTTCATCCTTTTGACTTTTAACTTCCTCAGACTTAGCTTCAACTTGTTTTATATGGGCCTCCAACCTTCTTATGGTTCTGCCCCTTCTGACTATTTCCTTTGAAGTTGCTTGCAGCTCAGCTTCAAGATCTACCTCTTCTTCATCAACCTTCTCTTCCTCTTCAGAGGTTGAACTATCACCTTTAGCTGATGCCATAAAGGCATGCTCATCTGATGATTCTACATCTTCCTCTTCATCAACTTCTTTTATCTGATTCACATAACTCTTAAATGAGTCTCTTTTCTTCCTCTGTGGGTTAGCAGTCTTTTTACTGGACTTCTTTGATTTGAATGATGATCTTCTCCATCTTGAATTCGGCTCATCATCATCATCCTCATCTTCATCATCAAGCTTCACTTTGCACTTAGAAGCAAAGTATCCAGTCTTCCCACAACGATAACATCTCAAAGCCAGTTGTCCTTTTCCCTTCTTACACCCCTTTTTGAATTTCCTTGTGAAGTAACCCAATATTTCACCTTCACTTTCTTCCTCATCATCATCATCATCATCCTCCTCACTGGATGATTCTTTCTCTTCTTTTATTTTCAAGTGCTTTATAGCTTTGAAAGCTGCCTCCTGTGATACCTTTGTTGTTGCAGAGTTTTCAGCTGACTTTATCCTCATCTCATATGCAATGAGATTACACTGGAGATCATGCAGAGATATAGAATTGAGATCTCTACTCTCCTCTATGGCTGTTACCTTTGAGGCAAACCTCTCAGGCAGAATTCTCAGAATCTTCTTCACAACAGATGAGTCATTCTTGTTCTTCCCATGACTTCTCAAGTCGTTCACAACATCAATAACCCTGGTGAAGAACTCTTGGACTGTCTCATTTTTCTGCATTCTGAGAGATTCATATCTATCCTTGAACACTTGAAGTTTAGCCTCCTTCATTCTGCCATCACCTTCATAGATTTTTTGCAATCTGTCCCATATCTCCTTTGCAGATTTGCAGTCCATAACTTTAGCATACTCAGCATCTGTTAATGCTGAAATGATGACGTTTGAGGCTTTCCCATTTATCTCAAACTGCCTTAACTCCTCTGGGGTTGGGTCTTTACCTTCTTCCGGAGCCATAAAACCCTCCTGTACGCATTTCACCACGTTCATGCCCATGGTTGCAAATACCACTTGCATTCTTGCTCTCCACATATGATAGTTGGTTCCATTGAAGATTAGAACCTTCTTGTTGTAAGTGGTGCTAGTGCTGGTACTGGCTTCCATTTCTCAGTATGATCAATAAGTTAAACTTCTAGATCCCTTCAAACTAGTACACCAAGCTGTTAAGCTTCAAACTGGTGAACCTGTGCTCTGATACCAATTGAAGTTCTCGACTTCTCCCTAGGATCTACTAATTTGTGATACTGAGAGGGGGGGTGAATCAGTATCACCACAATTCGCAATTCGCAAGTAAGTGAACAACTTCAACCTCTTCTTAAAAGCAAACTCTTTCTCAGACTCGACTAAGGTAGATCTATTGCTACCTACTAATCACAATAGTCCCTAAAGTCACCTTTCAGACACCTTGCCTAATAGACAATATGGATGTTCTTGTTTAGGTCTTTGTTAGGTTATGAGTTGGCTGATACTTTAGCTGCGTCCACAACTCAATTCAAAGCACAGAATGTAAAGCAAATTAAGGATACACGAGATTTACGTGGTTTCGTCAATGTGATGTACATCCACGGTGGTAAGGACTCTCCCTCTACTGAGACTATCCACTATACTTGAATTCTGAGAATTTCGCCTAAGAGGTTTGCCTCAAAGGTAGCAGCCATAGAGGAAAGTAGAGATCTTAATTCTATATCTCTGCATGATCTCCAGTGCAATCTCATTGCATATGAGATGAGGATATAGTCAGCTGAATGCTCTACAACAATGAAGGTATCAAAGGAGGCAGCTTTCAAAGTTATGAAGCACTTAAAGATAAAAGAAGAAGAAGAATCATCTAGTGAGGATGATGATGATGATGATGATGAAGAAAGTGAAGGTGAAGTGTTGGCTTACTTCAAATGGAAATTCAAAAGGGGGTTTAAGAAGGGAAAAAGACAGTTGTCCTTGAGATGTTATCCGTGTGGGCAGACTGGACACTTTGCTTCTTAGTGCAAAGTGAAACTTGATGATGAAGATGAGGATGGTGATGATGAGCAGAATTCAAGATGGAGAAGATCGTCACTCAAATCAAAGAAGTCCAGTAAGAAGACTACTAACCCACAGAAGAAAAAGAGAGGCTCATTCAAGAGTTATGTGAGTTAGATAAAAGAAGCTGATGAGGAGGAAGATGAAGAATCATCAGATGAGCATGCCTTTATGGCATCAGCTCAAGGTGGTAGTTCAACCTCTGAAGAGGAAGAGGAGGTTGATGAAGAAGAGCCAGATCTTGAAGCTGAGTTGGTAGCAGCTTTAAAGGAGATAATTAGAAGGGTAGAACCATAAGAAGGTTGGAGGCCCATATAAAACAAGTTGAAGCAAAGTTTGAGGAAGCTGAAAGTCAAAAGGATGAAATAAGGGTTGAGCATATTGACTTGAAGAGAAGATTTGAAGAACAGATCAAAATATGTGAAGACCTTACAGTAGAGCTTGGCTCAAGGACTTCAACAATTGAAGAAATGGAGATAATGTTGCTGAGACTTCAGCAACAACTCAAAAAGAGTGAGGAGAACTTGCAGAAGTTTAAAATGGTAAGAGAAATAAACTCTACAAGAGAAAAGAAGAATGAAGAGAAAGTGCAGCAATCTGAGGCTGCACTGAATAAAGAGAATGAGACTTTGCCACAGAAGTCGAAAAAAAAGGCTGTGACTCAGGTGAAGATAATTGAAGAAGAGAAGACAGTTATCAAACCAAAGCCAGAGCTAAAAAGGATATATGTGGTTAAAGAACAGTAGCCCATAACTGCTACGTTTCAGAAAGAAAAGAAAGTTAGCCAGCCAAGGGCAATGGCTGAACAAAAGAAGGAGAAGAAGGTGGCAGAAATGAAAGCCACATAAGTAAAGAAGCCAACTACGTTGCCTACACAGCAAGTAATGAACAAAAGAAAACAAGCTGTGATTAGACCCAAGAAGAGACAGTTTCAAGGTCACTATCTTTATTGTGGAGTTTGGGGTCACAAAGCGAGTAACTGCTGGTGGAGAAGGCCAGTATATGTCTCCAACTTGAGAAGATATGATGCTGCATACAGGAGGAGATAATACAAAACTCAGAGGAGAACACCTATCATAAGTTCTTGCACATATTGTAAAAGGCAAGACACACTGACAAGGATTGTTGGTGGAAGCCCAAACCAATGGTTTCAAAGAACAAGTTTGCTGTATTGGCAGACTTGGAGCAGTGTGAAAGGTGCGGGCAGGATGACCATAATGCCAAGAGATGCATGACACTTCTCCCTGAGCAAGAGAAGGCACTCAATGGCACAGTAAAAACAATTGGTGCAGTCAAAGCTGAGAAAAAGGAGAAAGCTATCTTCAAGCCAGTTCAAAGGAAAGAATATAAAGCAAAAAGGGAGGTAGCTAATATAGCTAAAATTGCACTAAAGGCTGATTGTAAGGATAAGCAGTGGATCCTTGATATTGGATACACTTTACACATGACGGGAGACAAGAGTAAATTGTCAAAGCTAAACAAGTCAAGAGAAGGCAGAGTTAAGTTTGGCAATGATGATTCACTCAACATCAATAGTCAGGGGTCAGTAAACATTGGAAGAGGAAAGCTGAAAGATGTTATGCACGTTGAAGGACTCAGATATAATCTAGCATCTGTCAGCAAACTATGCAATGAAGACCATAAGGTAATATTCACAAAAACAGGTTGCCAGGTAAAGAGTAATGAAGGCAATACTGTTGCAGCTAGGAAGAGAACAACTGGAAATTTGTATGTGATTGATGAAGAAAGAGATCCTCTTGCAACTAAGACTGTGCAAGAAAGAAAGCCAAAGAAAACGTGGACCAGTGCTCATCAAGAAAATCAGATCATAGGTGACCCATCAGCAGGAGTTACAACAAGAAGAAGAATTGTGGGAGCTACTGCTTTACTCTCACAAGTTGAGCCTAAATTTGTTGAAGAGGCTACACAAGATTTAACTAAATCTCTGTCCACATAGCTGTTTGAAAAGCACAGAATGAGTTTGTTTGTGCGAATGCCTCCTCAAGCCTGAAAATTAGGTGAATCCTTCATCTCTACTTTGCAAGTTTTTCAGATTTGTAATTGGTTGGCAAAGGGGGAGAGAAGCAACAGTGCAAGGAGAGCTGTTAAGAGAGGGGAAGTGCATATTTAGGGGGAGTTGAAATTGCTACATAGTGGCTTTTGTTGTGAGTGTTGCTAACAATTACAAAGGGGGAGATTGTTGTTCCCACAACATTGTATGGGTTGTAATTGTTGTCAACTAGATTTAAGTGTGCAAGAAAGTAAAGCCACATTGAAGGGCAAGAAAGTAAAAGTAAAGCTACATGGAAGGGCAAGAAAGTAAATCCGCTGCATAAGGGCAAGAACGTAAATCCGTCGCGTAAGCCCTATTAGGGTTTCATGGAAGAGAGTATATAAAGACCTTGGAAGACAAAACTAGGGCAAAGCCAACACAATTGAATACACGACAAAAAGAAGAGGAGCACGACAATTGAGCATTTAGCAACCAACACAACAAAAAGAAGAGGAGTACGGCAATTGAGCATTCGGCAACCAACACGGCAAAAAAGAAGAGTGGCACGGCAAAAAGTGAAAACACAACACACACCACCAGAAAACACAAGAGAGCACGACAGTAACACAAAACCCAAAATGGCAAAGGAGAGGGTCAGCCAAAGAAAGAAGACAAAGCCAAGCAAAGGAACTGGCCAAAGTAGTACATGGAAAAAAGGGAGCAAGACCACCGTTGGTCGGCAAAAATAGAGAAAGAAGAGACAGCTGGGCTGAACGAAGAACAAAGGTTGTGAGAGAGAGAAAGAGGAGAGACGGCCGGGTTGGAAAAAGAAATCAAGAGGTCGAGAGAGAGAGAAAGGGAAGATGACAAGAATGGGTGGATGACCAAAGCAAAACACGGCAAAACAAGTGGGTGGACGGCAAAACTAAGGTGGACGATAAAGAGGAGTCGGCCAAAACCTAGAGAAACCATTCAAAGCCAAAGAGAGCCAGCCAAAACACAAAGCGTCTGTCCAACACAAGAGACAATTGGAAAAACACAAAAATGCAAAAACGTTAGGAGGATCACTCGACAAAACTCTACACGACAAAAACACAAAGAGTGGTACACGGCAAGAGAGAAGAGAGAAGAGAGAAAACCGTCCAAACAACTAGGGTATTCGGCCAACACAAGAGGGAAACTGTCCAAGGAGACAATCGACCAAACAACCCTACACGACCAAAGGAGAAATCTTGGCAAACCAAGTATAACCAACGACAAACACAACCTTGCAAGAGAGAAAACCCTATTTGGCCAGCCAACCTATACGACCAAGCAAAGAGGTGAATGGCCAAATAGGTGTGGATAGTAAGGAGGAGAACGACCAACCAAGAGTGGACACCAAAGCAAGGTGGATGGCTGGGAGATAGCACGGTAAGGAGACAACACACGACAAAAGGAGATAACACCAAGGGATACCTTGGATAGCAAGGGAAACCATGTGATGGTTGGAGAAAACTGTGTGACTCACATAAGAGAGAAGACAGCACATTGTCCGTAAGGGAAAAGAGGAGAATCCTTGAAAAAGGAGACCACCAAGAGAGCAAACCAAGCTGTTCAGGGGTGTAAAACAGACAACTGCAAACCAGAAATGGTGGTGAGGCGTGTGACCAGCAAGGCGTGCAAATCAGAAACATACGTGAGACGTGAAATGCCAAACCAGAAGCGTGCGTGAGGCGTGTGACCAGCAAAGGGTGCAAGCCAGAAATGTGCGTGAGATGTGTAACGCCAAACTAGAAACGTGAGGTAGGCCGTGAGACGTGGAACAACAAACTAGAAACATGAGACGAGTCGTGAGATAGTGAGATCGTGGGGCAAGGAGACGGGTGAGACCGTGAGATGATGAAAGTAGGAGTTATGTGAAACAATGTAGAGAATAAATTCAGCGAAGCATTGAAAGAACTCAACGTATTTCCAGATTTCTTCAAGAGAGGTTAGAGAGCATTGCGGTGAACTTCTAAGCGGCAGTGGAGCAGCCTTTCAATTTAACAGAGGCAAGATAAGCTGGAAGAAGGGTAGACACAGTAAGTGACACTCTTTGTATTGTACTTGCTTAGTAATTGCAATAATGAAAGGAGCAAAGGATTAAGACATCCATTGTAACTAGAATTCTCAAGTATGGTGGATAGTCTCGATAAGGGAGAGTCCCTACCACCGTGGATGTACGTCATGTTGACGGAATCACGTAAATCTCATGTGTCCTTAATTTGCTTTACGTTCTATGTTTTGAATTGAGTTGTGAATGCAGTTAAAGTATCTGCCAACCCATAACCTAACAAAGACCTAAACAAGAACATCCGAATTGTCTATTAGGCAAGGTGTCTGAATGGTGACTTTGGGGACTATTATGATTAGTAGGTAGCAATAGATCTACCTTAGTCAAGTCTAAGAAAGAGTTCGCTTTTAAGAAGAGGTTGAAGTTGTTCACTTACCTGCGAATTGCGAATTGTGGTGATATTGATTCACCCCTCCTCTTAGTATCATAAACTAGTAGATCCTAAGGTGAAGTCGGGAACTTCGTAGGTGTTCTCCTTTACACTCTTTAACCGGGCAACAATGTTTGGTCGAATGTGGGAGCATGTGTTGGTGTTCTCCTTTGCACTCTTTGACTGAGCAACAATGTCAAGCAATCCTCAATTGTGTGTTTAGCCTTTTCGCATCTTCCACAAATTTCTCCCAACAAATCAAATCTATTTCTTAGTGGAATATGACTTCTTTTCACCTGAGACTGTCTCCTTTTTTGATATAGTATCCCCCTAGACTTTTGCCTTATATTCCTTTTCATTATAGGCTTATTGCTCCAGTACACATTAGCTTTGTGCCTATACTTACCATAGATTCAGCAAAATCCTTCAAATCTAGATTTTCTTCTTTTACCAAGTTTATGTCTCTTATCTGTAGCAATTATTGTGACAACCTCCTTTTCATCTTTGACAACTTATCTCCTTTGGATGGGAGTCTTCACCACATCTTTCTTTACCCATTTTTGCTTAGGTCGGTTTCTCTTCTCCATAATGTCATTGTGCTTGCTTTCATGTACAAACACAATTTTCTTCTTCTCTGTTACCTTCTCATTTGGCTTTTCGATATAACCAAGGCCTTTCTTCCCTATGGAATGAGGTCTTTGTTTGCTTAAACACTCATCCAATTTTTTGGTAGCATTCTCCTTGATGGCATTTGTTGAAGATGACTCTTTTCTCACTTCTATGGCCTGCATAAAGCTTTCTTCATGCTTCCTCAATTCAGACTCAGCCTTATAGAGCTTGCCTTGCAAAATTAACACCTCTTGCTCTTGTGCAATCACCTTAGTGCTAAGATCTTTATGTATCTTGCCTTGCTTTACCTCAAGTACAATTAGCTCCTCAATTCTCTTCAAGTACTCCTTCTCTTTTCTTTCAAACTCCTTTTCTTTCACCTGGAAATTAAATTCATCAATAGCAAAATTTTCATTCTCAAGTTGTTTAACCAACTCATCCTCTTTCTCTTTTGTTGATTCCTCATCACTTGAAGATTCTAGAACATCATTTACTTTAGCAACCATCATATTCCTTACAACATCATCATCAGAATCATCATCAACTTCTTCTTTAGAATCTTCTTCATCCAGCTTGCTCAAATAATTTGTTGTTCCCACAGCCTTGTATGGGTTGTAATTGTTGTCAACTAGGTTTAAGTGTACAAGAAAGAAAAGTCACATGGAAGGGCAAAACAGTGAATTCATCGCGTAAGGGCAAGAACGTAAATCTGCCGCGTAAACCCTGTTAGGGTTTCATGGAAGAGAGTATATAAAGACTTTGGAAGACAAAATTAGGAGTTGGCAATATTGAGCATTCAAAAAAACCTAGACAACCGACAAACTAAAGAGAACACCAAACCCTACACGGAAGAACACTACCGGCAAGGACGAAGAGAGTAAACAGTGCAGCCGACGGACGAATCGAATGAACAGTAGCCGTGTGAACAGTACCGTCGTGAACAGTAGCGTCGAGAGAGAGAAAGAAGGAGATGCCGAAAGTAGGGGCTGAACGAAGAACAACGAACAGAGGATGGCCAAATCGGAGCCATCTTCGGGGGAAAGGAGAGAAACCCGTGAGGAACGGCACACCAGCGGTCTACGAGGAGACAACACAGTAGAGAGAGAAACAGACGGTTGGAAAAACAGAGAAACAGGTCGACAAGAGAGAAAACCGGTTACAGTTAAACGGGGCTGGACGACAGGACGAAGAAAAGTAGACTGGCGGAAGAAGAAACCAGATGGCCATAGAAAAGAGAGATACCGACGGCAACAAAGAACAATCGTCGAGAGAGAAAGAGGAGACGGCCGGAACAACGACCAAAATCTGATCCAACTGGACAGTGAGATAGATCCGGCTGAATGAAGAGAGAGAAACCACCGGCAGAATCGAAGACGGATGAAGAGAGAGAAATTCGGCGAAGAGAGAGAAATTCGACGGGAAAAGAGAGAAATCCGGCTGGACAGCAAGAGAGAGAGAAACGAACAGGTGAGCCGTAAGACGGTGAAAGCAGGAATTATGTGAGACAACGTAGAGAAGGAATTTGGTGAAGCATTGAACTTAACGTATTTCCAGACTTCTTCAAGAGAGGTTAGAGAGCGTTGCGGTGAACTTCTAAGCAGCAGTAGAGTAGCCTTTCAATTCAACAGAGGCAAGACAAGCTAGAAGAAGGGTAGACACAGTAAGTAACACTTTTTGTATTGTACTTGCTTAGTAATTGCAATAGTGAAAGGAGCAGAGAATTAAAGACATCCATTGTAACCTGAATTCTCAAGTATAGTGGATAGTCTCGGTAGAGGGAGAGTCCCTACCACTGTGGATGTACGTCACGTTGACAGAACCACGTAAATCTCGTGTGTCCTTAATTTGCTTTACGTTCTGTGCTTTGAATTAAGTTGTGAACGCAACTAAAGTATCAGCCAACCCATAGCCTAACGAAGACCTAAACAAGAACATCCGTATTGTCTATTAGGCAAGGTGTCTGAAAGGTGACTTGGAGACTATTGTGATTAGTAGGTAACAATAGATCTATCTTAGTCGAGTCTGAAAAAGAGTTCGCTTTTAAGAAGAGGTTGAAGTTGTTCACTTACTTGCGAATTGCGAATTGTGGTGATACTGATTCACCTCCCCTCTCAGTATCACAAACTAGTAGATCCTAGGGAGAAGTTGGGAACTTCATAATTTCTTCTTTTAGATCTGAAGAATTGCTTTTTCCCTTTGGACTTGAATTTCTAACTTTAGAATAGCTAGATTTCTTTGTTCTCCTCTATAGGACCGACTCATCATTATCATCACTGTTTGCTTCTCTTCTTTTTGGGCAGTCCATAGCAAAATGCCTTATGTCTCCATAGTTAAAGCATTTTAAGGGTAATTTTCCTTTGTACTTCTCTTTTGCTTTTCTTATATTGTTGGTGATGCATGTCATGACTTTATCTAGTTTAGTATCACCATCTTTTTCTTTAAAGTTGTTGTCAGATTTTCTTCTTGGTCTTTAATCTTTAAGTTCTTAATTGCCTTAAAGGCCAGCTCCTTCTTTGCCTTAGACTTCTTTTCTTTCTTCATTGGGGCTATTTTCATTTCATAAGCCACTAATATGCTTTGCAAATCATCTAAGAGCAGCCTATCCAAGTCTTTATCTTTTATGGAGGAAACTTTGGCATTATAAGCTTCCAGTAAGGTTCTAAGTATTTTCCTTACCATAGTAGCATTGTTGATCTCCTCTCCATAGACTCTAATAGAGCACATAATTTTGTTGACTTTTGTGAAGAAGACATCCATAGATTCATCATTCTGTATCTTTATGTTTTCAAATTTGCTCCTTCAAATTTGTAACTTGGCTCCTTTCACAACCTTGTCTCTTTCATAAATGTTCTTTAACTTGTCCTAAATTTGCTTGGTTGTGTTACATCCCATCACTTTGGTGAATTCTTTGTCTGATAAGGAGGCATATAATGCATTTCTTACCTTTCCATCACACTCACCTTCAGTAACAGGGACGAAGCTGCTAATAATAGATTCAAAAACATTTAGACCAAGTTCCATCAGATATGAGAGCATTCTATTCTTCCATAACTAATAATTTTGCCCATCAAAAGTGGGAATGCCTTTGTTGTTAACATTGTTCATTCTATCCATGATATCAATCAACAGTAGAGATAAAAATTTACAACAACAATAAACAACTTTAGATTAAAGCAAGAAAAATGGATCAATAGGGGGAATTGGCTCTGATACCACTTGATGAGGACCTTCTTAGGTCTCACACTGAGAGGGGAAGGGGGTGAATCAGTGTGAGATGCTTGCTTTTTACAAATCTTTCTAGATTAACCTCTATGACTTGTTAGAGTCAATGATCCAATGTTTTATCTTTCTTCTTTATGTGAAAGCGACCGTGCGAATATCAATCAAATGTAAGCACTAGAGAACACACAGAGATTTTTACATAGTTCACCCATAATGTGTGAGCTATGTAAAAATCTCTTTTAAATCTCTGTGTGATAGGATCACTTCTAAATCACATAATCTACTCTTGTTATCAAGGGATACAATTATGGTGTAGAAGGATTATTCCTTAACCGCTTACAATGATCTCTTGATCACTCAAGGTTTGATCTCTTGATCACTAGATGAGATGATCTCCCGATCATTCAACGAACTGATCTCCAAGGGTATCCCACCCTTTTTCAAAAAGTTTATCAAAAGGTTTATGACTAACACTTTCCTAAGGAAGATCACTCAATGTACATAGGTTGTTAGTGCAGAACGTGGATCTTCTCCTTCCTCACTGTTGGTCTTTGCTCATTTTTTGCCGATCTTTTCTCTGTAGGTTATCTCCGCTGCAGGTTCTCTCCCTATGCTGGTTCTCTCTACTGCTAGTTATCTCTGCTGTAGGTTCTCTCCCTCTACTGCCGGTGTTGCCTCACCTGTTGCCTCGGCAAGATCTCTCCTTTGTTGTTGGTGCTGCCTCCTTTGGCCTTGGTAGGTTCTTTTCCTCTGTTGCCTTACCTGCTGCCTCACCTGCTGCCTTGGTAGGTTGCCTTACTTACTACCCTAGCAGGTTTCTTCCCTTACTACCGGTGCACATTTTCTCCTCTGTTATTAGAAGCTACTGGACTTATTGTCAGGACACATTTTCTCCTCTGCTATTGCAAGCTGCTGGAGTTGCTGCCAGGACACGTTTTCTTTTCCGTTGCTGCAAGTTGCCAGACCTACTGCTAGTCATGCTTGCACTTGTTGCCTGTTGCTAGTTATGCCTGCATTTACTGCCTGCTGCTAGTTGTGCCCATTGCAATCTACTGGTTGTGATTCACTTGCTACCGATTTTACATAATGCTATTATTGCTACTTAAGCCTGCACTTGCTGCCTTTGCTGGTTGTGCCTACACTTGCTGTTATTGCTGCCAATTGTGCTTGCACTTGCTGTCTTTGTTGGTTATGCATGCACTTGCTACCTTTATTGGTTATGCTTGCACTTGCTGCCTTTGCTAGTTGTGCCTGCACTTACTGCACATGCTAGTTGTGCTTACACTTGTTGCCTTTGCTAGTTGTGCATGCACTTATTGTTATTGCTACCTGCTACAATCTGCTGGATGTGCTGCTGTAGGTTGTGTTGTTGCTAGTTGTGCCTGCTAGCTGCTGGTTTCTTCTTGGTTTGCTGCCTGCTCTTGTAGCTATTACTTGTTGTTGCTGGTTATGTTTGTTGCTGCACTTACTGGTATTGCTGCTATCGCTTATTGCTGGTGCTGCAATTGTTGCTAGTGTTGTGGATTGCTGCTGGTGTTGCGGGTTGCTATTGGTGTTGCAGGCTGTTACTGGTGTTGTGCAGGATGTGTTGCTGGTGTTGCTTGCCACAGGTTGCTAGTTTCTTTACTATAATTGTAGGATTCCTTAGGTGGTTGTTACAACTCCTTCTCCATTTGGTTTGGTCAATTGTTGCCTTTTTCTTTCTTTAGTGTGACTGCTGCGCATCTTTTTTGGTTTGGTGTGGCTGCTACACGCCCTTTCCTTTGGTTTGGTGTGGCTACTCCACACCTTCTCCTCTGGTTTGGTGTGGTTGCTGAACATCTTTCTTCCCTTAGTGTGGTTACTGCACATTTTTCTCTCCTTGGTGCTGCACTTTTCTTTGGCTGCAACTCTCTTGGCCGACTACTGCTGCACCTTCCTTGGTTGGTTGCTCTCTCCTTGGTGGTTGCCTTCTTTACCTTGGCTGATCACTCTTTCTTGGGTGGCTTCCTTTATCTTTGCCATTGACCTTTCCTTGTGGCTTTCTTTTGGTTTGCTAGTCTCTCTTAAAATTCTACAGCGCACACACTTGTCTTGCAAGATGCATGGGGTTATTTATAGAGCCTTGAGATTAGGGTTGCACACTCATTAACAACTAGTATTGATTCCCAAAGGTTGCCCTACAATCAACAACCAGATTTGATTCCTAAAATTTAGGGTCAATGGTCAACATTGACTTTCTAAAATTTAGGGTTAATGGTCAACATTAACTCATTAACTTTAAGGTTGACTTGCCATTACCAGTTTTTCCCAACAACTTCTATACATCTCAACGACATTCAAAACATTAAATCAATATGAATAACAATGTGAGATGCTATTGACAACAAATCCAACATTAGCCATCAAAGATGGGCTCAACACTTCTGATCACTAGAAGAGTTGATCTCTTGTTGACTTTAAGGTTAGATCTCCGGATGACTCAAGGGATTGATCTCCCGATTACACCAAGGGTCTCCCACCCTTTTTCAAGCAATACATAAAAGGTTTATAATGAAAATTTTCTTGAGAAAGATCTCTTAATGTCTACAGGCTGTTGTTGATAAGGGATTGAACCCTAACTCCACCACAAAAGCTAGCTCAAGAATGGAGGGTTAACCCAACCTTTATAAATAGCCCAAAGACCCCCTCAGAACTAATGTGGGACACATCATTCCCAACCCCTTTAAATTGCATGTCCCCGTGCTGCCTCAGTTGGCAATCGACATGATGGATGTCCTAAATGAACATTTCTTTTGGCCACGAATGAAATGAGATGTTGAGAGGATATGTGAGAAATGCATAACATGCAAACAAGCTAAATTTAGAGTTTTACCTCATGGCCTGTATACCCCTTTACCCATACCTAACCATCCCTTGGTTGATTTATCTATGGACTTTGTACTAGGATTGCCACGAACAAAAAGGGGTAGGGATTTTGTATTTGTTGTTGTTGATAGATTTTCAAAGATGGCACACTTCATCCCATGTCATAAAACTGATGATGCCAACAACGTGGCTGACTTATTCTTTAGAGAAGTAGTACGTTTGCATGGCATGCCACGAAGCATTGTTCCAGACCGAGATACAAAGTTCTTAAGCTACTTCTGGAAGACTTTGTGGGGTAAGTTAGGTACTAAGCTATTGTTTTCAACTACTTGTCATCCACAAATTGATGGGTAGACTGAGGTAGTTAATCAAACTTTTTCTACTCTTTTGCGTGCTATTATTTGAACAAATTTGAAAACATGGGAAGATTGTTTACCACATGTTGAGTTTGCGTATAATAGGAGTTTTCATTCTACTACTGGTTACTCTCTATTTGAAATCGTATATGGTTTTAATCCATTGACTCTTTTGGATTTGGTACCTATACCTGCCAATGAGTATGCCAGCTTAGATGGGGAACACAAGGCTGACATGATAAAAAAATTGCATGAGAAGGTGCAACAACATATTGAAAAACGAATTGAGCAACACGCATCCCATGTCAACAAGGGACGAAAGAAGGTGGTGTTTGAACCTAGTGATTGGGTTTGGGTGCATATACGCAAGGAACGGTTCCCAGCTTAAAGGCATTTGAAGCTACAACCTAGAGGAGATGGTCCCTTTCAAGTTGTAGCCCGAATTAATGACAATGCTTATAAGTTGGACCTTCCTGGTGAGTATAATGTGAGTGCAACATTTAACGTTTCTGATCTTTCCCCTTTTGATGTAGGTGTTGATTCGGGGATGAATCCTTTTGAGGAGAGGGGGAATGATGAGAACCATAGAGATGATGGGTGGAAGGCTTCAGTGGTTGCAAGAGGTCCATTGCATATTCCAGAACGCCTAACAACACGAGCTAGAGCCAAAAAGATTAAAGAAGCACTAAATGGGTTGATTCAGGACATTCAGGCCAACCAAGTTTCAAATGGACCGAATTCAAGTTTAACAAAGAGTCCAGGCCTAATTAATATAATTAGAATACTTAATAGGTCAGAATAAGTAATAGCATTCCCTCCTAAATAGGAATTTATTGTCTATGTTGGAATTTGTCCATATTTAGGAATTCCTCCAAAATAAGGATTTATCCTAAGTAGGAATTTGTGCCTCTTTAGGATTGCTATCTTAGCCTATAAATAGGTACCCCTTGTAAGCTCTAGAAAAATCAGACAACTTTTAGTGAAATAGAAAGCAAGGGTTTTTCTCTCTCGATTCTTTTAAGGACTAAAGAACTTATCAAGAGGTACTTCTTCTTGTGGCATTCGAATCGACTTATCACTCCCAATTCCTTTCTTTTCTGGAGTGTGGGGTCCATATCCTTCTTAAATTCCCTAGGTTCGTGTTCCTTCGAAGGGTGGGTCTAGGGTTTGTGATATTGAACTCTGGTTTAGCTTTCCTGGTTGTTCTTTGATTCCTTGTGTGAGTTGGGTCCCTAAGCCACGTCTTTTTGGGGTTTTCCGCATCAGTTGTTGTAGAAAATAGATCTTCTCCTTCCTTATTGCCGGTCTTTGCTTAAGCTTTGCCGATCTCTCCTTTGTAAGTTCTTTACATCTGCAGATTATCTTGGTTACAGGTTCTTTTTCTTTGCTGTCGGTGTTGCCTCACCTGCTATTTTGGTAGGTTCTTTTCCTCTACTACTTGTGTTGTCTCACCTACTGCCTTGGCAGGTTTCTTCCTTTACTACCGGTGCTACCTCACTTGCTGCCTTGGTAAGTTGTCTCACCTGTTACCTTGGCAAGTTCTCTTCCCCTGGCAAGTTCTCTTCCCCTGCTAGTACTGCCTGCCTTATTGCTAAAGCAAGTTTTCTCCTCCTACTGCTAGTGTTGCCTGCCCTGTTGCTGGGGTAAGTTTTTTCCTCCTGCTGCTAGTGATGCTGCAAATTACTGGTTGTGATTCACAAGTTGCCAATTCTATAAGTTGTTGGTTATGATTCACTTGCTGTTGGTTGCTGTGCTGCTGGTTGTACTTGCACTTACTGCATATACTGGTTGTGCCTGCACTTATTGCCTTTGCTAGTTGTGCTAACACTTGCTGCTATTGCTGCTTGTTGCAATTTGTTGGATGTGTTGCTGCCGGTCATGCTTGTTAGCTGCTAGTTTCTCCTTGGTTTGTTGCCTGCCTTTGTTGTTATTGCTTGCTACTAGTTGTGCCTGTAAGTTATTGGTTTCTCTTTGGTTTATTGCTTGCTCTTGTAGCTATTTTTTGTTGCTGCACTTGTTGGTATTGTTGCTATTACTTGCTATTGGTGTTGCAATTATTGCTGTTGGTTATGCTTGCTGCTGCACTTGTTGGTATTATTGCTAGCAGCTGTACCTTTTGTTGAGTGGTTGCTACAACTTCTTCCTTGGGTGACTATTACAACTCCTTCTCCCATTGGTTTGGCCGATTATTGCTTTCTTCTTTCTTTGGCATGGTTGATGCACACCTTTTTCTTTGGTTTGGTATGGCTACTGCACGCCTACTCCTCCGGTTTGGTATGACTGCTACACATCTCCTTTGTTCGTTTGGTGGTTATTAGCTATTGCACCTTGTTCTCCCTTTGGTAGGGCCGCCTTCTTCTTCTCCCTTTGGTGTGGCTGTCAGTTGTTGCAACTCCTCCTTCGGTTGGTGTGGCTGTCTCCTTCTTTAGTGGTTGCTATCACCTCTTTTTTGGTCGGTTGCTAATGAACCTTCCTTTGCCTGCTGCTCTCTCTTTAGTGCAGCACCACTCTTCTTAGTGCTGCACCTCTCTTGGCCTACTACACATCTCCTTGGCTACAACTCTCTTGGCCAGCTATTGCTACAAGTCCTTTAATGATTGCCTCTCTCATTGCTGTTTAACCTTTTTTTGGCCGTTCTCTCTCAAACTTCTTCAGCCCATACATTAGTCTTGCAAGATGCATGGGGGTATTTATAGAGCCTTGAGATTAAGGTTACACAATCATCAACGGTCAACATTGATTCTCAAAGGTTGCCCTACAATCAACGGCCAGATTTGATTCCTAAAATTTAAGGTCAGTGGTCAACATTGACTCATTAAACTCAAAGTTGACCTGCCATTATTGGTTTTGACTAACGACTTCTCCACATCTTAACGACATTCATAATATCAAATCAACACCAATAACTATGTTAGATGGTGTTGACAACAAATCCAACATTAGCCATCAAAGATGGGCTCAACATCAACAACAAAAACACATGCTACATGAGCATAAAAAATAAGAATTTGTTATGACATAGGAGATTGCGACATCTTGGACAAAAGAGGCTAAACAAATTGTTTAAAAATGAAGCCATTAAAGATGTACCCAACCTGAGAAGAGAAAGAAATACCATTTGCAACACTTATCAAAAAAGGAAGATGGTGAATGCTACCTACAAAAATGTGGAAATTCAAACAAAGAAGCCATTAGAGCTCATTCATTCAAATATCTGTGGGCCTATCAGATAAAATTCATTAATGGGTGATAGGCACTTTATTTCTTTTATTAAATACTTGTATTATGTTTTTGAAACATAAATCAAATGTTCTTAATAATTTCAAGAGTTACAAGAGGTTGGTTAAAAATCAGTTGGGGAGAAGAATTAAAAGATTTAGGACAGAAAAAGGGACAAAATACACTTATAGTGAATTTGAAAATTATTTGGAGAAGCATGGAGTGAAGCAATGAATATTCTAGTCCCTACACACTTCAACAAAATAGAGTGGCTAAAAGAAAGAATAGAAGCTTAATAGAAATGGCAAAGACTATGTTAGCTGAGCATGGTACCTCGCATGGTTATTAGAGAGAGGCTATCATTATTGCTACTTAGATTCAAAATAGATGCTTAATAAGACCACATACAGAGAAGACACCCTATGAGTTATGAAATGGAAAGAAGCCAAGTGTAAAACATTTTAAAGTATTTGGAAGCCCGTGCCTCATTAAAATCAAAAGCAAGAATCTTGGAAAATTTGATGAGAAGGTTAATGAAGGCATATTCTTAGGCTATGTACTAAATGGAAAAGGCTTTAGATGTTACAATAAAAGGTTGTAGAAAATTGTAAATAGCTTTGATGTTAATGTGATTGAAGCTGGTTCCACAATGTAATCACAGTATGAGGAAGGTGAAGATGCCATGTGAAGTTCTCGACTTCTCCCTAGGATCTACTAGTTTGTGATATTGAGAGGGGGGGTGAATCAGTATCATCACAATTCGCAATTCGCAGGTAAGTGAACAACTTCAACCTCTTCTTAAAAGCGAACTCTTTCTCAGACTCAACTAGGGTAGATATATTGCCACCTACTAATCACAATAGTCCCTAAAGTCACCTTTCAAACACCTTGCCTAATAAACAATTCAGATGTTCTTGTTTAGGTCTTCGTTAGGTAATGGGTTGGTTGATACTTTAGCTATGTTCATAACTCAATTCAAAACACAGAATGTAAAGCAAATTAAGGACACACGAGAATTACGTGGTTCCGTCAACATGACGTACATCTACGGTGGTAGAGACTCTCCCTTACTGAGACTATTCACTATACTTAAGAATTCCAGTTATAATGGATGTCTTAATCCTATGCTCCTTTCACTATTGCAATTACTAAGCAAGTACAATACAAAGAGTGTCACTTACTGTGTCTACCCTTCTTCTAGCTTATCTTGCCTCTGTTGAATTGAAAGGCTACTCCACTGCCACTTAGAAGTTCACTACAACGCTCTCTAACCTCTCTTGAAGAAATCTAGAAATACATTGAGTTCTGCTTTGCCGAATTCCTTCTCGACTTGTTTCACATAACTCCTGCTTTCACCGTCTCATGGTCTCACCCGTCACCTTGCCCTACAATCTCACTATTTCATGGCCCGCCTCAGCTGTCTGTTTCTCTCTCTCTTGCTGTCCAGCTGGATTTCTCTCTCTTACCATCTAACCGTTCACTCTTCTTTGGCCATTCACCTCTGTTCTGTCGTCCAGTCGTCTTTGATTTTGGCCGTGTTTTCTTTTTCTCGCCTTCCCATCGACTCTGATTTGGTCGTTCTTGGGTTTTTGCCGGTTGTTTATTTTTTCCGTTTTGCTCACTTTTTCGGCCGTCTCTCCTTTCTCTCTCTCTTGATGGTTGTTCTTCGTTCAGCTTTTCTTTTGGCTGTTCGGGTTTTTCTCCTTCTTCCAACAGCTGTGTTTTCTCTCTCTTCCATTGTCTAGCCGCCAAATCTCTCTCACCCGTTCCCGATCTGGTCTCGTCTCACCCGTTCTAGCTCGGATCTAGTCTCACTAATTCCCGATCTAGTCTCGTCTTATCCGTTCCAACTCAGATTTGGTCTCACCGTTCCTGATCTGGTCTCTCTGTTCTTCTTTCGTCCCCCCTTCGGCCATCTCTGTCTGTTTTTCCGTCGATCATCCACTCTGTTTTGCCGTCAACCCATTTCTCTCTCTACGTCTTTACCGTGTTGTCTCCTCATCAACCGCTGGTGTGCAGGTGGTGTGCCATTCCTCATGGGTTTCTCTCTCTTGCTGTCACACGGTTTGCTCTGATTTGCTCAATTTGCCAACCTCTCCTCTTTTTCGACGACGGCTACTGTTCACTCGACGGCTACTTCATTTTTATTTCGTCGTCCCTTGTTCTGCCATTCACTTGTCGTCGGTGTGCTTTGGCCGTATGTTGTGTTTTTCTGTTTTCTCTATTTGGCCGTCCACACACTTTTGTGTTTTGTCGTATATTCAATTATGTTGGTCTTTACCAGTTTTGTCTTCCAAGGTCTTTATATACTCTCTTTCATGAAACCCTAATAGGGCTTACTTGCGGTGAATTTACTTTCTTGCCATTCCATGTGGCTTTTACTTTCTTGCCCCTCCATGTGGCTTTACTTTCTTGCACACTTAAACCTAGTCGACAACAATTACAACCCATACAAAGTTGTGGGAACAACACCACGTGTGATAATGAAAAAGAATTTGAAAGTGATAAATCAGAGGTTATTTAGCATAAGGAAGACATTAATTCTCAAATTACAAGTAATAAAGAAAATGAATCAAGGCATTCCTAAACTCATAGAAGAGTTAAAGCTAAAGTTAAGGCTAAAAACATTATTGGTAGCCTGTGTAGACTATAAGAAGGTTAAAAAGTGGTGAACAAACCTCATTGATTTTTAAAGTTGAACCTAAGTTAGTGGAGATGGCAAGGACTATGTTAGTTGAGCATGGTACCTCACACGGTTATTGGAGAGAGGCTATCACTATTGCCACTCAAATTCAAAACAGATGCTTAATGAGACCACATACAGAGAAGACACCTTATGAGCTATGGAATGAAAAGAAGCCAAGTGTAAAACATTTTAAAGTATTTGGAAGCTTGTGCCTTATTAAAATCAAAATCAAGAATCTTGGAAAATTTGATGAGAAGGCTAATGAAGGCATATTCTTGGGCTATGCACCAAATGGAAAAGGCTTTAGATGTTATAATAAAAGGCTGTAGAAAATCGTAGATAGCTTTGATGTTAATGTGAATGAAGCTGGTTCCACAATGTAATCATAGTATGAGGAAGGTAAAGATGCCATGTGTGATAATGAAAAGGAATTTGAAAGTGATAAATCAGAGGTTATTTAGCATGAGGAAGACATTGATTCTCAAATTTCAAGTGATGAAGAAAATGAATCAAGGCATTCCCAAACTCACAGAAGAGTTAAAGTTAAAGTTGAAGCTAAAACATTATTAGCAGCAAAGAGGATTCTGTGTAGACTATAAGAAGGCTAAAAAGTGGTGAACAAACCTCATTGATTTTTAAGTTGAACCTAAGTTAGTGGAAGAAGCATTAAAGCACAAGGAATAGGCATGTGCTATGAATGAAGAACTTGATCAAATTGAAAAGAACAACACTTGGTTTTTAGTTCCAAGATCTAAAGGGAAAAACATCATTGGAACTTAATGGGTGTTCAGAAATAAGCTCAATGAAAATGGTGAGGTTATAAGAAACAAGGCAAGACTTGTCTGCAAAGGCTAATCACAAGTAAAAGGTGTTGATTTTGAAAAGATCTTTGCTCCTGTAACAAGATTTAAAGCAATCAGAATATTTATAGTCATTACTGTTCAAAGAAATTACAAAGTTTATCAAATGGATGTAAAATTAGCATTTCTAAATGGAGAGCTTGAAGAATAGGTATTTATTGAACAGCCTGATAGTTTTATACTTGATCATGATGATTTAAGTGTATGCAAATTAAAAAAGGCTTTATATAGCTTAAAGCAAGCTTCAAGAGCATGGTATTTTAAGCTAGATACATGTCTCAAAGATATGAAATTCAGAAAAGGGCATAGAGACAACAACTTGTACATAAAAGAAGATAAAAAAGGCCAATTAATTATTATGGTTTATGTTGATGACATAATTTTTGTTGTTCAAAAAAAGGCCCATTGCATTGCTTTTGCCAATTAGATGAAGAAGACATTTGAGATGTCTATGTTAGGTGAAATAAAATTTTTTTTAGGGTTACAAGTCTTGCAAAGCAAGGCTGAAAATTTTCTCTCTTAAGAAAAATATACTTGTGAGCTATTAAAAAGGTTTGGGATGGAGAACTTTAAAGAAGTAAGCACTCCCTTCACTGTTGGAACAAAGTTGAGCAAAGATAAAGAAGGCAAAATGGTTGATTAGAAGGAATATAGAAAGTTGATTGGAAGTTTACTGTATTTGATAGCATTAAGGTTTGATCTTGTTTTTGCTGTAAGACTTTGCGCTAGATTTCAAAGTAAGCCCAAGAAATCTCACCTTGTGGCTACTAAAAGAATCTTGAGATATGTTAAGGGCACAACAAATTATGGGTTGTTTTATGATAAAAGTAGACAACTCAATTTATATGGATATACAGATGCTAATTAGATTGGAAATTGTGATGACAGAAGGTTTACATCAAGTGGTGTACTTTATTTAGGTAGTAGATGTGTTTCATGGCATAGTAAGAAGCAAAATTCAGTGACTCTAAGCATTGCAAAGGCTGAATATGTGGCTACTATTTAGGCTTGTACTCAAATGCTATGGATGAAACAACAATTTGAAGATTTGAATGTGGATGTGCAACTACTATTACTGATTGGTTGTGACAACCAAAGTGCCATCAATTTATCAAAGAATCTTGTCCAACACTCCAGATCTAAACATATTGAAATCAAGTACCATTTCATTAAAGAAAAAATGGAGAAAAATGAAGTAAAGCTGGAGTATGTGGCTACGACGGAGCAAGTTGCAAATATATTCACCAAACCTCTGTTAAGAGAGATGTTCTAAAAGTTAAGGTTAAACTTATGTGTTCAACCACCCTCTAGAGGCTGAGGTGTGTCTTTAACCCCCCTCCTTTCCCCTTTTTTATTATTTTTTGGATTTGTTGTCAAAGGGGGAGATATTTTGCATAATCCAAGAGAGTATATATTGATCAAAAGGGAGAATAGCTTGATAAATCCAAAAGGAAAATCAAATAAAAGGGAAGAAATTGTCAATGGGGAGAAACATAAAAAAAAGGGAGTTTAAAATTGAGGTTGTTTCCAATTAGTATCATACCTATATGTAAAAAGGGAGATATATGTTTTAAAGGGAGTTGTTCCTTTTGCTAATACTGCTGCTTGTGCTTAATTACTAATTTTTGGATTTAATGTATTGCTAACAAATCCAAAGGGGGAAATTGTTGAGCCCATCTTTGATGGCTAATGTTAGATTTGTTGTCAATAACATCTTATATATTTGTCCTTATTGATTTGATATTATAAGTGCCTTTGAGATGTGTTTGCTACATTTACAAAGTGTTGGCAACTGATTTATTTAAGGGTTAAGGAAGATGAAATTGGTAGAATGTGACGAGAATAAAGAGGAAAGTACGACCGAAATCAAGATGCTGCCAGCCCCACCTTATGCTGCCAAAAATGACGAGTTGATTCAAATTACTGATGGTGTTTTGGCTATAAAGAAAGCACTAATTGCTGTAACTGGCTGTTTGCAAGATTGCCTTTCATGTGTTGTGAATGAAATTTCTTTAACAAGACATGTTGAAAAAGCCTTCGATAAGGACTCCTCTGATTCGCATAAAGAATTGTTTCCTTATCTTAGTTTGTTGCTACCGACCTGGATTACAAATGCCATAAAATATTTACTGTTAAGTAAGGTTTATATGGATTCTAACTAGACACCAAAGATTATACAGAAAGAAGTTTCATTTAGGCAGCTTAGTTCCCATGGTGCAGTTGGGAGCATTATTGGAAAGAAAGGCAAAATAGTTAAAACTTTAGAGAATGGCATCTCACATTTTGAAAGAAGGCAAGTTAGAACACATGACCGTTGATGGTAGGTCAACCCCAAATTCAAAGAGTCAATGTTGACCATTGATGGTAGGTCAATCCTAAATTCAAGGAATTAATACTAACTGTTAATGGTAGGACAACCCTAAATTCAAGGAATCAATGCTGGCCATTGATGGTAGGGTAATCCTAAATTCAAGGCATATAAATACCCATACAGTTACTAAGAGAGCAGACAACAATATAAATAACAAAAGAGAAAGCGGCAGAAACAAAAAGAGGCACAATAGAAAAGAAAGAAAGAGGCAGCAACAGAAAAGGAAAAAGAAGTTGTGGCAGAAAAGAAAAAAAAGGCAGTGGTAGAAAAGAAAGAAAGAGGCAGCAACAGAAAAGAAAAGAGAGGCAGTGGCAGAAAGAAATGAGAGGCAGCGATAAAACAAAAAGAAAGATAGCAGCAGAAAGGAAAGAGAGTAGAATAACAAAGAGTAGAGAACGATAGTGTGGAGAGAACAACAAAAAGAAAGGAGAAGATCAGTTTTTTGCCACAATAGCCTATACATATGGAGAGATCTTTCTTAAGGGAGTTTTTGCTATAATCTTTTTATGTACTTCTTGAAAAAGGGTGGAAAACTCTTGGGGTGATCAAAAGATCATTGTAAGTGGTTAAGGAGTGATCCTTCCACAGTGGTTAAGGAGAGATCCTTCTATTACATCATCTGTATCCCTTGATAACAAGAGTGGAATGTGTGATCTAGGAGAGATCCCCACATATTGTGGGTGAACCATGTAAAAATTTTGTGTGTTTTCAGGTGCTTATGTTTGCTTGATATTTATGCGGTCATTCTCACATAAAAAAGCAAGATAGAAATAAATTATAAACTTTAATAGGTCATAGAAGTTTAATTTGGATAGATTTGTAAAAAGTAAGCATTTCACACTGATTCACCCCCTCCTTTTCTCAGAGTGAGACTTAAGAAAGTCCTTATCATACCTATTTTTCTTTTTTTTTTCTTTTTTCCACTTTTTTCTCTCTCCCTCTATAATAACTACCTACTTTCCTTTTTTTTTTCCATTTTTTATTTTCCTCTCTTTCCCTATAACAGCTACCTTACTTCTTTTTCCTTACTTTTCTTTTTCCCCACTTTACTATAGACACCTTATCTTAATTTTTATATGTCAGTTAATTCCATCCTTTTTTTTTCCTCTAATGTCCAACCTTTACAATTTTTTCATTATTTTTTTAAGCTTAATGATAACTAAATAGGCCCAAATTTGGCTTCAAGGTGGTGTTTTGTTTTTGTTTTCTACACTAGGTGGCCAATTGTTGCTAGTGTTTTGTCGTCAGTGCTTGCTTGACACATAAATGGTATCAAGGGGTAGATCATTTCTTGTTAAGTCCATTGATGTCAATGTTATATGGTGATAGTAGTTGAAAGTAGTAAATATAGGGGTTGATATAGGTGAAAATGTATATCTTTAGGTCACTGATTGGTGTATGTCGTATCAATTGATATTGGTTTTAGGTTGAAATGTCACTAGTTGTTGATGCTTATGGTAGTCGTGTAGTGGCCAGAGCTTTTCATTAGCTAGGTGGCATGCTTCCTAACATCCTTTTGATGATTGGCCTTTAGGGGTGTGTAAATCAGCTTATAAGAATTATATAGGTAATTTTGAGAAAATTTCCAATGGTCGGTGCTTATCACTACTGATTTTTTAAAAAATTGGCAATCACCATTAGCAACCCTACTTTATTTTTTTTTTTTTGGACAAAAATGTACTTTCCTTCCTCGTTTCATTACTTGTCTTCCATTGATAGTTGCTTTCTTTTTTTTTTGTTTTTTATAATTTTAATGTAGACAAATATATAAAAGAAAAGAAAAAAAACAAAATAACAAAATAGACTAATGTGTACCTTTATTAATGTAAGAGGTGCTAACTAGAAGAGGTGAATAAGTCATCACTACTTAATATAAGTCACTTTCCTTTTTTT
>CM038599.1:5846978-5873895 GCA_021533255.1 Ceriops tagal | reverse complement strand
TTTTTTTGTTTTTTAATTTTTTTACTAAGCTAGGTGTAGTGTGTGTTGTGACTTTCATTATCTTAAGTTGATGATGGTTTTATTTAGTTGACCCTTCATAGTTAGTTTTAATTTGACTTTCATTATTATTTCTAGGCATTAATGGTTTGATAATGATTTATAACCTAAGCTAAGATATTTATGTGTGATTATACTTTTAAAAATGCAAAGTGGGATAAAGAATGTAAAGGTTTCATAGTTTAATTATAAGTACCTTTGTTTTTAATATTATTGGTTTGAGGGAGAAATTTCTCCACCTTAGTTACCACTAATACATGTTTTAGTACTTAGAGATGTGGTAACTTTTATTCTTTTACCTTAAATGCTCTTTATATTTCTTCCTTTCTACCTTAATGTTAATTTTAAAGGAAGTAGAAAATTGTTTTTCTTTGGCTCTCTCTAGTTTTTTTAATGACAAAAGGAAAGCCCCTAATTATTGAGCCATTTCTTTAGAAAAGTTTTCCTTCCCAAAAATTGCTTTGTTATTATTTTTTGGCCTTATTATAAAGAAATGATATGTTTTTAGTTGCTAATCTCTAGTTGCTTTTTGTTGAATAATCCTAATTGCCTTGTATTTTATTGAATGACTGAATTGATTCTTTTATTGATTAAATAAGTGAGATTGTTTCTTGACATATTTAATATCTATAGGCTTTTGACTCATAAGATTGACATTAGATCATACTTTTAGGCCTTAAAAAGAGGACACAATTGATATTTTTATACTTAAATGTTTTTCTTAAAGTCTTTTAGGAAGGGTAGACCTTCCTTTTAGTATGATGATGTGATTGTTACCCAAAAGCAATCTTTCAACTTTAAGTGTAGTTTGAAAATTAAAAGGTCACCGACTCTTCTTTTTATTATGGCAAGAAACATAATACATGTTCGATTGTAATTTTACATTAGACATTAACTAGTAGCAATTTAATTTTTATTATCTTATTATTTTTTATTATTTTTGTTGCTTTATTTTGCATTTGAATAAACAATTTGCAAACTAATTACTTTACCAAAGATTGTCTTTCATAAGAGTGAACAATTGTGAGTTTTTTTAGGTGGACAAAATAGGGGTATAATACCCCTTACAAAAGATAACAAATGAAAGTTAGAACAAAGACGATCAAAAGCAAACCATTATTGATCACTTAAGTTGTGTGAGAACTTCAAGTCCTTGACTTCCAATAGTCATAAATCAAATCCATACGAGAAACCAAAAATGAAGGAGATTCCTCAACCTTTATGGAAAAACATCAAAAACTCATCAGTATTAATTGAAGGAAAGTTGGTCAATCTTAATCCCTTAAAAGAAAACATAAATGGTAGTAACTCATAACTACTAGTAGGGAGGAAAACTCTAACATTAACCTCTTTGCAAGTAACTCTCAACCCAAGTTAATAAATTTCTTCCTAATTTTTGATGAAAAATGATGAATAGACAAAACTAGAATTAGAAGGAACCCCATCTACATTGATGCCTTAAGAGCAAGTAGCTAAAGAAAGATAAAAGCTAAAATGAGAAAAATTTTCTTTAAAAAGAGTGAAATAAGGGAAAGTGGCTACGAATTAGCAACCAATATCTCCTTAACTTATATACGAACAAGGGACTAATCAAAATATGTAAGTGTGTGTCATAAATTCTATTAGAAAACATCAAGTAATGTAGAGATTCGTGGAATTACCGTAACCCAAAAGGTAAGTAATTACACAAAAGACTAAGCAATGCCAACAAATATAAAGGATCTATCTATCAAGGGCTAAGAAAAGAAGTTGTAAGCCTAACTCAAAAGGTAAAACTTGATACGTAATAAAACATAAAGATAAGAAATTCCATTGATTAAAGCTGCAACCATGCTTGTGCACTTGGACTTAAGATAATGTCTAAAATCTTAAGTTACAATAACATTGTTTTAATAGGATCTATACATCTCGAGATATAACATACTAGTTAGACCATGATTATTAAACTAGTGAAATTGGGCAAGTAGTAAGTCAGGGGATAATGGGGCAAACCAAGGTGGCCAAAGGGAAAGAACCAACAGACATCCATAATGCCCATAAACATGCTTGCCATCTCTTTTGCAAAGGTTTCAGCCTATCAAGTCAAATTGACCACATTAAAGGAATGATGTCATTTAACAAAAAATTGTTAGAACATTGGTCACTTAAAAAGAGGGGTACACTCTCCTAAAACTATCCTTAAGAAATTATAGTGATAAAGAACTCGTTAGGTAACTTGCCTTTGAAACCCTTGAATCAATTTGTTATGTACACCCTTGAAAGGGAGGAAAAAAGTTATGTTGATTAGATCAAAACCCTAAGAAAACTAAGTGTTAAAAGTCCTAATCTTAAGATGTCACAAAAGTTGATCACTCCCTTGATAAATTAAGAAAATATATTCTTCCAAAAACACAAGAAAGCAAAGTAAAACTTGTTAAAAAATACCTTAATCTTATTGATTCCTATTTTACATAGTTGTAGCCTTTATATAGACATGTAAATATTACAATCCTATAAGGAAAAAGTGTTTCTTAATATACTTATATATGAAAAATCTTAATTACAAGAGATCTCTTTAATTAAGGAATACAAACTTGTCTTGATTAGGAATCCTTTAAAACACTACAACTAATGATAGCTAGGCATAAAAGTCAAAGTAAAGATCCTAACTAATATATCAAGACTTAGCTGAACCTACAAGTTCAAGTAAACACAAGAAGTTAAGTCTTTCTTACATGTAATTCATCCTTAACTTAAAATCCAGCAACCCAAAACAAAAACAGGCCTTTTAATACAACTTAACATGCAAATTGAGCATTTCCTTAGATTGGTCATATAGCTTAGACTTATTTCATAGGCTCTAAGTTTTGTTATTTAAGTTCCAAACTTTGTCCATCATCTTACACATAAAGATATGTGATTATCCTTAATGTAGTATTAGAAACTTTTAGAATAGCCTTGAAATCTTCTAAAGCATCCTTTTTATCATATAGCTCCATGATTAAGTCTTGTAAAGCCGCTTTCATTCTCTTTATCCTTGCCTTAGTCATTAGACCACCAATTCCTTGTAAAGGATCTTGGGAATACTTGTTTTCTTGCACTTGAATAGCACTTTGTTCTCTATTATTCCTCCCCTCCTCAAAAGGATTCGTCCTCAAATCACCTACATCAAACAAAGATAAGTCAACAATAACATTAAAAGTAGCACTAACATTACCATAGTTGCTTGGTAAATTTATCTTATAGGAATTATCATTAATCTTCTCTAAGACTTGAAAAGGTCCATCTCTTTAAAGTTGTAATTTGGATTTTCTTTGTGAGAGAAATCGTTCCTTCTTCATATGCACCCACACCCAATCATCAAGTTTAAAGGCAACCTTCATATACCCTTTATTAACTTACTTAGTGTATTACTGATGCAATATATCTAGATTCTTTTGCACACTAAAGTGCCCTATCAAACCACTCTCATGAGTTTCCCAAACCAGCAATTCACAAATAGAACAAATAGGCACACATAATTTATCCTTCTTAATAGAGACACTTCATGCCTATAAAAATCACTAAACACACATTTATTACATACATTCCATACTTGGCCAAAATTAGAATCATTAGCATACAAGCCTTTAAGTAATTCAAAACCAAGTAACTTGATTTGCAAAGAAGTAAGTAATGTATACCTCCTAGGTAATGCATCAGCGGTAATGTTTTCCTTTCCATATTTGTACTTGATCACATAAGGAAATGTTTCTATGAATTCCAACCACTTAGTATGTCTTTTATTAAGTTTACCTTGGGATTTCAAGAACTTTAAGCTCTTATAATTAGAATGAATGATGAATTCCCTTGACCACAAATAATGTTCTCATGTTTGAAGAATTCATACCAATGCATAAAGTTCTTTTTTGTAAGTAAGATAATTTAAGGTTGTCCCATTTAGCTTTTCACTAAAATAAGCAATTGGTTTGGAATCTTGCCTCAAAATAACACCTATTCTTATTCCAGATACATTACATTTTATCTAAAAAACTTTATCAAAGTTAGACAAGCATAACAAAGGTGCATTAGTAAGCTTTCCTTTTAAAGTATTGAAAGTCCAATCATGTATATCATCCCATTTGCAAACAACATTCTTTTTAAAAAGTTTATTTAAAGGTGTAGTAATGAAACTAAAATCCTTAACAAACCTTTGATAAAAACTTGCTAAACCATGAAAACTTCTTACCTTGTTTATGTTCTTAGGTGTAAGCCAGTCTCTTATCGCCTTTACCTTCTCCCCATCCACACTAATACCTTGCAAACTAACAGCATAGCCAAGAAACACAATTGATTCCATGCAAAATGTATACTTTTTGAGATTAGCATGGTTCTTTTTTAACTTACTGAACATAACATATAAGTGTTTCACATATTCATTTAAATTCTTACTATAAACTAAAATATCATTAAAGTAAACTACTATAAATTTCCTTATGAAAGTACATAAGATATGATTCATTAACCTTATGAATGTAATAGGTGCATTAGTTAATCTAAAAGGCATTAGTAACCACTCATACAATCCATATTTACTTTTAAATGTTTTTTCCCATTTATCTCTCTCTTTCATGCGAATTTGATAGTAGCCATTCTTTAAATCAATTTTTGAAAACACACATGAACCATGCAACTTATCAAGTATATCAACTAATCTAGAGATAGGACGTCTATACTTTACAGTGATCTTATTAATGAATTGACAATCTACACACATGCACCATGTTTCATATTTCTTTGGGACTAAGATGATAAAAATCGAGCATGGGCTAAGACTCCTTTACAAATCCCTTTTGCACCAACTTATCCACTTGTCTCTGTATCTCTTTTATTTCATTTAGATTAGCTCTATAGATGGGTTGATTTGGTATGTTAGCACCAGGTATGAAGTCTATTTGGTGTTTAATTCCTCTTAAAGGAGGTAATTTCTGGAAAATCTCTTCGAGAAATAAATCTTCAAACTCCTGCAATAATGGAACAACCATACTAAGAAAAGAGGATTTAAAATCATTAAACAAAAAATAAACATCTTTGTACAAATGTACAAGTAATTGTTACCTTGCGATCATAGCACTTTTAACCTCACTTTTCCTAACAAACACATTCACCTTTTTACTTTTCTCTCTATTAAGCCTATCTTTGATGATTAATGTTGGATTTGTTGTTAATAGCATCTCATATAGTTGTTCTCGTTAATTTAATGTTATGAATGTTGTTAAGATGTAGAGAGGTCATTAGGCAAAATTGTTGATGGCAAGTCAACCCTAAAGTCGATGAGTCAATGTTAATTGTTGACCCTTGACCATTGACATTAAATTTTAGGAAGTCAATGTTGACCATTGACCTTAAATTTTAGAAATCAAATATGGCTATCAATTGTAGGACAAGCCTTGGAAATCAATGCTGAACATTGATGAGTGTGTAACCCTAATCTTAAGGCTTTATAAATACCTCAATGTATCTTGCAAGACCGATGTGTGGGTTACAGAAAAATTGAGAGAATGGTAAGGGTTGCAGAGGTGGATGGTAAACCTAAAGCCAAAGATAGGTTGAGCAGGAAAGATAGAGGCAGCAACCAAAGAAAGAGTGACTGGCCAAGGCAAAGGAGGCAACCACCAAAGAGAGGCGCAGTTGGCCAAGAGAGGTGCAACACCAAGGAGAGGTGTAACTGACTAAGAGAGGTGTAGTACCAAGGAAAGGTGCAGCAGCTGACAGCCTTACTAAAGGGAGAAAGAGTTGCAGTAACTAGTAGCCATATCAACCGAAGGAGGAGTTGCAGCAACTAGTAACCTTACTAAAGGGAAAAGAAGAAGGTAGTAATCGACCAAAACAAAACAAAGGGAGAAGAAGAAATTGCAACAACCACCCAAGGAAAAAGTTGCAATAGCCATTCAAGGAAAGGTGTAGCAGCTGGCAAACCAATCAAGGAGAGGTATAGTAGCTAGCAAACCAATCAAGGAGAGATGTAGCAGTTGACAAACTTGATGAGGACTTTCTTAGGTTTCACACTGAGAAGGGAAAGGGGTAAATCAGTGTGAGATGTTCGCTTTTTATAAATCTTTTCGAGTTAACCTCTATGACTTGTTAAAGTCAATGATCCAATTCTTATCTTTCTTTTTGATGTTAGAGAAGTCGTATGAATATCAATCAAACACAAGCACCCAAGAATACAAGACAATTTTTATGTGGTTTACCCATAATGTGTGAGCTACATCCACGATGTGATAATACACTCCTAAATCACACAATCCACTCTTGTTATCAAGGGATATAGTTATGTTGTGGAAGGATCACTCCTTAAACACTTACAATGATCTCTCGATTAAAGAGTTGATCTCATGATCACTCAATAGATTGATCTCCTGATCACTCAATAGATTGATCTCCTGATCACTTCAAGGGTATTCCACCCTTTTTCAACAAGTTTATCAAAAGGTTTGTGACTAACACTTTCTTGAAAAAGATCACTTAATATGCATAGGCTGCTAGTGCAGAACATAAATCTTCTCTTTCTTTTATTGCTGGTGCTGTCTCACCTGTTGCCTCCTTTGTTGCTGTAAGCTACTGGACTTGAAGCCGAGACATGTTTTCTCCTTTATTACTGTAGGCTACTGGACTTGCTACTAGGACAATTTTTCTCCTCTTGCTGTTAGTGCTGCCTGCCTTTGCTGGTTATGCTTGCATTTGCTTCTATTGTTGCTTGCTGCAAGTTGCTGAATGTGTTGTTACAAGTTAAGTTATTAAATGTGTTGCTATAAGCTGCTGGATATGTTGCTACAAGTTACTAAATGTGTTATTGCAAGTTGTGCTTACAAGTTACTGGTTTCTCCTTGGTTTGTTGCCTACCTTGCTGTTATTGCTTACTGTTGGTTATGCCTACAAGCTACTGGTTTCTCCTTGGTTTGCTACTTACCTTTACTGGTATTGCTGCCAGCTGCTACACCTCTCCTTGAGTGGTTTTTACAACTTCTTCCTTAAGTGGTTACTACAACTCCTTCTCCCTTTGGTTTGGTCGGCTGCTATCTTCTTCTTTCTTTGGTATGGCTACTGCACACCTTCTTCTTTGGTTTGGTGTGGTTGTTGCACGCCTTCTCCTTTGTTTTGGTGTGGTTGCTACACACCTTTTTTTCTAGTTTGGTGTGGCTGTTAGATGCCCTCTCCTCTGATTTGGTGTGGCTGCCGTCTACTGCACCTTGTTCTCCTTTTGGTAGGGCTATCTCCTTTTTCTCCCTTTGGTGTGGTTACTGGTTACTACAACTCCTCCTTAAGTTGGTGTGGCTGCCTCCTTCTTTGGTGGTTGCTGTCATTCTTATTAAAAGTAACTTTATATCCATCATCACAAAATTAGCTAACACTAATACGATTGTGTTTTGGCCCTTTAACATAAAGAACTTTCTTTGATTTCAGTTTTTTGTACTAATTTCGACAACACTGATACCTTGAATTTTTAAGGTACCATTATTACCAAATTTGATTGACCCTCCATCATATTTTGCTATTCCCTTTAACATCTTGAAGTCTCCTATCATGTGTGAAGAGCAGCATTTGTCCAGGATCTATGACTTTTCTTTCTTAGAAGCTTTTAAGGCTACTTCCACAACCATAATCATTTCTTTTCCTCTTCTTCTTTTTTGGTTGAATGTAGGAGCATGAGTAGGTGTTCTCCTTTGCACTCTTTGACTGAGTCGTAATGTCAAGTAATCCTCAATAGTGTGTCTAGCCTTTTCGTATCTTCCACAGATTTCTACCAACAAATCAAATCTGTTTCTTAGTGGAATATGACTTCTTTTCACCTGACACTGTCTCCTTTCTTGATAAAGTCTTCCCCTAGACTCTTTCTTCACATTCCTCTTCATTATAGGCCCATTATTCCAACACATATTAGCCTTGTGCCCATACTTACCACAACTCTAGCAAAATCCTTCAAATTTGGACTTTCTTCTTTCACTAAGTTCATATCTCCTATTTTTAACAACTGTTGTAGCAATCTCCTCTCTATCTTTGACAACTTGTCTCTTTTGGATAGGAGTTTTTACCACATCTTTCTTAACCCATTTTAGCTTTGGTTGGTTTCTCTTCTCCATAACATCATTGTACTTGCTTTCAAGCACAAACATAATTTTCTTCTTCTCTTATAACTTTTCACTCAGCTTTTCAGTATAGCTAAGTCCTTTCTTTCCCATGGAATGAGGTCTTTGATTACTTAGACATACATCCAACTTTCTGGTAGCATCCTCCTTGATGGCATTTGCTAAAGATGACTCTCTTTTCACTTCCATGGCCTACATAAGGCTTTCTTCATACTTCCTTAGTTTGGACTTAGCCTTGTGGAGTTTAGCTTGCAAAATTAACACCTTTTGCTCTTGTGCAATCACCTTAGTGCCAATATCTTTGTGTATCTTGCTTGCTTTGCTTTAAGTACAATCAGCTCCTTAATTCTCTTTAAGCACTCTTTCTCTTTTGCTTGGAAATTAGATTCATCAATAGCAGAATTTTCATACAGCTTCTTGAGATGCTTTACCTCATTTTCCAACTTGCTATTTTTGTATAAACAAGTTCTCAATTCATTTTCAAGTTGTTAAACCAACTCATCCTCTTCCTCTTCTATTAATTCCGCATCACTTAAAGATTCTTGATTATCATTTACTTGAGCGACTAGCACATCCTTTATAGCATCATCATTGGAATCATCATTAACTTTTTCTTCAAAATCTTCTTCATCCAACTTGCTTAAAATATTCCTTCTTTTGGATTTGAAGAATTGCTTTTTCCCTTTGGCACTTGAATTTCCAGCTTTAAAATAGTTTGATTGCTTTGTCCTTCTCCTTGGGACCAGTTCCTCATCATCATTACTATTTGTTTCTCTTCTCTTTGGGTAGTCCATGGTAAAGTGCCCAATTGCTCCACACTTGAAGTACTTTAAGAGTAATTTTCCCTTGTACTTCTTTTTTTCTTTCCTCATGTTCTTGGTGATGTATGTCATGACTTTCTCTAGTTTAGTATCACTATCTTCTTCTTTAGAGTTGCTGTCAGATTCTTCTTCTTGGTCTTTGATCATTAATTTCTTCATTGCCTTGAAGGTTAGCTCTTTCTCCACCTTGGACTTCTTTTTTTTCTTCATTAGGGCTATTCTTATTTCTTAAGCCACCAATATGCTATGCAAATCATCTAAGGGTAGCTTGTCCAAATCTCTATCTTCTATAAAGGAAACCTTGACATTGTAAGCTTCCAATAAGGTTTTGAGTATCTTCCTTACCACAGTAGCATTATTAATCTCCTTTCTATAGCTTTTAATAGAGCACACAATTTTGTTGAATCTTGTGAAGAAAACATCCACAGATTCATCATTTTGCATCTTTATGTCTTCTAATCTGCTCCTCTAAATTTGTAGTTTAACTTCCTTCACAACTTTATCTTCTTCATAAATGTTCTTTAATTTGTCCCAGATTTGTTTGGCTGTGTTACACCCCATCTCTAGAGTGAATTCTTTGTTTGATAAGGAGGCATATAAGACATTTCTCGCCTTTCTATCACACTTTAAATTCTTTTCATTAATAGGCATTATAGCATTACCTTCTGCAATAGGGATAAAGCCACTAACAGCAGATTCAAAAACATCTAGACCAAGTGACATTAGATGTGAGAGCATTCTATTCTTCCATAACTAATAATTCTACCCATCAAAAGTGGAAATGCTCTTGCTGTTAACATTGTTTAATCTATCCATGATATCAATTAGTAGTTGAGATAAAAAATTCACAGTAGTAACAAACAACTTCATATCAAGTATGCAAAATGGATCAACAGAGGAAATTAGCTCTGATACCACTTAATGAGGACCTTCTTAGGTCTCACATTGAGAGGAAGAAGGGGTAAGTCAATGTAAGATGCTCGCTTTTTATAAATCTTTATGGATTAACCTCTGTGACTTGTTATAGTCAATGATTCAATTCCTATCTTTCTTCTTTATGTAAGAGAAGTTGTACGAATATCAATTAAACGTAAACACTCAAGAACACATGATAATTTTTACATAGTTCACCCATAATGTGTGAGTTACATCCATGGTGTGATAGGATCACTTCTAAATCAACAGATACAGTTATGTTATAGAAGGATCACTCCTTAACTACTTAAAATGATCTCCCGATTACTCTAAGGTTATCCCACCCTTTTTCAACAAGTTTATCAAAAGGTTTGTGACTAACACTTTCCTGAGAAGAATCACTCAATATGCATAAGTTGCTGGTGTAGAACGTAGATCTTCTCCTTCATTTGCTATCAGTGCTGTCTCACCTGCTGCCATGGCAGGTTGCCTCCTCTATTGCTGCAAGCTACCGAACTTACAATTGAGGCACATTTTCTTCTTTGCTTTTGCAGGCTACTGGACTTGCTACTGGGGCAAGTTTTCTCCTCCTACTACTGGTGCTACCTGCCTTTACTGGTTATGCTTGCACTTGCTACTATTGCTACTTACTGCAATCTGTTAGATGTGTTGTTGCAGGTTGTGTTGCTACAAGTTGTGGTGTTACAAGCTATTGGATGTGGTGCTATAGGTTGCTAAATGTGTTGCTACAGGTTGTTGAATGTACTACTGCAGGTTGTGCTTGTAAGCTACTGGTTTCTCTTTGGTTTGCTGCTTGCCTTTATTGCTAGTTGTGCCTGCAAGTTGCTAGTTTCTCCTTAGTTTGCTACTTGCCTTTGTAGGTATTGTTGCTAGTTGCTACATCTCTCTTTAAGCTGTTATTGCTCTACCTCTCCTTGAGTGGTTGCTGTAACTCCTTTTCCTTTTGGTTTGGTCGACTACTGCCTTCTTCTTTCTTTGGTGTGGCCACTACACACCTTCTCCTTTATTTTAGTGTAGCTGTTACACACCTTCTTTTCTAGTTTGGTATGGCTGCTAACTACTGCACCTTATTCTCCTTTTGGTAGGGCTGCCTCCTTCTTCTCCCTTTGGTGTGGCTGCTAGTTGCCGCAACTCCTCCTTCGATTAATGTGGTTGCCTCCTTCTTTGGTGGTTACTGTTACCTCTTCTTTGGCCGGTTACTACTACAAATTTCCTTGGTCGGTCATTCTATCTTTGGTGGCTACCTCTCTCTTTGTCGCTTAACCTATCTTTGGCTTTAGGTTTGCTATTTACCTCTCCTTGGTCGGCTCTCTCAAATTTTTGCAGCACACACACATCTTGAAAGATACATGGGTGTATTTATAGAGCCTTGAGATTAGGGTTGCACTTTTATCAACGGTCAGCGTTGATTCCCAGAGGTTGCCCTATAATAAACTGCCAAATTCAATTCCTAAAATTTGGGGTCAATGGTCAAGGGTCAACGGTTAAGCTTGACCCATAAAATTTAGGGTCGACAGTCAACATTGACTTATTGACTTTAGGGTTGACCTACCATCAACAATTTTTCTCAATAACCTCTTTGCATCTTAACGACATTTATAATATCAAATCAACACATACAATTATTTGAGATGTTATTGACAACAAATCTAACATTAGCCATCAAAGATAGGCTTAACAAAACCAATCAAGGAGAGGTGCAGCAATTGGCAAACCAATCAAGGAGAAAGTGCAACAACCACACCAAACCAAAGGAGACATGCTGCAGCTATACCGAACCATAGGAGATATGCAACAATCACACCAAACTCTAAGAGATGTGTAGTAGCAATTGTAGCAGCTAACATAACCAGCAGCAAGTGCAAGTACAACCAGTAGCAGGTAACAAGTACAGGCATAACCAATATGTGTAGGCACGACCAGTAGCAGTCATAACCAGCAGCTTGTAGAATTGGCAGCAGGTGAATCATAACTAGTAGCTTGCAGAATCGGCAACAAGTGAATCATAACTAGTTGCTGCCATTCTTACTACTGGTTGTGCCTACAAGCTGCTAGTTTTTCCTTGGTTTGCTGCTTGCCCTTGCTGGTATTACTACTATTGTTGCCAACTGCTACACCTCTCCTTGAGTGGTTGCTGTAACTTCTTCCTTGGGTGGCTGCTGCAACTCCTTCTCCCTTTGGTTTAACCGGCTACTCCCTTCTTTGTTTTTTGGTGTGTCTACTACACACCTTCTTCTCTGTTTTGGTGTGGTTGTTGCACACTTTTTTCTTTGGTTTAGTGTGGTTGCTGGCTGTTGCACCTTGTTCTCCCTTTGGTAGGGTTACCTCCTTCTTCTCCCTTTGGTGTTGCTATTAGTTGCTGCAACTCCTCCTTCAATTGGTGTGGCTGCCTTCTTCTTTGGTGGTTACTGTCACCTTTTTTTTGGTCGACTGCTGCTACAAATTCCCTTGGTCAGTCACTTTTTTTTTAGTGGTTGCCTCTCTCTTTACTGCTTAACCTATCTTTGGCTTTAGGATTGTCGTTCACCTCTCCTTAGTCGACTCTCTCAAATTTTTGCAACACACACACTTCTTGAAAGATACATGGTTGTATTTATAGAGGATTAAGATTGGGGTTGCACTCTCATCAATGGTCAGTGTTAATTCCTAAAGGTTGCCCTACAATCAACGACCAAATTCAATTCCTAAAATTTATGATCAATGGTTAAGGGTTAACGGTCAGGCTTGACCCCTAAAATTTATGGTCAATAGTTAATATTGACTCATCGACTTCAAGCTTGACTTGCGATCAACGGTTTTCCCCAATGACCTCTTTGCATCTCAACAGCATTCATAACATCAAATTAACACATACAACTATGTGAGATGTTATTGACAACAAATCCAATATTAGCCATCAAAGATGGGCTTAACAAAACCAATTAAGGAGAGGTGCAGCAATTGGTAAAGCAATCAATGAGAGGTGCAGTAACTGGCAAACCAATCAAGGAGAAGGTGCAGTAACCACACCAAACCAGAAGAGACGTGTAACAGCTATACCAAACCAAAGGAGACGTGTAGCAATCACACCAAACTAGAGGAGACATGCAGTAGCAATTGCAGCAGCTAGCACAACCAGTAGCAATAACAGCAAGTGCAGACACAATCAGTAGCAGGCAATAAGTACAGGCATAATTAGTAAGTGTAGGCATGACGAGTAGCAGTCACAACTAGCAGCTTATAGAACCGACAACAGGTGAATCATAACCAGCAGCTTGCAAAATTGGCAACAGGTGAATCACAACCAGCAGCTTGCAGCATAACTAGCAGTGTGCAGCACAACCAGCACCATGCAATACAACCAACAGTAGGTAGTACCAGCAGTAGGAGGAGAAAACTTGCCTTGACAATAAGGCAGGCAGAACAAGTAGTAGGAAAACTTGCCTCGACAGTAGGGTAAGCAGAACTAGTAGCATGAAAAAAACATGCCAAGGTAGCAAGTGAAGCAACCTGCCAAGGTAACAGGTAAAGCAACTTGCCAATGTAGCAAGTGAAGCAATCTGCCAAGGCAGCAGGGGAAGAAACCTATCAAGGCAGTAGGTAAGGTAACATCGACAACAGAGGAAGAAACCTACCAAGGCAGTAGGTAAGGTAGCATCGACAACAGAGGAAGAAACCTACCAAGGCAGTAGATGAGGTAATACCGACAGCAAGCGGAGAGAACTTGCAGAGGAGAGAACCTATAAAAGATAAACCCTATAGAGAAGAGACTAGCAAAGCTTGAGCAAAGACTGATAGTAAGGAAGGAGAAGATTCGCTTTCTGCATTAGTAGCCTGTGCACATTGATTGATCTTCTCAAGAAAGTGTTAGTTACTAACCTTTTTATAAATTTCATGAAAAAGGGTAGGAGATCCTTGGAGTGATCGGGAGATCATCTCATTTAGTGATCAGGAGATCAAACCTTTGAGTGATCGGGAAATCATTATAAGTGGTTAAAGAGTGATCCTTCCATAAGTGGTTAAGGAGTGGTCCTTCCACAACATAACTGTATCCCTTGATAACAAGAGTAGATTATGTGATTTATGAGTGATCCTATCACACCGTGGACGTAGTTCACACATTGTGGGTGAACCACGTAAAAATTGCTGTGTTATCTGGTGCTTATGCTTGATTGATATCCATATGGCCGCATTCACATAAAGAAACAAAATAAATAATTGGATCATCGATTCTAACAAGTCATAGAGGTCTAGATAGATTTGTAAAAAGTGAGTATCTCACACTGATTCGCCCCCTCTTCCTCTCAATGTAAGACCTAAGTAGGTTCACATCAAGTGGTATCAGAGCTGATTTCCTCTATTGATCCAATTTGTTTTCTTTGATTTGAAGTTGTTTATCGTTACTCTAAGTAAATCTATTGCTGGTTGATATCATGGATAGCATGAACAATGTTAAAAATAAGGGCATTCTTACTTTTGATAAATAGAATTATCAATTATGAAAGAATAGAATGTTCCATATCTAATGTCACTTGGTCTGGATGTATTTGAATCTACTATTAGTGGCTTTATCCCTGTTGAAGGTGTTGCTATGACGCCTACTGATAAAAAGAATTTGGAGTGTGATGGAGAGGTGAGAAATGCCTTATATGTCTCTTTATCAAACAAAGAATTCACTAAAGTGATAAGGTGTAACACAGTCAAGCAAATTTATGACAAGTTGAAGAACATTTATGAATGAGATAAGGTTGTGAAGGAAGCCAAACTACAAATCTTGAAGAGTAGATTTAAAGACATAAAGATACAGAATGATGAATTTGTGGGCCTCTTCTTCACATGAGTAAACGAAATTATGTGCTCCATTAGACGCTATAGAGAGGAGATCAACGATGCCATTATAGTAAGGAAGATACTCATAACCTTACCAGAAGCTTACAATGCTAAGGTTTCCTCCATAAAAGATAAAGATTTGGATAGGTTGCCTCTAAATGATTTACATAGCATATTGGTGGCTTATGAAATAAGAATAATTCTAATAAAGAAAGAAAAAAAGTCTAACGCAAAGAAGACCTTCAAGTTAATGAAGAAATTAAAGATTAAAGACCCAGAAAAAGAATTCGATAGCAGCTCTAAAGAAGAAGATGGTGATACTGAACTGGATGAAGTCATGACATACATCACTAAAAATATAAGGAAAGGAAAAGGGAAGTTCAAGGAAAAATTACCCTTAAAGTACTTTAACCATAGAGACATAAGGCATTTTGCCATAGATTGTCCAAAAAGAATAGAAATAGACAATGATGATGATGATGAGTCGACCCCAAGGTAAAGAACAAAGAAATCTAACTATTCTAAAGCTAAAAATTCAAGTACCAAAGGGAAAAAGCAACTTTTCAAATCCAAAAGAAGAAATTATTTGAGTAAGCTGGATGAAGAGGATTTTGAAGAAGTTGATAATGATTCTGATGATGATGCTATAAAGAATATGCTGGTTGCTAAAGTAGATAATGATCAAGAATCTTCAAGTGATGGGGAATTAACCGAAGAGGAAGAAGCAACTTGAGAATGAATTGAGAGCTTGTTTGTACAAAAACAGCAAGCTGGAAAAAGAGGTAAAGCATCTCAAAAAGCTGTATGAAAATTCTGTTGTTGATGAATCTGATTTCTAGGTGAAAGAAAAAGAGTTTGATGTAAAAGAGATGGAGTACTTGAAGAAAATTAAGGAGCTAAGTGTACTTGAGGTAGAGTAAGGCAAAATACACGAAGATCTCGGCGCTAAGGTGATTGCATAAGAGCAAGAGGTGCTGATTTTGCAAACTAAGCTCCACAAGGCTAAGTCCGAACTAAAGAAGCATAAAGAAAGCTTTATGCAGGCTATGAAAGTGAAAGGAGAGTCATCTTCAGCAAATGTCATCAAGGATAATGCTACCAAAAATTTGGATGAGTGTCTAAGCAAACAAAGACTTTACTCCATGGGAAAGAAAGGCCTTAACTATATCGAAAAGCCAAATGAAAAGGTAGTAAAGAAGAAGAAAATTATGTTTGTGCTTGAAAGCAAGCACAATGACGTGATGGAGAAGAAAAACCAATCCAAGATAAAATAGGTTAGGAAAGATGTGGTAAAATCTCTCATCTAAAGGTGACATGAACTTGGTGAAAGAAGAAAATCTAAATTTGAAGGATTTTACTGGAGCTATGGTAAGTATAGGCACAAAGCTAATATGTGCTGAAGTAATGGGCCTATAATGAAGAAGAATGTGAGGCAAGAGTCTAGGGGGAGACTCTATCAAGAAAAGAGACAGTCTTAAGTGAAAAGAAATCATATTCCATTAAGAAATATATTTGATTTGCTAGGAGAAATTTGTATAAGATGTGAAAAGGCTGGACATATTGTTGAGAATTGCTTAACATTATTGCTCGATTAAAGAATGCAAAGGAGAACACCTACACATGCTCTTATATTCGGCCAAACATTGCTGCTCGATTAAAAAGTGCAAAAGAGAACATCTACACATGCTCTTACATTCGGCCAAAGAAGAAGAAGAGGAAGTGAAACGACTATGGGTGTGGAAGTAGCCTTAAAAGCTTTAAAAAAAGAAAAGTCATGGATCCTGGACAATGGTTGCTTTTTACACATGACAGGAGACTCTAAGATGTTGAAGGGAGTAGGAAAATATGATGAAGGGTCAATCACATTTGGCAATGATGGTGCCTCAAAGATTAAAGGTATTAGTCTTGCTAAAATTGGTGCAAAAAAGCTGAAATCGAAGGAAGTGTTTTATGTTGAAGGGTTAAAACACAATCTTATCAGTGTTAGCCGACCGTGTAATGATGGATATGAAGTTACTTTCGACAAGAATGGTTGTACAATAAAGAGATTAAGTGATGGTGCTATTCTTATGAAGGGAAAAAGAACAAATAGAAACTTATACCAAGTTTCTAGAAGCAAAAACACATGCTATATAAGCACCAAAGATGAGAATTTGTTGTGACATAAGAGATTGGGACATCTTGGACAAACGGTACTGAACAAATTGCCCAAAAATGAAGTTGTGAAAGATGTAACCAAGTTGAGAAGAGAAAAAGATGCAATTTGTAGCACTTGTCAAAAAGGGAAGATGGTGAATACTACCTACAAAAATATGAAAATTCAAAAAAAGAAGTCATTAAAGCTCATTCATTCAAATATATTCCCCAAACCTCTATCAAGAGAGATGTTATAAAAATTAAGGCTGAATTTATACTTTTAGCCACCCCCTAGAGGCTAAGATATGCCTTTAATCCCTCTCTCTTTCCCTCTTTTATTATTCTTTAGATTTGTTGTCAAAAGGAGAGATATTTTGCATAAATCCAAAGCAAGTATATATTAATTAAAAGGGGAGTAACTTGAAAGAAGGAGATATTGTCAAAAGGGAGAAGTAGAAAAAAGGGGGAGTTAAAGGTACAAGTATATGCAAAAGGGAGATACATGTTTCAGGGGGAGTTGTGTATGTCAAAGGTTGTTATTTGTGCTTAGTTATTGATTGTTGGATTTACTTTGTTGCCAACAAATCTAAAAGGGGAGATTGTTGAGCCCATCTTTGATGGCTAATGTTGGATTTGTTGTCAACAACATCTTACATAGTTATTTTTATTAATTTGATGTTATGAATGTCATTGACATGCAAAGAGGTCGTTGGGCAAAACCGTTGATGGCAGGTTAACCCTAAAGTTGATAAGTCAATATTGATCGTTGACCCTAAATTTTAAGGGTCAAAGCTGACCGTTAACCCTTGATTATTGACCATAAATTTTAAGAAGTCAATGTTGACCATTAACCTTAAATTTTAGGAATCAAATCTGGCCATTAATTTTAGGGCAACCCTTAAGAATCAATGCTGATCATTGATGAGTGTGCAACCCTAATCTCAAGACTCTACAAATACCTTAATGTATCTTATAAGACCGAAGTGTGGGTTACAGAAAAATTGAGAGAACGGCAAGGGCTGCAGAGGTGAATGACAAACATAAAGCCAAGGAGAGATGAACAACAAACCTAATGCCAAATATCAGTTGAGTGGCAAAGAGAGAAGTATCCACCAAAGAGAAAGTGATTGGCTAAAGCAAAGGAGGCAGCCACCAAAAAGAGGTACAGTTGGCCAAAAAAGGTGTAGCACCAAGGAGAGGTGTAGCCAACTAAGAGAGGTGCAGCCGGCTAAGGAAAGTGTAACAATCAGTAGCCCTACCAAAAGGAGAAGGAGTTGCAGCAATCGACAACCATACCAAAGGGAAAAAAAGAAGGTAGTAGCCAGCCAAACCAAAGGGAGAAGAAGAAATTGCAATAGCCACCCAAGGAAGAAGTTCTAGCAGTTACTCAAGGAGAGGTGCAGCAACTCGTAAACCAATCAAGAAGAGGTGCAATAGCTGGCAAACCAATCAAGGAGAGCTGCTACAATCGGCAAACCAATTAAGGATAGGTGCAACTAGCCAAGGAAAATGTAGCAATTGACAGCCCTACCAAAAAGAGAGGGAGTCTATAAGATCATCAACTTTACTCTTTAAACCCTTCAAAAGCAAAGATCCCAACTATTCATCATGAAACATTAAACAAGTCTAGTTAAGAACTTAGGGGAGGGCAATAACATATAAGGGAAAGGACATATAGGAAGAACAGACCACTTTAGTAACCTTGAGACATTCAAAACAACATACCACATCATTATAAAGACAATCTGGTAAGCAAATGGGAGAAGCTAGTTGGTTTAAAGATCTCAAACTTTTGCTTATAAAAAGCACTTTCTTTGCCCCTAGTTATGGATTTCTTGACATTAGAACTATCCAACAAAAGAAGAAAGCCTAAACACTCCGTTGAGCCCATCTTTGATAGCTAATGTTAGATTTGTTGTCAACAGCATCTCATATATTTGTCCTTGTTGATTTGATGTTATAAGTGCCTTTGAGATGTGGTTGCTACATTTACAAAGTGTTGGCAATTGATTTATTCAAGTGTTGTCAACGGCATGAGAAAACAGCTACAATGCGCGGGGATAATAGCAGTGGTGCGACAAGACAACTGCAGTGTGCAGGGATAACATCAACGGCGCAAGAAGACAATGCAGCGTGCATGGATAGCAGCTGCAGTGCACAAGGATAGCAACAATAGTGCGAGAAGACAACTGCAGCATGCACAGATAGCAGCAATAGTGCGAGCAGATAGTAATAGTGCAGGCTAATAGCAGTAGTGGTGTGAGCAGACAGTAGTAACACAAGCGGATAGCAACAACAATGCGAGTAAACAGTAGCAGCGTGCTCAAATAGCAAGAATGACACTGTGGACAGCAGCTGCAGTGCATGCGAATAAAAGCAACAGTATGCACAGACAACAGAAGCAGCGCATGCAAAGTGCATGTAAACAATAGCAGCAATTCAAGTGGATAACAGAGCTGCATGTGCGAACAGCAGGAGCAATGCATATAGACAGTAGCAACAGTGCATGCAAACAGCATTAGTAGTGCGCACTGACAGTAGCGACACCATGCGCAAACAGCAGGAACAACACACATGAATAGCAGCGGTAACGTGCGTGGACAGCATTAGCAACACACATGGACAGCAACAGCACCACATGCAAACAATAAGAGTAGCGCACACAAACAGCAGTGGTAGTGTGCATGGACAGCATTAACAGAGGACAAAATTAGCAGCATGCACAAACAACAACGGCAACGTGTATAGACAGCATTGGCATCGCATGCAGCACCAGCAACAAGTGAGACAACATCGGTAGTAAAAGAAGGAGAAGATCCATATTCTACTTTAGCAATCTATACACATTGAGTGATCGTTCTCAAGGAAAGGTTTTACTATAAACTCTTGATAAATTTGTTGAAAAACAAGGTGAGATACCCTTGGAGTGATCGAGAGATTGCTGTAAGTGGTTAAGGAGTAGTCTTTCCACAAGTGGTGAAGGAGTACTCTTGATAGCAAGAGTAGATTGTGTAATTTAGGAGGGATCCTATCACACTGTGAACGTAGCTCACACATTGTGGGTGAACTACGTAAAAATTGTTGTGTGTTCTTGGGTGTTTACACTTTGATTTTTTAGTCATATGGTTGCACTCACATAAAGGAGAAAAATAAAAATTGGATCATTGACTCTAACAAGTCACAAAGGTTAAATCTGAATCAATTTATAAAAAGCGCATATCTCACACTGATTCACCCCCCCTCTCAGTGTAAGACCTAAAGCGATCCTCATTAAATGGTATCAAAACTGGTTCCTTTGTTAATCCAATTTTTCTGCTTTAAAGTGAAGTTGTGCATTGCTATGTGAGTTTTATCTCTACTATTGCTTAAGATCATAAATAGCATGAACAATGTTAACAGTAAGGGCATCTCTACATTTGATGGACAGAATTATCAATTATGGAAAAATAGAATGCTTCTACATCTAATGTCCCTTGGTCTTGATGTGTTTGTGTCTATTGTTAGTGGCTTCATCCCTATTGTTAAAGGTGATCCTATGATATCAGTTGATAAGAAGAACTTGAAGTGTGATGGAAAGGCAAGAAATGCCTTATATGCCTCTCTATTTGATAAAGAACCCACCAAGGTGATGGGGTGCAACATAGCCAAGCAAATCTAAGACAAACTAAAGAACATTTATAAAGGAGACAAGGTTGTAAAGGAAGCCAAACTACAAATCTGGAAAAGCAAATTCAAAGATATAAAGATGCAAAATGATGAGACTGTGGATGCATTCTTCATAAAAATCAACAAAATTATGTACTCCATCAGAGGCTATGGAGAGGAGATCCATAATGCCACTGTGGTAAGGAAAATACTTAGAACCTTGCTAGAAACTTACAATGCCAAGGTCTCTTCCATAGAAGATAAAGATTTGGATAAGATACCCTTAGATGATTTGCATAATATATTGGTGGTTTATGAAATGAGAATAACCCTAATGAAAAAAGAAAAGATGTCTAAGGCGAAGAAGGAGCTAGCTTTCAAGGTAATAAAGAAATTAAAAATTAAAAACCAAAAAGAGGAATCTATCAATAGCTCTAAAGAAGAAGATGGTAATACTAAACTAGATGAGGTCATGACATACATCACCAACAATATAAGGAAAGGAAAAGGGTAGTACAAGGGAAAACTATCCTTAAAGTGCTTTAGCTGTAAAGCAATTGGGCATTTTGTCGTGGACTACCCAAAGAGAAGAAAAGCAAACAATGAGGATGATGATGAGTCGGTTCCAAGGAGAAGGACAAAGAGGAGGAGGGCCTATAATAAAGAGGAATGTGAAGCAAGAATCTAGGGGCAGACTCTATCAAGAAAAGAGATAGCCTTAAGTGAAAAGAAGTTAAATTCTATTAAGAAATAGATTTTATATATTAGAAGAAATCTATAGAAGATGTGAAAAGGCTAAACATATTGTTGAAGAATGTTTGACATTGCTGCCAGGTCAAAGTATGCAAAGGAGAACACCTACATACGCTCCTCCATTCGGCCGAAGAAGAAGAAAAGGAAGGAAAATGGCAATGGTTATGGAAGTTTCCTTAAAAGCTTCCAAAAAAGAAAAGTCATAGATCCTTGACAATAACTGCTCTTCACACATGACAAGAAACTCCAAAGTGCTGAAGGAAGTAGAAAAATATAATGACGGGTCAGTCACATTTGGTAATGATAATGCTTTAAAGATTAAAGGTGTTGGTGCTGTTGAAATTGGTGCAGAAAAGATGAAATCAGAGGACGTGCTTTATGTTGAAGGACTAAAACACAATTTAATCAGTCTTAACCAACTTTATGATAATGGATATGAAGTTACTTTTAGCAAGAGTGGCTACACAGTAAAAAGATTAAATGATGGTGTTGTACTTACAAAGGGAGAAAGAACAAATCGAAACTTATACTAAGTTTCTATTAACAAAAACATATGCTACATGAGCACCCAAAATGAGAATTTGTTATGGTATAGAAGATGAGACATCTTGGACAAAAGGGGCTAAACAAATTGTCCAAAAATGCTGCTATGAAAGGTGTACCCAAGTTGAGAAGAGAAAGATGTACCATTTGCAGCATTTGTCAAAAAAGGAAAATGGTGAATGTTACCCATAAAAATATGAAGATTCAAACAAAGAAGATTGGTTGTGACAACTAAAGTGCCATTAATTTATCAAAGAATCTTGTCCAACATTTCAGATCTAAATATATTGAAATCAAGTACCACTTCATTAAAGAAAAAATGGAGAAAAATGAAGTAAAGTTAGAGTATATGCCTACCACGAAATAGGTTGTAGATATATTCACCAAACCTCTGAGTAAAATGAGGTATGCCTCTAACCCCCCTCCCTTACCTTCCCTCTCCTATTATTCTTTGGATTTGTTGTCAAAGGGGGAGATATTTTGCATAAATCCAAAGAGAGCATATACTGATCAAAATGAGGAGTAGCTTGATAAATCTAAAGAGGAAAATCAAATAAAAGTGGAGTAATTGTCAAGGGAGAGAAGCAGAAAAAAATAAGGAGTTAAAAATTAAGGTTGTTTCAAATTGGTATCATATCCTCATGCAGAAAGGGAGATGTATGTTTCAAGGGGAGTTGTAAATGTTAAAAGCTGTTGCTTGTGCTTAATTTTTGATTTTTAGATTTAATGTTTGCCAACAAATCAAAAAGGCGAGATTGTTAAGCCCATTTTTTATAACTAATGTTGGATTTGTTGTCAACAGCATCTCATATATTTGTCCTTGTTGATTGGATGTTATGAGTGCCTTTGAGATGTGCTTGATACATTTATAAAGTGTTGGTAGCTGATTTATTTAAGGGTTAAGGAAGACGGCGTTGGTGGAATGTGACAAAAATGAGGAGAGAAAGCAAGGCTGAAATCAGGATGTTACTAGCCCTACCTTATGCTGCCAAAAATGATGAATTTGATTAAGATTGCTGATGGTGTTTTGGTTGTAAAGAATGCACTAATTGCTACCTTTATCATTGCATTTAGCAGTGACACTACAAGTAACTTGTTGAGTATAAGTTAATGTTGACTGGTAACCTTAAATTCAAGAAGTCAATGCTGACCATTGAACCCTAAATTCAAGGAATCAATACTGATCGTTAATGGTAGGGTAACTGTAAATTCAAAGAATCAATACTGACCATTAATGATAGGGTAACCTTAAACTCAAGGCATATAAACACCTATGCAACTGCCAAGAAAGTAGATAATGAGAGAGAAAAAGAAGCAGTAAACAAAGAGCGGCAAAGACACCAAATGGTGGCAGCAGAAACACATAAGAGAGCTATAAAGAATAAGAAAGGGAGCTACAAAGAAACAGAAAAAAGAGCAGTAAAGCAGAAAAGATAGTTATGAGCAGAAACTAAATGAGTGGTAGTAGTAAAAAAGGGAGAATAAAGCAGTGGCAGAAACACAAAACAAAAGAGTAGTGGTAAAAACACAAGCAATAGAAACACAAAACAAAAGAGCAACAGTAGAAACACAAAATGAAAAAAAGTTGTAAAAACAGAAAGAGAAAGCTCCAGAAACAGAAAAAGAGTGCAACAAAGAACAAAAAGGAAGAGACAATAGCAGCCAAAAAAAAAAGAAAAAGAGAAAGTAGCAATGACCAAAAACAAATCTAAAGAAAGACAGTAACATTGGCAAAAAAACAATGAAAAAGAGACAGTAACAGACCAAAAGAGAGAAACTCAACAAAGGTAGAGAGTTGAGAACCTGTAGATGAGAACACCAACAAAGAGTTGACAACCTGCAGAGGAAAGAACTAACAGAGGTAAGAGAGAAACCCTACATAGGCAAGAGAGAAACCCAACAGAGAAAGGGTAGAAATCGGAAATAAGGAAGGAGAGAACAACAAAAAGAAAGGAGAAGATCAAATTTCTACAACAGCAACCTATGCATATGGAGAGATCTTTCTCAGGGGAGTTTTTGTCATAACCTTTTTACGTACTTATTGAAAAAGGGAGGGAAACCCTTGGGGCGATCGGGAGATTATTGTAAATGGTTAAGGAGTGATCCTTCCACAGTGGTTAAGGAGAAATCCTTCCACAACATCAGCTATATCCCTTGATTGCAAGAATGGATCATGTGTTCTAGGAGTGATCCTATCACACAGCGGATGTAGTTCACACATTTTGGGTGAACCATAAAAAAATTTTGTGTGTTCTCAGGTGCTTGTGCTTGCTTGATATTCATATGACCGTTCTCACATAAAGAAGTAAGATAAAATTGGATCATAAACTTTAATATGTCACAAAGGTTTAATATGGACAGATTTGTAAAAAATAAGCATCTCACATTAATTCACCCCCTCCCCCTCTCAATATGAGACCCAAGAAGGTCTTTATCACATTCCTTCTTGAATAATTGGGCAAAGCCAAGATAAAAACCAAAGCACAAACATTCTTGACATCACAACTAACTTATAAGAAAGCCTAGCATTAGGTCAACATTTGTAAATGACAACTCAAAAATTTAGAAATTTAAGGTTACCTAAATTACCAAGTTGAAATAGGGATAATAAACAATGGTCACTATGTAAAAAGCATTGAGTCAAAATTTTGAAAAGGACAACTCTTCCATGACTTAAAAGTTTAGGATAGTCTTGGATAATAATCCAAACAAGGAAGAATTAACTAGTGGTCACTCTCCAAGGAGGGAATTAGCTAAATGAGTGCATGTAAGTCAAGAGACAAAAGAACAAATGATAGAAAAATATGAAATTAGCACTTAGCAAAAGAGAAATATAACATTTTAGTAAAAGCAAAGAAGAATGCAACAATACTTAACACTAAGTCATAAATCTAAAAAACCAATATGTTATAAAATTAGGCTAATAAGCAAACAAAATATTAAATACAAAATGGTGATAGGAAATATACACCTAAAGGGTAAAGGGCATATCTTTCTCCCCTCAACCTAAAGGTCTTTACATGGTTTCCTTACCATCCTTAAGGCTTTAAAGCAAAAGATCAAATAGCTTAGACCAATATAGGTTAAGATCAAAGTCTAGTCGCTCCTCAAGTATGTCCTCCCTCCAATAATTAAAAGCAAACTACATAATTAAGGGAAAGGTATATTCAATAGCTTTTGCAATCTAGTCAACCTCCTTGACAAGTTGGCCTCCTTAACAAGTTGACTTAATGGATCCTCCTTCACTGCGTGTAACTTACGTTCCAAGATTTTGACATTTTCTTTAAGGTCTACCACTTCTCCACTTTATTAGCCCACCTTTCCACCTTAGCAACCTAACCCTGTACTTCTTAGCCCTGTTATAAGAGTGAACAACCTCTTTAGTAATTACGACTTTATCTTCCTTTATCTTAATTGCTATATAAGCATTAAATAAAGTATTTCCTCATCAAAAGATTCCCTCTCCCCCTTTAAAATCTACATTAGGCTCCCTTCTCTTTTACCTTGGCTCCTTAGAAGTACTAGTAGACCTCTTATTCTAATTACCCCCATGAAAGGAGGAACGAGCAACTTGAGAGCTAGTATAAATGATCCTTGTAAAAGGAGTAGGATGAATCAAATCAAAGATAGTCACCATAACACTTTGTCAAACATCTTGCTTTTGAAGAAGCCTGACAACACCTTAATCCCAACCAATTAGGACAAGATGTTCCCATGTTTAAGTTTCATGATTCCAAACAAGTAGGTAAAGCATTGAAATTTTGTCTTGAAAATATATGAACTTTTTGTTGGTATTCTTGCTTGTTTTGCTTCTTTCCCAATTACATCCTTATGGCAACTTGACAAGAGGTAAAGTAAAGACTAAAACTCTTCTTGATCTTTTTGAAATCTTGAAGATATAAGATAATATTGACTAAGAGGCCACACTCAATCTAAATGGCCATCTCCCTTATTTAAATGAAATTTAGCCAACTATTGGAATGTAGCTATCTCGGGGCAATCTAGTAATATTAAAGGAACTCTTGGAAAAATTAAAGGTAAGTCTATCCATCTAGCACTTGACAAGCCTATTTAGAGGGATTAGGGCAATGAACTCAAATACCCCCCCTTTCCACTTGTCCCACATAACCTAGTAGGTAGCTAGATAAACTTTAAAAGGATTATCCTTTAGGCATTCTATGCCACAGTTTAAGATCCTACAAGGACTAACGATATCCCTTGAAAAAGTGTCCTTTATCTTATCCCCCTCTTTTAAGATAACAACTATGGTAGGAACAACCTCAATAACCTTTAGTTTACTACCAATAGTCTCCTCTAAGAAAGATTTCTCCTCACTAGACATTACTTTTTCTAACTTAGAAGGTATCACAAGTTACAAAAGGGTGAAATAACAATCAAGATAAAAGATAAAGAAAGAAAGCAAGATGATAGTTACAAGATTGAGAATGTTGAATGACGAAATAAGGAAAGGAAGTACCTCCCTAAATAGACAAGAAACTAGCAAAAAAAAAACAAAAACAAAAAGTTATCCTTTTAATTTAATGATCAAAATCTTGATGATATATTACTTGAAATGACACTTAATAGGACATATGGATTCAAATTGTTGGAACTTATAATGAAATGATTGAGTTTTAGCTCCCACAACATGCTAAAACTTAAGTGAGGCAGGGTAAGTAATAAGGATAATAACACTATATTCTCTTAATAGGCCTATAAACCTAACTTGAAGGTTGACTTACATATAATTTGACCTCCTCCTCAAAAGCTCAAGCCAATAATCACCCTTATATAGGAAATATAGCTAGCCAATGATTTGGCTTCTCTCACTAATCCCAAAATTACCTACTCAACTCTTTACAATTTTAAAAAGTTTTCCCTTAGGCATGAAAAGACAAATGGTAAGGTGGCACTTACTATACCAACTACAAGTACATTTTACTCCCTCATAACCTTGGTAAGATCCCTTCATGTGCAAAAAGTTATGAATAAATTAGCATTACATGCCAAAAAGACTCTTGGCATACTCTTCAAATTATATGATCCCTATGCTAACCAATAAGAGTTTATAATACCTTACTATAAATTCACACAAACTCACACCCCCCC
>CM038599.1:5799784-5846578 GCA_021533255.1 Ceriops tagal | reverse complement strand
CCCCCCCAAATAAGCCCTAATACATGTATTCATCTTCTTTATCCTCAAGAAAACCATCTACATTAGGCATCAAAGTGCTAACATTAAGTCATAGTCTAACAACTTATAGCCACTAAGGATCTCCTTATCAATAATCAATAACTACAAAAGGCATATGATGGAATTCATACTATACTAGCTTAAGTCAACAAGGAAATTGATGCTTTGCAAAACCTTGAAAGACCAATGACAAAGGCAAGGGAAAAGAATATAAAAGAAATACTTAACAACTTATTGTGCAATATTTATTTATAGGAATTGCTAAGCATGAATTAAGGATAATGAAGGCTTTACTAGGACTTGCAAATGGGTCATCAATAAAGGAATATCAAAGTCATGGCCTAAGAAGGAAGTTGGAGCTGATAGCCTATATTTGTGCATTTGAATGGATTATTTTCATGGGTTTTATCATTATGTAGTAGGCTAGATAAATTTTGTTAATAAGCCCATGTTAGTAGCTTTTATATTATTAAGTTATTTAGCTTAGAATAACGAATTAGTTAAGGTTTTGGTGGTTAATATATAAAAAGAAAAAATGATTAAACAAGAGGCTGAACTTTTATGAATGAATGAGTTATTTTCTCTAGTTTTTTGAAAACTAATTTTGAAATTTTATACTTGAATGTATTAGTTCAATAAACTTATCTTCTTCAACTTTGTTGTTGTTAGGAGTGGTGTCTAAATTTTAGAATTTTCGTTCTTAACTATTTTATAATTGTTGGGTCAAAAGTCTGATCCTTTAACTTGTGTTAAAATGATTCTATGTCAACATTGGTGTTGGGATTTGTTTGCATATAATTAAAGTTTGTATCATTTGGTATTAAAGTTTAGTTATAATTTAGGTTATTTATCCCTATTTTTTATTTATTTTATTGTTATTCATCGATGTTTGGTTATTAATTCATATAAAAAAAATCAAATTGTGCTTTTTTCTTGTGTCATTTAGGTCTCTTATATTTATTGGCATAATGAACTACTAACTATCAATTATAGGGTCATTATCTTGAAAATTTAGGGGTTATACCAATAAAAGAAAAAGAATTAAATCCTAATTTGTTTTTGTGTGATTCAAAATTTTAGCTTATGCTCCCATTGAATTTTTTTTTTTTTGTCCTAACAAGCTAATCACATCAATTGCATTTCTTATTTCTATTGGCCTTTGTTGAATTCTGGTTTTGTTGATTATTTTTCTCAATCATATTGCTTATTTAAAGAGATTATTCTAGAACTAATATATTCAAGTTTTGATTTGTTTTGAATTTAGTTTACTTAAAACTATTGAAAGAGCTCTTAAAATGTAACATTACATTTCATTATGAGAAACATGAGAGTTGAGGACTATTTTAATTAAATGGAGAACAAACATAAAGGAGTGAGTTTTGTAAGGCCCTATTCTTTATTTACTAATAATCATATAGGTATAATATCTAATGATAAAGAAGGTAGTTTCTTATATGGAGAGGAAGAAGTAGTTATTCCAAACTTCAAATTGCTTATGAAATTTATATAAAAGAAGTTTGATAAGATGGTAATAATTACTATGATGAGGGTGATAATGTTAATAGAAACTTCAAGAATGGATTTAAAGGAGGACATGGTAATAGGAAAAGAGTTTGAGGCAATGAGAATGGTTATGATAGGAATAATGGAGATTAGAATAATAGAAATAGAATGGAGGAAAAAGCAAATAGAAATTTAAATAACATTAAAATAAAGGTTCTCTTTTTCCAAGGAAAAGCTAATTTGGATGTGTACTTGGAGTGAAAGGGAATGGTAGAGCTATAATTTGATTATCATAACTTCTTTGAGAAGAAGAAGGTTAAGATAGTTATAACTAAGTTTATTGATTATGCAATTGTGTGGTGGGACTAGCATATTACTACTAAAAGGAGGAATTTCGAAAGACCAATAAAAACTTGAGATAAGTTAAAGATTATGATGAGGAAGAAGTTTGTTCCTAGTTCTTATTATAAGGATTTGTATAACAAGTTGCAAAGTCTTACACAAAATTCTAAGAGTGCGAAAGAATGCCATAAGAAAATGAAGATTGTTATGGTTAGGGTAAATGTAATTGAAGATAAAAAAGCGACCATGGCTAGGTTTCTTTAAGGATTAAATAGAAAGATGATAATGTGGTAGAATTATAACACTATGTAGAGCTTGAGGGCATGGTACACATTGCCATAAAAGTTTAAAGGTAGTTTAAGGGAATGAGTACTTATAGATATTATCATAACTTAAGTTCGTCTTTTTGAAAGTTGAATTGAGGGAAGAAGAAAAAGAAGATAACTCTCAAACTTAAGACTGATACAAATAAACCTAAGACTAATAAGGGAAATCTTAAAAAAGACAAATTTGAGAATAAACCTAAAGACATCTAAGAAAAAATTAGAAATATCAAGTGTTTTAGGTATTTAAGTAAAGATCATGTAACATCATAATGCTATAATAAAATGTTTATGATCCTTAAGGAGGATAGTGAATATAAGACTAGGAGTAAGTCTAGTGATAAGGCTTATAAGTCACCTTTAGTAAATGCTAGTGATATTAATGAGGGAGTAAATTACCCAAAACATGGTAGGAAACGTTTAGTGGTAAAAAGAGTTCTTAGTATACAAGTTAAAGAGATAGAAGATGTTAAGATACAGAGGGAGAAAATTTTTCATACTTACTATTTAGTGCAAAATAGAAATTATAACTTAATTATAAATAGGGGTAATTACACCAATGTAGCTAACATAGAGTTAGTGGAGAAGTTAGATCTATCCACAACTAAACATCTTATATCATATAACATATAGTGGTTAAATGATGGTAGAGTGATGAGAGTGACTAAATAAGTTGTGGTTCCATTTTCTATTAATAAATATAAGATGAAGTGTTTTGTGATATTATACCTATACAGGTATGGCATTTATTATTTGGTTGTTCTTGGCAATTAGATAGAAGAGTTTTGCATAATAGTTACAAGAACTATTATTCTTTCACAGGGATGAAAAATCATTCACACTTGTTCCATTGACACCAAAATAAATGTATAAAAACCAAATCAGATTTCAAGTTCCCAACTTCACCCTAGCATCTACTAGTTTGTGATACTGAGAGGGGGGTGAATCAGTATCACCACAATTTGCAATTCGCAGGTAAGTGAACAACTTCAACCTCTTCTTAACAGCGAACTCTTTCTCAAACTCGACTAAGGTAGATCTATTACTACCTACTAATCACAATAGTTCCCAAAGTCACCTTTCAGACACCTTGCCTAATAGACAATTCAGATGTTCTTATTTAAGTTTTCGTTAGGTTATGGGTTGGCTGATACTTTAGCTGCATTCACAACTCAATTCAAAACACATAACATAAAGCAAATTAAGGACACAGGAGATTTACGTGGTTCCATCAACGTGACGTACATCCACGGTAGTAGGGACTCTCCCTTACCAAGACTATCCACTATACTTAAGAATTCCAATTACAATGGATGTCTTAATCCTCTACTCCTCTCACTATTGCAATTACTAAGCAAGTACAATACAAAAAGTGTCACTTACTGTGTTTACCCTTCTTCTAGCTTATCTTGCCTCTGTTGAATTGAAAGGCTGCTCCACTACCGCTTAGAAGTTCACCAAAACGCTCTCTAACCTCTCTTAAAGAAATCTGGAAATAGTTGAGTTTTTTCCGATGCTTCACCGAATTCCTTCTTTAGGTTGTTTCACACAGCTCCTGCTTTCACCGTCTCATAGTCTCACCCGTCTCCTATTTCACGATCTCACTATCCACGACTCATCTCACGTTTCTGTTTTGCCATTCCACATCTCACGGCCTGCCTTACATTTCTGGTTTGCATGCTTTGCAGGTTTCATGACTCACGTACGTTTCTGGTTTGCACGTCTTACTGGTCACACACCTCACGCACGTTTCTGGTTTGCCCTTGTCTGTTTCACACCTCCAAGTAGCTTGGTTTGCTCTCCCAGTGGTCTCCTCTTTCACGGTTTCTCCTCTCTTCCCTTATAGACGATGTGCTGTCTCCTCTCTTACCAATGATGTGTTTGCCTCTCCTCTTACCGTGAGTCACACGGTTTCCTTCCAGTCGTTGCCCGATTTCCCTTACTGTCCAAGGTCTCCCTTAGTTTGTCATGTGTTTACTCTTGCTGTCCAACCAATTTACTCTTCCTTGTTTTAGGGTTTTGACTCACCAAGGTCTCACTTGTCATTGGTGTGTTGTGACCGTTCTCTCCTTATTACTGTTCACCTTGCCTTGGCTATTCTCCTCCTTGCTATCCACACCTTTTTTGCTAGTTGATTACTTTGTCGTTTAGCTTGTGTTGGTCAGTTTCTCTCTTTGGACAATTTCTCTTTGTGTTGGTTGAATGGTTGGTTGAACGTCCTCTCTCTTTCAGCCGGTGGTGGTTTTGCCATTCACTCTTTGGTTTTGGCGTGCTGTTTTGTGTTTAGCCGTTCCACCCTTTCTGATTTGTGATTTGCCATCCACCCTCTCTTGCTGTCCAACCGTGTACTCTCACTTTGTTGTCCAACCGTTCCTCCCTTGTTTTCTCTCTTTGGCCAATCACCCACCTTTGCCGTTTATGCTATTTTTCCGTGTAGGGTAAGATTTTTTTTTTTATTGTCTCTTTGGTTAACTGGTTGTATAGGTTTTCCAAATGGTTGAATTGCCGACCCCCTAGCTTTGTCTTCCAAGGCCTTTATGTACTCTCTTCCATGAAACCTTAATAGGGCTTACGTGGCGGATTTACGTTCTTGCCCTTACACAACGGATTTACTTTCTTGCCCTTCCATGTGGCTTTACTTTCTTGCACACTTAAACCTATTTGACAACAATTACAACCCATACAAGACTGTGGGAACATCAATCTCCCCCTTTGTAATTGTTGGCAACACTCACAACAAAAGCCATTATGCAGCAATTTTAACTCCCCCTAAATATGTAGTCCCCCTTTCTTAACAGCTCCCCCTACACTGTTGCTTCTCTCCCCCTTTGCCAACCAATTACAAATTTGAAAAACTCACAAAGTAGAGATGGAGGATTCACCTGAACTTCAGGCTTGAGGAGGCATTCGCACAGACAAATTCATTCTGTGCTTTTCAAACAGCTCTATGGATAGAGATTTAGTTAGATTTTATGTAGCCTCTTCAACAAATTTAGGTTCAACTTGTGAGAGTAAAGCAGTAGCTCCCACAATTCTTCTTCTTGTTGTAACTCCTGCTGATGGGTCACCTATGATCTGATTTTTGTGATGAACATTGGTCCATGTTTTCTTTGGCTTTCTTTATCGCACAATCTTAGTTGCAAGAGAATCTCTTTCTTCATCTTTAGACTCACTCTTCTCCGAGTCTAAACTTACTTCTTGTTCCTTTTCTTCGGGTTCGTCTGCTTCTTCATCTACATTGAAGTCATCTTCTTCATTGTCCTCAGCTTCTCCATTCTGCATTATTTTCCAGTTCTCATCTATTCTCACAGCACTGGACGTGATCACTTTTCCCAGCTTATGCAGGAAAACTCTATAACCTTTTGTCTTTACTGAGTATCCCACAAAGATGCCTTCATCAGACCTAGCATTGAATTTTCCCAAGTTTTACTCCTTGTCCTTCACAAAACATGGGCTGCCAAAGATTCTGAGATACGTGGCTGTCGTCTTTTTCCCACTCTATAGCTCATATGGAGTCTTATTAGTATTGGGCCTTAGTAAGACTCTGATCAGTAGATGTACAGCTGTAAATGTTGCTTCTATCCAAAATCTTGTGTGAAACTTGGATTCCAGCAGTAGAGTTCTCGCCATTTCAACCACAGCTCTATTTTTCCTCTTTACCACCCCGTTCTGTTGGGGTGTTCTTGCTGCTACCATCTAATGGTGAATTCCATACTTCTTAAGGTAATCTTTAAAAGCTTTATTTGTAAATTTAATACCTTGATCTGACCTCAATACTTTGATCTTCCTTCCACTCTCATTTTCAACCAATCTTCTGTATCTCTTAAAGCAATTCAGAACTTCTGACTTATGTTTGAGGTGCATGATGCAGGTCCTTCTCGAATAATCATCAACAAACAAGATGAAGTACCTCTCACCATTCAACCCTTTTGTTCTCATCGGCCCACACAAATCAATATGCACAATGTCAAGCACTGCTTCAGAACTGAACTCTTTGGTCTTATACTGCTTTCTGGCATGTTTTCCTTTAGAGCATGCTAAGCAGACATACTCTCTCTCTCTCTCTCTCCTGAGGTCGAGAATGTCTCTGATTGCATGAGTAGTGGTCAGCTTCCTCATGTTCTTCTGTGTTAAGTGTCTGAAGTTCCCGACTTCTCCCTAGGATCTAGTTTGTGATACTGAGAGGGGGGTGAATCAGTATCACCACAATTCGCAATTCGCAGGTAAGTGAACAATTTCAATCTCTTCTTAAAAGCGAACTCTTTCTCAAACTCGACTAAGGTGGATCTATTGCTACCTACTAATCACAATAGTTCCCAAAGTCACCTTTCAGACACCTTGCCTAATAGACAATACGGATGTTCTTGTTTAGGTCTTCGTTAGGTTATAGGTTGGCTGATACTTTAGCTGCATTCACAACTCAATTCAAAACACAGAACGTAAAGCAAATTAAGGACACACAAGATTTACGTGGTTCCGTCAACGTGACGTACATCTACAATGGTAGGGACTCTCCCTTACCGAGACTATTCACTATACTTGAGAATTCCAAGTTACAATGGATGTCTTTAATTCTTTGCTCCTTTCATTGTTGCAATTACTAAGCAAGTACAATACAAAGAGTGTCACTTATTGTGTCTACCCTTCTTCTAACTTGTCTTGCCTATGTTAAATTGAAAGGCTGCTCTATTGCTACTTAGAAGTTCACTGCAACGCTCTCTAACCTCTTTTGAAGAAGTCTGAAAATAAGTTGAGTTCAATGCTTCGCTGAATTCTTTCTCTACGTTGTCTCACAAAATTCCTACTTTCACTGTCTCACTGTCTCCCCGTCTCCTTGTCGCACGGCTTTACTGTTTTACAGCTCACCTGTTCGTTTCTATCTCTTGCTGTCCAGCCAGATTTCTCTCTCTTCTCGCCAAATTTCTCTCTCTTACAGTCGAATTTCTCTCTCTTCCCGCCGAATTTCTCTCTCTTCACCGGATTTCTCTTTTCCGTTCACCCACTTGGTCGGATTTCCTCCCTTTTCTGCTGGTGGTTTGCTTTTCTTCGTCCCACCATCCAGCCCCATCTAGCCATACCCGATTTTCTCTCTCGTCGACCCGTTTCTCTGTTTTTCCAACCGTCTGTTTCTCTCTCCCGATCTGGTCTCATCTTACCTGTTCTAGCTCGGATCAAGTCTCCCTGGTTCCTGATCTGGTCTCGTCTTACCCGTTTCTCTCTCTTGTCGTGTCGTTCCCTTGCCGACCGGTGGTGTGTTGGTGGTTTGTGTCACGCACAGCTTTCTCTCTCTTTTCTACCGATGATCACTTTTCGACGGTTCTCTCTCTTCTGTGAAGTTCTGTCGTCGCTGGTTTTGCCGTGTTGGTTTTCTCCTCCAGCTGGTGGTGGCTCTTCTTTGGCCTGCTGTCCAACCCCTCTTCAGCCGTTCACCACTTTCTCCCTCTTCCTACCGTCCAGCCATTCACACTTCTCTGGGCGTGTTTGGGCGTGTCAGTAGTGTGTCGATTTTCTCTCCAATCTCCGACGACAGCTGTTCTTCATTCAGTCCGGCCGTCGATTGTCTCCTCTTTCTCTTTTTCGCTCTCTTTGTCCGTCGGCTACTATTCACTCGACGGCTGCACTGTTCACTCGATTCGTCCGTCGACTGCACTGTTTACTATCTTCGTCCTTGCCAGTGGTGTTCTTCGTGTAGGGTTTGGTGTTCTCTTTGGTCGGGTCTGGGTTTTGCTGAATACTCAATATTGCCGACTGTCTTCTTTTTGTCGTGTATTCAATTGTGTTGGCCTTACCCTATTTTTGTCTTCCAAGGTCTTTATATATCTCTTCCATGAAACCCTAATAGGGCTTACGTGGCCAATTTATGTTCTTGCCCTTCCATGTGGATTTACCTTCTTACCCTTCCATGTGGCTTTACTTTCTTGCACACTTAAACTTAGTTGACAACAATTACAACCCATATAAGGCTGTGGGAACAACAATCTCCCCCTTTGTAATTGTTGGCAACACTTATGACAAAAGCCACTATGCAGCAGTTTCAACTCCCCCTAAATATGCACTCCCCCTTTCTTAACAGCTACCCCTGCACTGTTGCTTATCTCCCCCTTTGCCAACCAATTACAAATCTGAAAAACTCGCAAAGTAGAGATGGAGGATTCACCTGATTTTCAGGCTTGAGGAGGCATTCGCACAGACAGACTCATTCTGTGCTTTTCAAACAGCTCTGTGGACAGAACTTTAGTTAGATCTTGTGTAGCCACTTCAACAAATTTATGTTCAACTTGTGAGATTAAAGCAGTAGCTCCCACAATTCTTCTTCTTGTTGTAACTCTTGCTGATGGGTCACCTGTGATCTGATTTTCTTGATGAGCATTGGTCCACGTTTTCTTTGGATTTCTTTCTTGCACAGTCTTAGTTGCAAGAGGATCTCTTTCTTCATCAATCACATACAAATTTCTAGTTGTTCTCTTCCCAACTACAACAGTATTACCTTCTTTACTCTTTACCTGGCAACCTGTTTTTGTGAATATTACCTTATGGTCTTCAATTGCATAGTTTACTGACAGATGCTAGATTATATCTGAGTCCTTTAACGTGCAGAACATATTTCAGCTTTCCTCTTCCGATGTTTATTGACCCCTGACCACTGATGTTGAGTGAATCATCATTGCCAAACATAACTTTGCCTTCTCTTGACTTGTTTATCTTTGACAATTTACTCTTGTCTCCCATCATGGGTGAAGTGCATCCACTGTCAAGGATCCACTGCTTATCCTTGCAATCAGCCTTTAGTGCAATTTCAGCTATATTAGCCACCTCCCTTTTTGCTCTATATTCCTTCTTTTGAATTGGTTGGAAGATAGTTTTCTCCTTTTTCTCAGCTTTGACTGCACCGCTTGTTTTCACTATGCCATTGAGTGTCTTCTCTTGCTTAGGGAGAAGTGTCATGCATCTCTTGGCATTATAGCCATCCTGCCCACATCTTTCACACTGCTCTAAGTCTGCCAGTATAGCAAACTTGTTCTTTGAAACCACTAATTTGGGCTTCCACCAACACTCCTTGTTAGTGTGTCCTTGCTTTTTACAGTATGTGCAAGAACTCACAATAGGTGTTTTCCTCCGAATTTTGTATTATCTCCCCCTGTATGCAACATCGTATCTTCTTGAGTTGGAGACATATACTGGCCTTCTCCACCAGCAGTTACTCGCCTTATGACCTCAAACTCCACAATAAAGGCAATGACCTTGAAACTGCCTCTTCTTGGGTCTGATCACAGCTTGTCTTCTTCTGTTTATCACTTGCTGTATAGGCAAAGTAGCTGGCTTCTTTGCTTGTGTGACTTTCATTTCAGTCACCTTCTTCTCCTTCTTCTGTTCAGCCATGGCCCTCTGCTGGCTGACTTTCTTTTCTTCCTTCTTGTTTGCCACCTAGGTTGCTTCTTCAGATCTTCTTTATTCTCAGCTATCTTCTTCTGAGTCACAACCTTCTCTTTCAACTTCTGTGGCAAAGTCTCATTCTTCTTTTCTCTTGTAGAGCTTGTTTCTCTTACCATTTTAAACTTCTGCAAGTTCTCCTCACTCTTTTTGAGTTGTTGCTGAAGTCTCAGCAACTCTATTTCTATTTCTTCAATTGTTGAAGTCCTTGAGCCAAGCTCTATAGTAAGGTCTTTACATATTTTGGTCTGTTCTTCAAATCTTCTCTTCAAGTCAATATGTTCAGCCCTTATTTCATCCTTTTGACTTTCAGCTTCCTCAAACTTTGCTTCAACTTGTTTTATGTGAGCCTCCAACCTTTTTATGGTTCTGCCCCTTCTGATTATCTCCTTTGAAGCTACTTCCAGCTCAGCTTCAAGATTTGGCTCTTCTTCATCAACCTCCTCTTCCTCTTCATAGGTTGAGCTACCACCTTCTACTGATGCCATAAAGACATGCTCATCTGATGAGTCTTCATCTTCATTCTCATCAACTTCTTTTATCTGATTCATATAACTCTTGAATGAGCATCTCTTCTTCTTCTGTGGGTTGGCAGTCTTTTTGCTGGACTTCTTTGATTTGAATAATGGTCTTCTCTATTTTGAATTTGGCTCATCATCACCATCCTCATCTTCATCATCAAGTTTCACTTTGCACTGAGAAGCAAAGTGTCCAATCTGCCCACAGCGATAACATCTCAAGGCCAGTTGTCCTTTTCCATTCTTAGACCCCTTTTTGAATTTCCTTGTGAAATAAGCCAATACTTCACCTTCACTTTCTTCCTCCTCATCGTCATCCTCCTCACTAGATGATTCTTTCTTTTCTTTTATCTTCAAGTGCTTCATAGCTTTGAAAGCTGCCTCCTTTGATACCTTCGATGTTGAGGAGCTCTCCGTTGACTTTATCCTCATCTCACATGCAATGAGATTGCATTGGAGATCATGCAGAGACATAGAATTGAGATCTCTATTCTCCTCTATAGCTGCTACCTTTGAGGCAAACCTCTCAGGCAGAATTCTCAGAATCTTCTTCACAACAGATGAGTCCTTCTTGTTCTTCCCATGACTTCTCAGGTCGTTCACAGCATCAATAACCTTGGTGAAGAACTCTTGGACTGTCTCATTCTTTTGCATTCTGAGAGATTCATATCTCTCCTTGAACACTTGAAGCTTAGCCTCCTTCATTCTGCCATCACCTTCATAGACCTTCTGTAATCTGTCCCATATCTTCTTAGCAGATTTGCAGTCCCATTTCACCACGTTTATACCCGTGGTTGCAAATACCACTTGCATTCTCGCTCTCCACATATGGTAGTTGGTTCCGTTGAAGATTGGAACCTTCTTGCTGTAAGTGGTGCTAGTGCTGGTATCGGCTTCCATTTCTCAGTATAATGAATAAGTCAAATTTCTAGATCCCTTCAAACTAGTACACCAAGCTGTTAAGCTTCAAACTTGTGAACTTATGCTCTGATACCAATTGAAGTTCTCGACTTCTCCCTAGGATCTACCAGTTTGTGATACTGAGAGGGGGGTGAATCAGTATCACCACAATTCGCAATTCGCAGGTAAGTGAACAATTTCAATCTCTTCTTATAAGCGAACTCTTTCTCAGACTCAACTAAGGTGGATCTATTGCTACCTACTAATCACAATAGTCCCCAAAGTCACCTTTCAGACACCTTGCCTAACAGACAATACGGATGTTCTTGTTTAGGTCTTCGTTAGGTTATGGGTTGGCTGATACTTTAGCTGCGTTCACAACTCAATTCAAAACACAGAACGTAAAGCAAATTAAAGACACACGAGATTTACGTGGTTCCGTCAACGTGATGTACATCCACGGTGGTAGGGACTCTCCCTTACCGAGACTATCCACTATACTTAAGAATTCCAGGTTACAATAGATGTCTTTAATTCTCTGCTCCTTTCACTGTTGCAATTACTAAGCAAGTACAATACAAAGAGTGTCACTTACTGTGTCTACCCTTCTTTTAGCTTGTCTTACCTCTGTTGAATTGAAAGGCTGCTCTACTGCTGCTTAGAAGTTCACCGCAACGCTCTCTAACCTCTTTTGAAGAAGTCTAAAAATACGTTGAGTTCAATGCTTCACCGAATTCCTTCTCTACGTTGTCTCACACAATTCCTACTTTCACCGTCTCACTGTCTCCCCGTCTCCTTGTCTCACGGCCTTACTGTTTTACGGCTCGCCTGTCCATTTCTCTCTCTTCTCGCCGGATTTCTCCTAGGGAGAAGTCAGGAACTTCAGTGTCCCAGCCTCCTATGCCAAAGTTGATTTTCTTCTTCTTTGGTGAGCAAACAGCTATTTGTCTTGTCCTCATCAATCACATATAAATTTCTCGTTGTTCTCTTCCCGGCTGTAACAGTATTGCCTTCTTTACTCTTTACTTGGCAACCTATTTTTGTGAATATCACTTTATGGTCTTCGTTGCATAGCTGACTGACAGATGTTAGATTATATCTGAGTCCTTCAATGTGCAGAACATCTTTCAGCTTCCCTTTTCCAATATTTACTGACCCTTGACCACTGATGTTGAGTGAATCATCATTACCAAACTTGACCCTGCCTTCTCTTGACTTGTTTAACTTTGATAATTTACTCTTATCTCCTGTCATGTGTGAAGTGCATCCACTATCAAGGATCCACTGCTTATCCTTGTAGTTAGCCTTTAGTGCAATTTCAGCTATATTGGCTATCTCCTTTTTTGCTTTATATTCTTTCCTTTAAACTGGCTTAAAGATAGCTTTCTCCTTTTTCTCAGCTTTGATTGCACCATTTGTTTTTACTATACCATTGAGTGCCTTCTCTTGCTCAGGAAGAAGTGTCATGCATCTCTTGACATTATGGCCATCCTGCCAGCACCTTTCACACTGTTCCAAGTCTGCCAATATAGCAAACTTGTTCTTTGAAACCACTGGTTGGGGCTTCCACCAACACTCCTTGTCAGTGTGTCCTTGCTTTTTACAATATGTGCAAAAACTCACGACAGTTGTTCTCCTCTAAATTTTGTATTGTCTCCCCTTGTATGCAGCATCGGATCTTTTTAAGTTGGAGACGTATACTGGCCTTCTCCGCCAACATTTACTTGCCCTATGACCCCAAACTCCACAATAAAGACAATAACCTTGAAACTGCCTCTTCTTGGGTCTAATCACAACTTTTTTTCTTTTGTTCATTACTTGTTGTGTAGGCAAGGTTGATGTTTTCTTTGCTTGTGTGGCTTTCATTTTAGCCACCTTTTTCTCCTTCTTCTGTTTAACCATTGCCCTTGGCTGGCTGACTTTCTTTTCTTTTTGAGACATAGCAGCTATGAGCTACTACTCTTTAACCACGTACATCCTTTTTGGCCCTGGCTTTGGTTTGATAACTGTCTTCTCTTTTTCAGTTATCTTCACCTAAGTCACAGCCTTCTCTTTCAACTTCTGTGGCAAAGTCTCATTCTCTTTAGGCAGTGCAGCATCAGATTGCTGCACTTTCTCTTTATTCTTCTTTTCTCTTGCAGAACTTTTTTCTCCTATCATTTCAAGCTTCTACAAGTTCTCTTCACTTCTTTTATGTTGTTGCTGAAGTCTCAACAACTCTTTCTCCATTCTTTCAATTTTTGAAGTCCTTGAGCCAAGCTCTATTGTGAGGTCTTCATATATTTTGATCTGTTCTTCAAATCTTCTCTTCAAGTCAATATGTTCAGCCCTTATTTCATCCTTTTGACTTTCAGTTTCCTCAGACTTTGCTTCAACTTATTTTATGTGAGCCTTCAACCTTTTTATGGTTTTGCCCCTTCTAATTATCTCCTTTGAAGCTGCTGCAAACTTAGCTTCAAGATCTGGTTCTTCTTCATCAACCTCCACTTCCTCTTCAGAGGTTGAACTACCACCTTAAGCTGATGCCATAAAGGCCTACTCATCTGATGATTTTTCATCTTCCTCCTCAACAGCTTCTTTTATCTAACTCACATAATTCTTGAATGAGTCTCTCTTCTTCTTCTGTGGGTTGACAGTCTTCTTGCTAGACTTCTTTGATTTGAACGATGGTCTTCTCCATTTTGAATTCGGCTCATCATCACCATCCTCATCTTCATCATCAAGTTTCACTTTGCACTGAGAGGCAAAGTGTCCAATTTGCCCACAACGATAACATATCAAGGACAACTGTCCTTTTCCCTTCTTAGACCCCTTTTTGAACTTCCTTGTGAAGTATGCCAACACTTCACCTTCACTTTCTTCCTCATCATCATCATCATCCTCACTGGATGATTCTTCCTCTTCTTTTATCTTTAAGTGTTTCATAGCTTTGAAAGTTGCCTCCTTTGATACCTTTGACGTTGAGGAGCTCTTAGTTGACTTTATTCTCATCTCATATGCAATGAGATTGCACTGGAGATCATGTAGAGACATAGAATTGAGATCTCTACTCTCCTCTATGGCTGCTACCTTTGAGGCAAACCTCTCAGACAGAATTCTCAGAATTTTCTTCACAATCAATGAGTCCTTCTTGTTCTTCCCATGACTTCTCAAGTCATTTACAGCGTCAATAACCCTAGTGAAGAACTCTTAAACTGTCTTATTCTTCTGCATTGTGAGAGATTCATATCTCTCCTTAAACACTTGAAGCTTAGCCTCCTTCATTCTGCCATCACCTTCATAGACTTTCTGCAATCTGTCTCATATCTCCTTGGCAGATTTGCAATCCATAACTTTAGCATACTCAGCATCTGTCAATGCTGAAATGATGACATTTGAGGCCTTCCTATTTATCTCAAACTGCCTTAACTCCTCTGGGGTTGGGTCTTTACCTTCTTCCGGAGCCACAAAACCCTCCTGTACGCATTTCACCACATTCATGCCCATGGTTGCAAATACCACTTCCATTCTTGCTCTCCACATATGGTAGTTGGTTCCGTTAAAGATTAGAACCTTCTTATTGTAAGTATTGCTAGTGCTGGTACCAGCATCCATTTCTCAATATGCTGAACAAGTTAAAACTTCTGGTGCTCTTCAAACTAGTACACCAAGCTGTTAAGTTTCATCCTGGTGAACCTGTGCTCTGATACCAATTAAAGTTCCCAACTTCACCCTAGGATCTACTAGTTTGTGATACTGAGAGGGGGGATGAATCAGTATCACCACAATTCGCAATTCGCAGGTAAGTGAAAAACTGCAACCTCTTCTTAAAAGCAAACTCTTTCTCAGACTCGACTTAGGTAGATCTATTGCTACCTACTAATCACAATAGTCCACAAAGTCACCTTTCAGACGCCTTGCCTAATAAACAATTCAGATGTTCTTGTTTAGGTCTTCGTTAGGTTATAGGTTGGCTGATACTTTAGCTGCGTTCACAACTCAATTCAAAACACATAACGTAAAGCAAATTAACGACACACGAGATTTACGTGGTTCCATCAACATGACGTACATCCACGGTAGTAGGGACTCTCCCTTACCGAGACTATCCACTATACTTGAGAATTCCAATTACAATGGATGTCTTAATCCACTATACTCCTCTCACTATTGCAATTACTAAGCAAGTATAATACAAAGAGAGTCACTCACTGTGTCTACCCTTCTTCTAGCTTGTCTTGCCTCTGTTGAATTGAAAGGCTACTCCACTACCACTTAGAAGTTCACCACAACGCTCTCTAACCTCTCTTGAAGAAATCTGAAAATACGTTGAGTTCTTTTCGATGCTTCGCCGAATTCCTTCTCTAGGTTGTCTCACACAGCTCCTACTTTCACCATCTCATGGTCTCACCCGTCTCCTATTTCACGATCTCACTGTCTCACGGCTCGTCTCACATTTCTGGTTTGCCGTTTCACATCTCACGGCCTGCCTTACATTTTTGGTTTGGCGCTTCACATCTCACGCACGTTTCTGGTTTGCACGCTTTACTGGTTTCATGACTCACTTACGTTTCTGGTTTACATGCCTTACTGGTCACACGCCTCATGTACGTTTCTGGTTTGCACACCTTGCTGGTCACACACCTCACACACGTTTCTGGTTTGCACGCCTTGATGGTCACATGCCTCACGCACGTTTCTGGTTTGCCCTTGTCCGTTTCACACCTCCAGGCAGCTTGGTTTGCTCTCCCAGTGGTCTCCTCTTTCACGGTTTCTCCTCTCTTCCCTTACGGACGGTGTGCTGTCTCCTCTCTTACCAATGATGCGTTTGCCTCTCCTCTTACCATGAGTCATACGGTTTCCTTCCAGCCGTTGCCTGGTTTCCCTTACTGTCCAAGGTCTCCCTTGGTTTGCCGTGTGTTCACTCTTGCTGTCCAGCCAGTTTACTCTTCCTTGTTGTAGGGTTTTGACTCACCAAGGTCTCACTTGCCATTGGTGTGTTGTGGTCGTGCTCTCCTTATTACCGTTCACCTTGCCTTGGTCATTCTCCTCCTTGCCGTCCACACCTCTTTTGCTGGTTGATTGCTTTGTCGTTTAGCTTGTATTGGCCGATTTCTCTCTTTGGACAATTTCTCTTTGTGTTGGCCGAATGGTTGGTTGGACATCCTCTCTGTTTCAGCTGATGGTGGTTTTGCCGTTCACTCTTTGGTTTTGGCGTGCTGTTTTGTGTTTGGCCATTCCACCTTTTCTAATTTGTTATTTGTCGTCCACCCTCTCTTGCTATCCAACCGTGTACTCTCATTTTGCTATCCAGTCGTTCCTCCCTTGTTTTCTCTTTTTGGTCGATCACCCACCTTTGCCGTTTATACTATTTTTCCGTGTAGGGTAAGGTTTTTTTTCTTGATTGTCTCTTTGGTTGGCCGGTTGTATAGGTTTTCCGAATGGTTAAATTGCTGACCCCCTAGCTTTGTCTTCCAAGGCCTTTATATACTCTCTTCCATGAAACCCTAATATGGCTTACGTGGCGGATTTACATTCTTGCCCTTATGCGGCGGATTTACTTTCTTACGTGGCGGATTTACATTCTTGCCCTTATGCGGCGGTTTTACTTTCTTGCCCTTCCATGTGGCTTTACTTTCTTGCACACTTAAACCTAGTTAACAACAATTACAACTCATACAAAGCTGTAGGAACAACAAGATTTATGAGAATGTGCCAAATAGAAGGAGTGAAAAGAAAGAAAGAGTAGAAAGAAAAAAAAAATGGTAAAGGAGAGAAAAATAAGGTGAAAGCAGTTGAAAATAATAAACACAGGAATGATTAGGTTCAAAAAGTGCAAAAGGAGTAGATGTTAGGGTTGTCTTCCAAACTAAACAGTAAATGATCTAGGTCCTTTATAAAGACCTTAATTCTTCTTTGTCTAGTGTTGTTTCATCTTTGTTGTAGGATTATAATGATATATTCCTTAAAAAGATCTTAGATGACTTACCACTAAAGAAAGGGATTAAATATTACATTGATCTTATTCCTATAGCTTCTATTCCCATTAAGTCAACATATAGAAGTAATTATAAGGAGATAAAGGAGCTTTAGAGACAAGTTAAGGAGTTGATGAAGAACGGTCATGTGAGGGAGAGCACGAGCCCATGCACGATGCTAGTGTTGCTTGTGCCAAAGAAAAATAGGTCATAGAAGATGTGTATTGACTGCAGAGCTATTAACAAAATTACAATTAAGTATCAATATCCTATACCTAGACTTGATGATATGTTTAATAAATTGCATAGTGTTTGTTACTTATTTAAAATTGATCTTAAGATTGGGTACCATCAATTAGGATGAAGGAAGATGATGAGTGAAAAACTATATTCAAAAGTAAGTATGGTTTGTATGAATGATTAGTTATGCCCGTTGGTTTGACTAATGACCTAGTACTTTTATGAAATTAATGAACCATGCTTTGTGACCTTTCTTAGGAAAATTTGTTGTAGTTTATTTTGATGAAATATTAGTATACAGTAGAAATTTAAAAGAACAAGTTAAACATTTGCGTTATGTGCTTAATATGTCGAAAAAAAAGAAATTATATTTCAAATTGAAGAAATGTGATTTTTGCAAAAATCTTGTTATTTTCTTAGGTTATATTGTGTCTATTTATAGCATAAAGGTTGATAAAGAGAAGATTAAGGCTATCTAAGAATGACCTATACTTAAAAGTGCAAGCAATATACGGAGTTTCCATAATTTAGCTAGCTTTTATAAAAGCTTCATTAAGGATTTTAGTACCATAACTACACCATTAATTAAAGCGATTAAAAAGAGTGTGGATCTAAATGGAGTTAAAAACAACAAAATGTTTTTAATTTGCTTAAATTTAAGTTATGTAATACACTACTTCTTACTTTGCTTAATTTTTCTAAAACCTTTGAAATTTAATGTAAGGTATTAAGCATTGTGATTAAGGGAGTTCTTATGCCAAAAAAATGACTTATTACATTCTTTAGCAAAAATTTAAATAAGGCAACATTGAATTATCTAACTTATGATAAATAAATGTGTTGTTCCCACAGCCTTGTATGGGTTGTAATTGTTGTCAACTAGGTTTAAGTGTGCAAGAAAGTAAAGCCACATGGAAGGGCAAGAAAGTAGATCCACATGAAAGGGCAAGAAGGTAAAGCCACATAGAAGGGCAAGAAAGTAAATCTGCCACATAAGGGCAAGAACGTAAATTCACCACATAAACCCTATTAGGGTTTTATAGAAGAGAGTATATAAAGACCTTGGAAGACAAAATTAGGGTAAGGGCCAACACAATTGAATACACGGTAAAACACAAGAGGGTGAACAGCATAAACACAAAGAGTGAGTTCGGAAACCACAAGAGAAACCATTTAACCAAGGGAGCAAATGGCAAAACACCACCTGCAAAGGAGAAGACACGGCTGGACAGCAACCAAAAGTGAACAGTAGTCGTCAAGTGAACAGTAGCCATCGAGTCAACGGAAGAAGAAGAGAAAAAGAAAATTGTAGTCGTCATTGGGCGAAGGAGAGAAGAGGACCAAAAAAGAGAAAACCGACATACCACTAATACGCCCAAAATACACCCAAAAAAGAGAGAGTAGTCATCGACGGGAAGGAGAGAGAAAACGTAGTCGTGGTCGGAGATAGGAAAGAAAATGAAAATTGAGCAAATCAGGGCAGACCAGCGAAAGAAGAAACCAGACGGCCATAGAAGAGAGAGATACCGACAGCAACAAAGAAATCAACTGTCAAGAGAGAGAAAGAGGAGATGGTCAACAGCCGGGCTGAACGAAGAATAGAAGCCCGTCGAGAGAGAGAAATGGGTAAGACAAGACCAGATCAGGAACCAGGGAGACCAGATCCGAGCTGGAACGGGTGAGATGAGACCAGATCGGGAACGGGTAAGACCAGATCCGAGTTGAAACGGCTGGACGAAGAGAGAGAAATTCGGTTGGACAGCAAGAGAAAGAGAAACGAACAGTGAGATCGTGAGACAAGGAGACGGGTGAAACCGTGAAACGGTGAAAGCAGGGGTTATGTGAAACAACATAGAGAAGGAATTCGGCGAAGCATTGAAAGAACTTAACATATTTCCATATTTCTTCAAGAGGGGTTAGAGAGCATTGCGGTGAACTTCTAAACGGCAATGGAGTAGCCTTTCAATTCAACAGAGACAAGACAAGCTAGAAGAAGGGTAGACACAGTAAGTGACACTCTTTGTATTGTACTTGCTTAGTAATTACAATATTGAAAGGAGCAGAGAATTAAGACATCCATTGTAACTGAAATTCTCAAGTATAGTGGATAGTCTCGATAAGGGAGAGTCCCTACCACCGTGGATGTACGTCACATTGACGGAACCACGTAAATCTCGTGTGTCCTTAATTTGCTTTACGTTCTGTATTTTGAATTAAGTTGTGAACGCAGTTAAAGTATCAGCCAACACATAACCTAACGAAGACCTAAACAAGAACATCCATATTGTCTATTAAGCAAGGTGTCTGAAAGGTGACTTTAGGGACTATTGTGATTAGTAGGTAGTAATAGATCTACCTTAGTCAAGTCTGAGAAAGAGTTCACTTTTAAGAAGAGGTTGAAGTTGTTCACTTACCTGTGAATTGCGAATTGTGGTGATACTGATTCACCCCCCCTCTCAATATCACAAACTAGTAGATCCTAGGGAGAAGTCGGGAACTTTAAAATGTATGCCTTTATTGGGACTTTGGAAATATGACAACATTACCTTTAGCTTAAGGAGTTTGTAATTCATACTAATCATGAGTTTTTAAAACACTTAAAAGGACAAGGTAAATTAAATAGAAGACATGCAAAATGGATTGAGTTTATTGAAACTTTTCCTTATGTGATTTAATACAAATAAAGTAAGGAAAATGTTGTTATTGTTGATACATTACCATATAGACATACATTGAATAGCACTTTAAGCATTAAGTTGTTAAGATTTAAGCATATTATTAATTTGCATGTTAATGATGTTGATTTTGGTAACATGTATGTTGCATGTAAGAAAGCTATTTTTGGTATATTCTATAAATATGAGGGATATTTGTTTAGAGAAAATAAGTTTTGTATTCTTCAAAGGTCTATAAAAGTGTTACTTATGAGAAAAGCTCATGGGAATGGTTTAATGGGACACTTTAGCATTCAAAAGACTTTTGATATTTTGAATAAACATTTTTTTTGGCTACATATGAAAAGGGATATTGATAGAGTTTATGCCGAGTGTATTACATATAGACAAATTAAGTTTAATGTTTTGCTCTATGATAAGTATATACCTTTAAAAATTCCTCGTGAATCTTGGACTAACCTTTTTATGGATATTATTCTTACATTACTTATGTCCAAGAAAGCTAAGATTGTATTTTTGTTTTAGTTGACAAGTTTCCAAAAATAGTGCATTTCATTACTTATACCAAAATGAATAATGCTACACACATTGCAAACTTATTGTTCAGAGAAATTATTCACCTACATTAAGTGTCAAAGAATATTGTTTTAGACCATGATGCAAAATTTTTGAATCACTCTTAAAAGACATTATAAAGTAAAGTTGGAATAAAGTTATTATTTTCTATAACTTGTCATCCATAAATAGATGGATAAGTTGAGGTTATAAATTGAACTCTTAGTACATTATCACATGCTATTATTAGTAAAAACTCTAAAACCTAAGAAGAATATTTACTTTTTGTAGAGTTTGTCTATAATTATGTTATTTATAGTATTACAAGTTATTCTCCTTTTTTATCTTATTTATGGTTTTAACTTATTACCTCTTTTAGACTTAATATCATTGCCCATACATAATAGGGTTAATTTAAATGAGAAAAAAAAAAGGCTAAAGTGGTTAGGCAACTTCTTAAGAAAGTTAGACTTAACATTAAAAGAAAAACCAAATAATATGAAACACAACATATTACTTTCAAACCTAGTAATTGAGTTTAGATACACTTGCAAAAGGATAAATTTTCTATGCTAAGGAAATTGAAGTTACAATCAAGGGGAGATGGTTCTTTTCAAGTGGTGACAAAGAGTTAATTATAATGTATATAAGCTTAACTTGTTAGATAAGTATAATATGAGTGTAATGTTTAATGTTTCTAACTTTCTTACTTTTATCTTTAATGAAGTAGGTACTGATTTGAAGACAAATCATTTTAAGGAAAAAGAAAATGATGGAATTTATACTATATTAGTTTAAATCAACAAGTTACTACTTTGCAAAACCTTGGAAGACTAACTACAAAAGTAAAGACAAAGAAATAAGAGAAGTACTCAATAACTTGTTATATAACATTTATTTATAGGAAATTGCTAGACATCAATTGAGAATAATAGAGGTTTCATCGAGACTTACAAATGTGTCATCTGTGAATGAATGTAAAAGTCATGGTCTTAGAAAAGAATTGGAGCAAGTAGCGTTGGGACATTTAAATAAGTTATTTTCATCACTTTTATTGTCATGTAGTAGATTGAATAAATTTCATTAATAAGTTCATCTTAATAATTTTTATATTATGAAGTTATTTAACTTAGAACAACTAATTAGTTAGAATTTTTATAATTAACATATAAAAAGAAAAAATAACTAATAGGAGGCTAAACTTTTATAAATGAATGAGTTATTTTCTCTAATTTTTTAAAAATTAATTCTAAACTTTTATACTTAAATTTGTTAATTCAATAAATTTATCTTCAAAACTCTTCCAACCAATTAAAAAAGAGGTTCAAAATTAAAGTTTTTATGCTTTGTTTTGACTGCAAAGATACATGTTTACAAGGGAGATTATAAGGGAGACGATAGTCCTGCCTTAGCTTATATTATAAAAGTCACTGGATCCCACGGGCTCCATGTAATTATGATTGAAAGAAAAGACGAAAAAAAAAAGAGAGGCGAATTTCAGTCTACATACATCTCCATGTCGAGCGTTGTTCTTTTATTTAAAATGAAAAAACCAAGCTAGAGTTGGGAACCTACATGGGCATTCGAAAAAGGTTCGTAAATGGAGTAAGAGACTGGTAAATCACAATAAGTGGGATTCTTGTTTTATGGATATATATATATATATATATATATATATATATATATACACATACATATACATACATATACTTTTTTTTTTTTCTCCAAACGTAAGAGGAAGGGGGCATCCGTTTGCCACTTTTGTTATCGACTATTTCCACCTCCTGGGCAAGATAAGCTACCTTTGGCTAAGAGCCTTTTTTATCCTTCTTAACTAGGGAGGATCCATCAATTGATGGGTCGATATTGACTTGATCAGGTCTATTCTATGTATGATTCGACTGAGTGAAAATTGATGGAGAAGTGGACTTTCTTTCTAGAAGCATGTGGAAGTGGAGGAACCAAACATCTCGTCGAGGATGATAATGATAGCCATAGCAACGGATGCGTCCATTTCTGGGAGTAAGATGAGCCGGAACACATCGATGCCAAAGGCAACCCCGCCTCTCATGGCCTCCTTCTGCTTGACCTCCGCCACTCTCCTCCTATTTCGGTCGTACACCGTGCAGCACCGCCGCCCATAAGATCCTTCTATCTCGTATATGGTGCTATGGTTGCCGTTCGCACGACTTGCTCTCACGTGCGCTAAACTCTTCGCTTTGAAGATGTTTGCGTACTTTCTCATCGAAAACCTTGGATTGACTGTCGTATCTCCGTCGTAGATCAGCCAGCTATCCGCCAAGCTCAGCCTCTGTTCCAGGTAATTAAATATACGACATTCAATATATATATATATATATATATATATATAAAAGAGAAAAGAAAAGAGAAGTAGGAACCTTGCGACGGATAGTGAGAAGAGGATTGCCGGCGGCGTCCATAAGAAGAATCTCACCGTTGGCACCGGAGCCTGTCATATAGGTGTCGACCCTAAAGACGAGGTTGCCCTTGGTATCGAACACCGTAAAGCCATTGCCGTTGACTAGCAAAGACTTCTTCCAAACAATCAAGAGAATTGCATCTGCTTCTATGGAAGCGCCGCTCGATGACTTGATTACTGCACTCTGAGTAGCGGTGGCGACATTTGGATGTACCTTCGTCATCCCGGGCAGTATCCCAGTCCCAAACCCCATTAGCCTCAGACTCCAGGCTCGATTCTTCAGAAAATGAACACTGTGTCGGAACGTTAATCTAACTTCCCTTTTGATCCCTACTCGGAAGTGGATAGAGAGAGAGAGAGAGAGATTATGGTTGGTGGTTGTTGCTTCAAGGACTTTCTACGAGAAGACGTCTAGATATAGTGGTTAAAAAAAAAAAAATGAAGAGTAGGTACAGGGCTGGGAACAAGGGGGGTGCTGCTTGGGACTGTGTGCGTCGGATTCAAGTCAGATATAGAGCAATAGCAACGCATCCATCGTCGCACTGCGAGAGGGAGTGGCCACGGACAAGGACCCCATGGCTAGAAAGAAAGTAGATAGCGATGGATTGGAATTGAAATATGGTAACCCATCCATTCATTGATGTTGTCATGACAGTTACATGTATTATTAATTATGATAATGATAACAATCGGAATAATAATACTAATTAAAAGCGGTGACAAGCAAACTTTCCTATAATTTACCACAAGCTAGTGCCACCCCAAACGATCTTTCCATTAACTTAACTTCCACAATCATCCTACAATAATCATTATCTAAAACAGCATATTTAAGCAAGAATCAAACTATATATATAAAACTCAAACACCCCCAGCATCGTGTGGCTCAGAACCAAATCGCGGCTGGGAGGGGTACGTCTGCCCACTCTTTCCCAACAGATATTTTTCAATATTCAAGTGGTCCATGTAACCCCAAGAAAAATAGGTTCAAATGATCCAAATCAACTCATGGAATGCAGACGCAGGAAGAAAGATAAAATAAGGCATCCCATCGTTTAATCCAAAATATAATACTCATTAGTGTACCAAGAGTGGCCGCTGAGGTTTGTACTGCACCTAGCATCGCCTTTCGAGCCACATTCTTTTTTTATTTCGGAGACTCCTTAAGAGGGTTGGCAGGGGGGCGGGGGGGGGGGATATTTACTAGTCACTCACTCTCCATAAGACAGTTCTTCAGTATGAGCAACGACCATTGACCAACATATTTTCTATATATATATATATATATATATATATATAGATTGATAGATATGGCCGTTTTTCTGTCGCGTACGAAAGTAGAGTTAGGCCCATGCCTAATATGCGAATGAACTGGAGTGGTCAAAACCTCATTCCTCATCCTTCCGGAATGAATGAATGCTGTGGCTTCCAGTGAAAGAGAGACGAGACATGCGGACGCTGCTCACACGCGGCACAGAAATGGAGATGCGAAATTAATGGGAGCCAACCCAAAAAGTTTGGGGCAATCAATTTTATTTTAGGGTAAGCTAAAATAATTCAATATAATAAATAATAAAATAAAAACAAATCACTAATAACTAATACTTTATTGTTAAATTATTGGGTTTTCCCTTCCAACGGATCAACTCACCAATGACCAAACAACCATCATTTTTTTTTCTCCACATAATTTAGAAACTATATTAGAGAAACTCGGAGAATCATAATTTAGAAGTTATATTAAAGAAACTCAGAGAAAACTTTTCCATACTTTTAGCTAAAAAGGTATTGAGGAAAAAAAAATTTCTATGATTAAAAATTCATGCTTGAAATAATTCAATTAGTTTTTAATTGTTATATTCCATTCCTCCTTAAATTTAGGAGGAGGCATTATTCTAATCCCTTAATCTTAAAGATAAACATTTCTTAATTATTTACTTATCAAAAACACATTCTTAATTATTAAGATTTATTAACAATAATTATTGATAGTAATCATGCCCCAACACACCACCTTTCGCTTCTTGATATTTGTTAAAATGTGTATAATTCTCGAAAAAAAATTGTATATTAACCCTTTTTTTCACCAATAGAATTGGTCCAATCAAAATAGAGTTGCAACCATGAATGTTTGAAGAAGCAAGGGTATTGCAATTTTTATTTTTTTATTTTTTTGGTTCTGACCCTCAATTATTAGTTGTGGACTTTCAAGTTACTCTCCCTAAGTTTTCCACTGAAGAAGATATTAGTGGCCCTTCCCAAAAGGAATTTCTTTTCTTTTCTTTTCTTTTCTTTTCCTACCATGTGATGCTCTTTTGCAATTTGTTGCATATGCATACTCGGGACTTCGAATTCATTTGGTGTGCAGAATACAAAATAATGTACTTGAAATTGACTCATGACAGAATGATTCTACACACCTACAAGCTAATTAATACACATGAATGAACACCCACGCGTAGAAGGTGAAACAAATTACCTACCCAATTGAATAAATTGTTAGGAACAAATAATTACAGCTTCATATAAAATCTGGCCTAACTACAATATGAATAAAGTGTTAGGAAAAAACTTTTTTTTTAGTTAATCTTGGAAATCAAAGGTATTTCTAGACAAAAATACTATAAGATTATAAATATCAAATAGAGTTTCCTCCATGGTCTAAAATTTGTGGGTTGAATCATTAGTCTTGACAATATCATAGTTAATGTATAGTTAGTGAAATTACATAAAAAAAAACACTAATTTTTCTTAGTTCAAGTACCATAAGATGTGAGAATGATCATGGACTCCCTATTTCATGTTTTTCTACTTAAGAGACATTCTATCTCTCTTGTTTTTATTACATTTTCTTATTATTTGTAAAGAGTGAAAAGATAGAAATATATAGGTAGTCACCTTTGTAACTACTATCCTTTTTAATTATCCATTAATTGATGTTATTCTTATGTCACATTAGAATTAATTTTTCATAAGCTCAAATTCCAACTCATTAATTAACATCTTCCACTCACTCATGATGGGTTCTTTTAGCCCAATTATTTATCCCTTTGATTGTTTCGAACATCTTTTCATATTTAATAAATGAATTATATAGCTTACAAGCACACCTACACTTGAAAGTTCAAACTATATGCTTGCTAGAGATAATATAGTGACTACAATCTTTGAGAAAGAAAAAAAAAAGAACAATTATAATTATATCTTGTAGTACCTCAAACTTATTTTATCATATTTATCACAATTTCCTTTATTCCATTAAGGCTAACATAACACATTTCCTCGTTATGTATCCATAATTTCTTAAATTTTATTAGGATGATATAACTAGTCAACTAATAAATATATATAGTAGAAGTCTAACAAAGAGAGTTTTCTTTTTAAACTTATAGCCATTAGTGTTAATTTAATTGTTTTCCTAAACATATTCAAAATGTCAAATTTTTTTCTGATAGTAAGTAACATGATAAAATAGTATTATTAAACTTACCCTTTAAGATATATTTAAAGGTAATATAAGGCATATAGCAATTTTTTTTTTTTTTGCCTTAAGGGATTCATGTAATAAAGAAGGATGAATCCCTTAATTCCCTTATTAGTCATTATATTAGCACACATAGTATGAATTTTATGCTCTAATAAGTTTTTGCCTCCTTAAAGAGTATGTCATTTTACTTAATTTCATGAAAACTCATTATGTAGATCTTGGTTTAGTTACTCTTAAGTATCTAACTTAAGTTCTCTAAGTACTCGCTCTTTAAAGTGCTAAATCAAAATTTCACATCTAACTTTTCACAAAGTATATAGATAGTAGGTAATCCATATTAATCTTACTTTCTTTTTATTCTCTAAGGCCTAATCTTTACTCTTTCAAGGTGACTCATAATATTGAGTGTAATTTTTCTAAATTGTTCCTTTTGCTTACTTGGTCTCATCTCTACTTACTCTTTAAGTAATAAAGGTGATTACTCATATAAGTAAGTCAATCTTAACTTGGGTAACATACTTTCTTAGAAACATATTTGAATATTCATACATGTGTTACCATTTTTATATTCAATTGCCTTAATTTTGTTATAACATCAATAAAGTGTACTTTATGCAAATTCTTTTGATGATTTCCACTTTTGATGATATGTCAATCCAAAATAGTCTGTGGTTAAACATTAACCTCTTCTATAAAAATAATATAAAGTAGCTAGTTTTGTACGACTACATTCTCTCCTAATTTCCTCTTCAAGCAAAAGATATGAAAGACATGATTTATTTTGAACTCTATTAGTAAGTCAATAAAATAAGTAATAAGATCAATGCATTCAAGGACTTTTTATCACCTAAAGAAGTAAGGAGATAATTTCATTTGTAAGTAAATGGTGACAAACAACCATTAATGTGGTTAAACCTAAAATAAACCTAATATCCCACTAAAATCTTATATTTAATACTATGTGTATCAATATGATTCTTCAAATAAGCTTGGGCTATAACAATATTGTCTTTTAAAATTCAAAGCAACTTGTCTCTATGTTGTAAGAATTTATTAACTTGATTTACATAAAAAGACTTGACTGTATACCTTATAAGAGTAAATGGGGTTTAAGTATAAATAGCTTTCAATGGGGACATTGTTAATAAAGAGTAATAAGCAATATTGTACTACCACATAGTCTAAGGAAGCAATTTCACCTAATTATTTGGCTTGCACTCGTAAAGCAATAAAGGTAGTTCTTCAAGTATTTATTAACTATTTTAATTTATCCATCCATTTATCGGTAGTAAGTATTGTTCATATTCAACTGTGTCTTTTACAAATGAAACAATTTCTTCTATAAATTACTAGTGAAAATTTTATTTTGATTGCTAATAATTGATTTAGGAACATTGTGCAATTTCATAATATTTTCAAAAAAAAAAAAAAAAACACTACTCATAATAGTAGTAGTTAAGGATAACTAACATAATAAACATAAACATATTTAGTTTAAAGATCCATAACAATTAAAATAGTAGCTTTATCTTAGGATAATAAATGTTCCTTAATAAAGTATATAAGGACATCTATCCAAACTTCTTTTAAAATGGGCAAGGTTAAAGAAGACCTAAATATGTCATAGATTCACTCTTATGGCAAATATCATATTCAATTACAAATTTCATACCTTTCTAATAAAATTCATGATAAATGTGCTTATAGTTATGAAGAAATTATAAGTGTCCATTAATCAAGAATGCATGAAACTCTTACAAGATTATGTCCTTGTAATGAGAATTAGGAAGAAGTACCATCCTACCCTTATAATGCAACTTTGTAAAATCCTAAGTATAATGGACAATTAAATTAAGATCTTAGTACAATTTCTTAATGATTTCTCAAGTTTCTAAATTATCCCATTAATCATTTATAATTTTCACCTAAGTATTACAAGTAAAGATAAAGATTGTCACTAGCTGAGCATACTTCAGAATGTGAGATAATGTATTAGCTACAATATTTTCACTTCCCTTCTTACAAATAATCTCATAATCATATCCTAACAATTTAAAAACTCACTTTTATTGCTTCATATAAGAGATTTATTATTTCAATAAATATTTTAGATTTTTATGAACAATCCAAATTTGAGAATGCTTCCTAATTAAGCAAGGATGCCATTTTGTAACTGTATGAACTACAATTAACATCTCCTTGTCATAGACATATATATTGATATGTTTTAGTGATAAAATCTTACTCATAAGGGTTATAGGATGACTTTTCTACATCAATACTATATCAATTCTAACTCTACATGTATCACATTCAATAATAAATACCTTACTAAAGTTAAGTAAGATAAGAATTAATATAATAGTCATAGCATGTTTGAGAAGAACAAATGCTTCCTTTATTTTTTCATTCCATTTAAATGAATTTTTCCTTAAAAAAGCAATTAAATTAGCACTGATCTTTTCATAATCATAGATGAACTTATGATCATAGCCAATCAATCCTAAAAAGCCATATAGTGCCTTAATTATTTTTTAAACTGGCCAATTTAGCATTACTTAAATTTTAGAAAAACAACTACCACACTTTCCTTGGAAATAACATGATCAAAATATTCCATTGTTTGGGTAGTAAAACTACAATTTAACTTCTTAATGAACAAAAAAATGCTTACGTAAAGTAGTGAACATGGTTCATAAATTTGATGGTTGAGCATGAAGAAAAGAATTGTATACCAAAATATCATCAAAAAATATTAAGACAAACTTACACAAATATGACTAAATTATATCATTCATTAAGTTTTGAAATATTAAAAGAACATTAGTAAGGTTAAAAGACATAACCAAAAACTCGTAATAATCATCATGTATCCTAAAATCTGTTTTTAAATATCCTCCTCATATATCAAAATCTAATAATAACCTAATCTAAAATTGAGTTTAGTGAATAGCTAGGTACTTCCCAACTCATTTAATAATTGCTCATCAATAACAAAAATAAGATATTCATCCTTTAAAATAACATAGTTAAGTGTCCAATAGTCTACGTATATGCTTTAAAATCCATTTTTCTTCCTTATTAAGAGAATAAGAAAAGAATAGGGGCTAATATTAAACCTGATGACACTAGTTTCTAACATCTCCTTTACAATTTTCTTAATCTCTTGTTTTTAGAAATGTGGATAATGATAAGATTGAACATTAGTAGGTTTACTACTAGATAATAAGCAAATACAATGATCATATACCCTACTTAAGGGTACACTTGTAACTTTAACAAATAAATCAAAGAATTTAATCAATAATGCATAAACCTGTTTCTCCTTCATAAAATGAGATTTTGTCACATTGGCATTGTATAGATACATAAAGAACCCTTGTTCTATGTTTCATAGGGCTCTCTTCATTTGATGATTTATGATAGTAATAATTTTGTCACTACACCTTCCTTATAAGTCTATTTGTGTGCCCATTCAACAAAAACTTTATTATTAATTTGAAAAAAGTTTAAGTAATATCTTCCAAAGTTTATGAACCAATTAATGCTAAAAACAATTTTATAATCTTCTACAGGTGATAAAAAGATATCAACATAAATGATTTAACTTTACTTTACCTTTGTGCATTTTTCTTGGCATGTCAAAATTTTCTTATTTGTAACCTTCACAACAAACTTGTCATAATTCTTTATTGAAAAAGTAAGTTTTTTTTTATGATATTTTCATTTATAAATTATTGATATTTCTCAAATCAATTAATACTGCTATTAGTCGTCCTTTAAAGAGTTCATCAATTTTTATGATTTATATCCTATTAAAACATGAACTATAGACTTATCTATATATTAAATATAGAAGTCATCACAATCTTAATACATGTAATCATCATTTGCCTTATTAATTTTCTCAACTAATTCAATTATTAAAAGCTTCTTTTGTTTATATCAATGCTTTTATACCACTTCTCATTACAATGCCAACATAATTTCTTTGTTATCCTCTTTTTCAACTACTCATGAGTTAAGCATTTATTATTAGTAGGATGAATTGAAAATAAGTTAATGTTATCATCAGCAAATTTGCTAACTCCTTTAACAATTAGATAACAATTTTTAATACCTAGCTTTTCCTCTTATAGAAGAGCAAAAAAAAATAGTCATTGCCATTTTTCTTGGCCAATGAGTTTTGATTTCACGTCAAATGTCAATAGTAGGTGCTCCTTCAATGAATGTTCCTATCAATTGTCTTTCTAAGTAATTTTTGACTTGATTGATAAGTCACTTGAAATGACTTTAATATTCTAAGATTATTGATATTTGATAAATTTTTGTAAACTCTCCATTAACATTGTAATATTTAAAAAATATAAAGTGCATAATAAGTTTTTTGGTAAAGTTAAGTCAAGTCAATACTCTAATATATGTTTTAAACTAATCATACTATTAAATAGCATTAGCCTATAATTGAATAAAAGTAATTTCTACCTTAAAGTCTTTTATAATATAATGAAAACAAAAATATTTTTTAATTTGAGAAATCCAATTTGCAAAATTACTTTCTTCCTAATAAAGAAATTCTATCTTTATACATAATTATATATAATCAACATTGATACCTTCAAATAACTTCTTTGATTCTTTTTATTTATTAGTGAATCTAAAAATATCATCTCCTATTTGATTTTTTGCTAAAGCTAAAATCATCTATTCGATTCTCTTAGAAGGCAATTATATAAGAGATATTAATTTTTTATCATGAAATGTTTTAGTGTTAAAATCAAATGAGTTATATAAAAATATAATATAAAATTACAAATTGAGGATAACAACATTTTTCTTTTATTATCAATAAAAGGCATACAAATAAGTTTTCTTTTTCTAGGTATTAGTAAATTTATGAAACCAAAGGAAGATATTTAAGAACACTACTCTAATTTTAAATAATAAAGAATTAATAATTAAAATTTTAAAAAAATAAATATAAAATAATAAAAAATTGACCTTTTGAGAATATAGCACTTCTAATAGATTGACCACTACTTTAAAAAATTTTTAATTTATTATTTTATTATTTGAAAGGAAAAAATTATATATATACAATTTAAAATCACAATGCACAAACAATAAAATAATTATACCAACTAATTTAAAGATAATAAAACATTAAATTGCACAAATTAAAAAATTCATATCATTTTATATAGAGAACTCGATTAATATTTCCTCCACATTAGATTATAGGGTTTATGGAAAAGGAATGATTACTCCAAATTGTTTAACTCAAGTTTCATAAAGATTTTCAATGCAAAATAGAGAAAAAAAAAAAAACAGCATTTTCTAAGCAAACAAAATTTCATTCTCGTGCTCTACAAGCCTCAACAGAATAAAATAAATCACCACGCACTCTCTTCTGATCTCTTAATGTCATGATCCGCCAGGGTGTTATCTTAATAACTCGAGAGCTCAATGCCTATACAGCTCGGCCATGGTGTGATTCCAAAATGGGTTCAATGTATGAAAGTATATAAGCACAAATAATTGCCTGGATGGACATGACTCATGCAATTGCGTGGCTCAAAACAATAGATTGTTTGTGGCTACCGATCTCAACGCCATTGGGTGCTCACTCAGTGTTTGTAAATTCTATTCTACTCCATATAGCAGCTAGAAAATCTGTCAGCAGCTAACCATACATGGGGCATCCACTTCCGTTCAATCACCAGGCACGTAAGTCTTATCCTCATAGTACCTTTCTTCACTTGCTCCCTTCTTCTCATTACGTTTCTGCACAAAGAAGACGGAACTCATAAACACCTGCATTTGTCATTTCTAGCTGTGGACCAACACATAAAGCATCTTTAAATCCATGTTATTTGTTTCAATATGTCAATATATTGACAGGTTACCAATTATCCACCAGCCACATAAGCTGGATTCCTAATAAAACATTTACTTAAATTTTTTCAAAAAACCATATGAAATAGCAAAAAATCCGTGCACATTTACCTGATATGCTTCATGATTTGATACAATCCTCTTGATTATTGTGGTAGTCGTAATATCTAGTGGACTATCCAAAACTTTGAATATACCCATGCTGATGGGAACAACATATGGATTAGATTTTTCCTGCAAAATAAAAACAAATCTCAGGGGAAGAAATGCATGTTGGCAGGATCACAACGAGTAACTGCATATTCAATGCCAGTAGCTAAGCGGTTGTAATTACCCGTTTAAAGTCGTCACCCTCAGCTACTGTTCCATGAACAACCAAAGATATGTTAAAGGTTGTAACCTGCAAACACCAATAAATTGCACCAGAACAGATAGAAAGTTTGTGTTAAAGGAGACACCCTCATTGTACTGACTGCCAAACAATTCACAGAGGTTGATAATTGCATGAAGATATAAAACAAAAGGAGAAAAAAAAAATGCAACCAAAACAAGTATCACAATATCCAATGTACATCTAACTTGATTGAATAGTGACTAAGCAATCCAAGCATCCATTTCATACTCTTTTCCAACTTTTAGACAATCATTCCATGCAATGGCAAAATAGATCATATAGAAAATTATTAAGGCTAAATTTCAGTTCAAAGATCACATCATGCATTGGAAAAGGTGAAAACAAAAGTGCAGATCCACCACAATAAGGCCAAACTCTGGACTGGTCTTTGACTCATTTTCCCTTTTCTCTTTTTCTGGGTTTCACAGGAATTCATCTATGTATTTGTCTTTGTTTTTGCCTTTTGGTCTCTAAGAGGGAGAAGAGGAATATTGCTTGAAAGGCATTTAACCCTTATCCAATTAAATTTGTTTCCTATTGCATTCGTTTCAACATTATATTATCGCATCCCCTTGTAATGGGACATGCATCTTCCATTAACCTTGAGGTCACAAAATAAACAGATCTCCCTATGAACTTGACTTTACTTAGAAAACTTTGTAAGTTCAGGCTAGTAAAAACTGCTTAACAGTGAGTCCAACAACCTGACAACACTTATGTTCTCTTTCCTTTTTGGGAGAAAAGGTTGGAGAAAAGAACAAGGAGAATACCAATGAAGATTCCCCATTTTCCTTGATCACGTCCAGTAAAACTAAAAGACCAGGCCAGGTCACTCTCCAATGGGCAAAATGGCACTCTTAAGGATAAAAAACAAACTCGCACCATTAACAATATGTCTTCACTCTGTTTTGTTATTTAAACAATCTTAAGGTACCACACTTCGTGTTTTGTGATTTAAACATGTTTATGAATACCCAGCATAGCAAAAAACTTTTAAGCTACAAAATTGGAACTTTAAGCAGGTTTAACAGCAAAAGAATTGAACTTCTAAGCTACAAAATGGGAGAAAACCTTCAATGACATACTTACCATGTCTCTGGAAACTTCCTGTGGAGCACCAATTATCACCTCATCAACATAGCGACAAGCCAAAACACTTAAACTCCTCTCATGAAGATTCATAATAGGCCGATGACTGCCTCTTTTAGAGCTGCAGAATCAGTTCACCGAAACAAACTATTACATTAATGAACAAATCAGCAGCTCAGCTAGTTAGGCTTAAAACCAAAATGATGGCAAACTTAGCTAAATGTAAACAAAAGGATGACAAATTAAGGAAAATAATTTACATTTAAACAAATATTAAGAAGATATGTAGCACCTATTTTGCCCTGTAACAATGAGTATACTAAACACATTTAATATGTCATAAGTGGATTGACTGCATGGAATGCATGCATGATTTGGTTTGTAAGATCTGTTAGTAAGAATTGCCATGGCCAAAAAATTGATGTCTTTAAATGCACATGGCATCAAATCAACCTGTTTTATGTAAAATGTGGAAGTTGAACCACAGGTCTCCTAGCCAACAGAAAAATAAAAATTCATGAATAATTATAAAAACAAATTGCTGAATTTTAGTGTGTGATAACTTTAGTCTAACTTTAAATAGCATCTTAAACCAAGGCAATGTCTTTCAACAATCAAAGGACCAAGATGTGGGTCTAAAAAAAATCTGGGTAAACTGCACATCTTTTTGAACCATAAGGAGGATCCTTTCATAACTTTCCATCGAACTCAGGAAAAAAATCAAGCCCAATTTACAACCACAGTAGCAGATTCAATTGTCACGTTTCTTTTGTCACATGCCTGTTCAACAACCTTTGTTAAAATGATTAATTTTTTTTTTATATATATATAGTTGCTGAGTATGAAGAACCATCAGAATCAAATTGATTCAAACCTCATGGAAATGCCCTTACGGTGCATAGGATAGTATGTCCTAACTTAGAAGTTTGCATGAAGATCTCTATCTCTGTCAAGGTTTTCTCTTCTGCTTTTATTTTTCCCTGTTTCCCTTTTTCTTCTTTCCTTTTTTTTTTTTTCGGGGGGGGGGGGGGCGAGGGGGTATTGTGGTTAAGAAGCACAGGCAGTGCAGATAGGTTGAATTTTATTGTGCAACTATGGTCACCTATATACATTGACCAAAAACTAGCTGTAATGGTTTCCCCTAGCTTTCTGACCTCTAACCAAAGGAGATAATTAAATCCAGAATAAGCTTTTCTCCATCAAAAAGTATTATAAAAATGCACATATTGCTTTGCCACGAGTAAACACATGGAAGCAGGGAAAATTAATGAAAAAGCAAGACAATTGAAGAGTAGAACCTGACAGTCTGATCATTATGTATTCCAACAAGAAGAAAATCACCAAGCCCTCGAGCAACCCTTAGAATCTAAACAACACAAAATGATCACTTTATCAGCACTAAGATAATGGAACACATCTCCACTCCCCACATTCCAATTTTCTCCCTTGGTTTCTTTTGATTTATCTGGAGTCATAATGCAAGACCCCCACATCTCCAGTGCTCTTAATAATGAGTACAGAAGCTTAAAGAGTAACATTTTATAGATATCAGTGACATTTTCTACAAGTCCATATGTTATCGAATTTAGCCCTTAGCACAAAGTAAGAGGGTATGAACCCTAAAATATGACCTGTCTCAAAAGCCATAAATATATAAATATACAAAATTTACTATAAAATACCTCAACATGACCAGCATGAAAAAGATCAAATGCGCCGTCTATATAAACTATGTGTGCATCTGCTCTGGGCCCCTGCAACCACAAACATAAGATTCCATTAAAAAATGAAGAGCCAAAAGTAGACACCAAAAAATCTTCATTCAGAAAACGGAAATGTAGTTGATACGGGTGAACGGAACTATGAGCTCCAACAAGATAGAAAGGTGCTCAATTTTGTTGGCATGTTATAATGAAGTCTGCCACCTGCAAGCCTGGCTAAAGGCCAATTTGGCTAGAGAGTGCTCAGGAAACTTATGCGGATCTGACAACTGATTTGAAACAATGAAATGCTGGCTGCAATTCCATCCAGTACCATAAATGTTGTTGCTAGAAGATTTCAATTGCATGGGGCACAACAATTTCACAGCAGCAAAGAACAAAAATTGAAAGCAATGTTAAGAACAAAAACTAAGAAAAGAAAAAAAAAAGAAAAAAACCATGTGCAACCAGAAGGATAGTATTTGGTGATACTTCATAGTGCACATACCTTGCCGTTAGAGAACTGAACAATTCTGCGAGAAGTAGGAAGGAAATGAGAAACGCGAGTTCCAGTGCCCGATCCACCATCCTCAAACTTCTGGCTGTGTCCATGACTGAACTGTCGTTGCAAGGAAGAATGATCGTGATTCTCACTTATCGATCTCTCCCGGGTACAAAGAAGCATACGACCTGCCAATCACTAATTGTCAATTCATTTCATGCAGATGAGAATCGAAACGATCAGATCATGGTGAATTCATTGATATCCATATGATCAAATGTAGGCCATTATAAATTAAAAATGGACAATAAGCAGAGGATGGCGCCGATATAAATGCAAGCAAGAAAAATATAAACTAACGACATAAATAAATAAGTAAATGAGGATAACAATTGTAGTTGATACGAACCAACGATATCAGTAGTGGAGACGCCTTCAGTGCGCTTAATCTGCTTGTAGCGACCAGCTTTCTTAGCGAGAGCATAAGCGTCGGTGCCATCAGGAAGGACGCAAGGGTCGTCCCCGTGAATGATATAATCAATGTTGTACTCGTCAAAAAGCTTCTTCATGAAATCCTCCGTGATAGCGTAAGGCGCATCCGAAATGACCTCGTCCACCCACTTGACGGCGCTCACCATGATCATTCTCTCATGGAGAGGGGTCACCGGCGGCCCTTTGTTCGCCGTGATCTCCGCGTCGCTCACGACCCCGACCACCAATTGATCCCCCAGCGCCCGCGCCTGGCGGAGGGCGTTGCAGTGCCCGTAGTGCATCATATCGAAGCATCCGTCCATGTACACGCGAATCGGCCTCTTCTTCTTCCTCCAACGCTTCAAGTTCAACTCTCCTCCGCTGCCCCTCAAATACAGCCCCATCAGCGACACCCCAACCGCCACCACCAACCCGGTCGCCACAATTTTCAGCTTTCCCGGCTGCCCCTCGTCACCGGCACGACCCATGGTATTTTTTTTAAGTTTAATTTAGTTTTTTTTTTTTTTTTTTTTACAGACAGAAATGAATAATTTATGCCTGATCTAATCCTAATCCTCGTACGGTTATATATTTTGAATACTTAGGAAGGCGTGTATTCTCTAGAATTTAGTTATAGGGATTCAAACGTTGCTCTCTTTGTTTTGTACTTTTTCTTTTTTTTATTTTCTGAAAAATCTCCCTGAGATAGGGAATACTTTTCTGCATAAGTTAAATTCTAGTAATGAATATATAATTTATTTGCATTTAATTCGTAAGCTTTTTTCTTCTTCTTTTTTTTTTCTTTCATTTTTGAAGAATTCTCGAATTACATTTTTTTTTTCTCCCTCTCGCCTCTCTGATACAATTATTTTCACAATAAATTTCTAAACGTATAATTTATTTGTATTTAATTTGTGACTTCTTTGTTAAAAAAAATATATATTTAACTTCTTTTCTGTTTGTTTTTTTTCTTCTTCTGAATAACTCTTGAATTATTTTCTTTGACTCCCTCTTTCCTCCTGAAATCTCTGGCACAATCATTTTCCGAATAAATTCCCATATATATATATATATATATAAAAAAAAGCATTAACTTGATTATGACTGATTTTTGGAACAATTATTAACTTATTTTGCAAATTTTCCTAATTTTGTTAGAATTTATAACAATTTCTATAATTTTTCCCTTGAATTTCTCGGTCGCTAACCTCCTACCATCTCTCCTACAATCTCTCCCGCCCGTTAATTCTATTTCATCTATTCTTCTCCACCTCTTCCCTCTTTTCTACTTTCTCTCATTTGTTTCACAAGCCTCTCGATTCTTCGAACCTCAAAGGATGCAGTCTTTGGAAAATCGTGTACTTCCCAGAACTGGATTGACACGCTTGTAGAAAACAGAGAAACCAAGAAGTTACGGCAGCAAAGAAGCCAGGATCCTCCGGTGTTTATTATTCTTGTTGACGCCACCCTTTTAGCCTTTGCCACTCAATTTTCGGGCCCATCTGCCTTCAACTGAATTTTACATCGGTTGGTCTAATATTTAGAAACCAGAAAAATCAGATGGGTGTGTGTGTGTGTTACTCTCTCAGAGGCTTTGATATTTACAACAAAGTCCAAGCTCTGTGTTTCTAATCTTCTAGAAGCTTTTCTGTTGCTAAAATTGTCAAATATTAGGCGTCAAGAACAAACTGTTGTTCATCTTAATCCATGTTCATACGCTTATACAATAATGACCACTTTTGTAGTGTCTAGTTTTACGCGCAAGTGTGTGACTAGTTTTATTAATTTTTTATTGATACATAAACTAACCTGATGATCCAGTCCCCACAAAAAAGAAGATATAAAGTTTCAAAAAATATATATATACCAAGTATTTACGCAAACTAAGACGACGGAAACAAACGGTAATGACCTAATAATCAATAGGGACAGGTTTGACATTAATTCAACTCAATCTAACTCCAAGGGTAACAACGATTTCAATTCATTTGGTACTTTGAATCCCAAGAATGAGCCTTCTTTTAGTTATAGAAGAAATAAATTAAATTTGTGTTTAACGAAAGCTCTTTTGAACATATCCATTGAATTACATTGAATCTCATCAATTTTTTGTTTATTTGTTAGAGCAATTAGATTGAATTCCAAGACTAGAGTTAAGCCATTTGCCACACATCCAGAATGTACAGCATTCAAATCCACTTGCCACAAATCCAGTGGGAAGGCCCCAGGGCTGTAGATGGCTGGGCTAGAAATACAAATTTTCTTTATGATGCTAGTGTGTCTAAGTGAAGCCATATGCTCGCTTGGCAGAATCTAGAGTGTTAGACAGGAGCATAGATATCGTCATGGGACCAACTCCTCCTGGCACCGGGGTAATGGCTGATGCAACCTGCACTGCCTCTTCAAAGCAAACATCTCCTATGAGCCGGTAACCATACTCGCAACTAGGGTCCTGCCATACACGTGTAGTTTAATTAGCACGTGAATTACCTCCCACTTAACCCTACCCCAAAGGGAACTCTCTCTTATATTTGTGGGGTCTGGGGAAGTATAAGATGTATGGAGCCTTACCTCTGTTTTGGCAAAGAAGCTGTTTTCATAACTTGAACGAGTGACCACCAAGTCACAATAAAGTAACTTTTATTGATACACCAAAGCTCACCTTTCACTTAACTCCAAACCCAGAAGAGAATAAATTGGGGAAAAGCATGTGCGTTAATAGTCTAATCCTAAAGAACTAACAAAATTGGTGAAATCCTTGATATGTTCACTTGTCTGTGTGGTTTTGTTTTTCCTAAAATTTTTGTTGGATTATTAAGGACATGAAATCCTTTGACAGTATGCATACCTCCACCGGACAAGTTCCCACATCAATAACAACTGCACCTGGCTTTAACCAGTTACCACGGACCAGATTGGGCATGCCTACAGCAGTGACCACAATGTCAGCTTCACTCGTAATCTGCTGAGGGTTCCTTGTGAATGGATGCACAATGCTGACGGTTGCATGGAGCCTCTGCCCAGAGTAGATTTGAAACAACAAATTAATCCAATTGCAAAAGAATAAATGGCATTTTCCTGGTTGTCCTTTTTACTTTTTAGCCATTGGTGCAAACAAGGAGCTACCTGCAATAACAAGGATGTGGGCAATCCAACAATGTTGCTTCTCCCGATTACCACAGCATTCTTGCCCATGATGTCCACACCTGACCTCATCAACAATTCAATGCAACCCTTTGGAGTGCATGAGACAAACAATGGTTCCCTTCCTTGCATGGCAAGATTTCCCATATTTAGTGGATGGAAGCCATCAACATCTTTCTCTAAACTCACCTCGCTCAAAATCTTCTCCTCATCCAAATGCTGTGCCAGACATTTTTAGGTTATCCATGACATGCCAACTTCTCAAATAGTCTTGCATTAAATCCATTACCATATAATAGTAAAGCAAATAACAAAATCAAAACCATCTTCTGCAGTTTCAATAGGGTAAGTAGTCAGCTTAAATGTCTAAAAAATTTAGGCAGGATGGCACATGTATAGGTCCGATCATCATGCAAAAGCATAAATAATGAAAAAAAAAAAAAAAGGCATAATCAAGCAAAAGCCTTAGAAGGAAATGATCCTTTTTAAGTGTTCTGACTTCCAAATACAAGTAGGAGATTTGGATAGGTGGGATTTGACAAGGCTTCAACAAAGGAGGTACCTGTACTTGCTATCTTTACCCACCTTTTTCTTTGTGAGTGTAGCTGAGATAATGGTTTTCGTGTCTCACAGAACCGGGTTCTATTTTAGATTTTCTCAATGGGAGCCCACTTGTTTCTTGTTCTCGCACTTGATATTGATTTGACTTGAGGTCTTACATTAGAAAATCCATTAACTTTTAGCGTTTGTAAATGATAAAAGACGAGGAGAATAGATAATAACATGGTTATGGAAATTACTTGGGGAAGAGGAAGCTGCACAAGAATACCATGAATGGATGGATCATCATTAAAACTTGACAAAGCATTAAGAACAGCACCTTCTGTGCAATCACTGGGCAATTCAGCGACGAAAGACTTAATTCCAGCTTCTTCACAAGATTTAATCTTGTTGCGGACATAAGTTTGAGAGTCCCTTCGCTGGCCTGCCAAAATTACAGCCAAGCCCGGGACTTGCCCAATGGTTTCCTTCATCCTGCTTACTTCAACGGCTATTGCGAACCTAATTTCCTCAGCAATCGACTTGCCATCAATTATAACGGCCGCCTGCTGCTCACTGTCTGTTGAATGGGCCAGATTCAAAATATTTTGAGCATATAAGTTGAATAATCAAATCAGATACTAATTAAGAAGAGAATGAAATATAATGGAAATTGCAAAGAAACGAAAAACAGGAACTCACGAAAGTTTGAGAGAGGAGAGGGAGAAGGAGGAGGAAGAGGAGGAGTGGGAGGCCAAATGTCGGGGAGATCGAGAGAGATGAGAGATGGAGGAGACTTGAGAATCCGTGTGCTTAAATCTCTTCTTCTTATCGTCGTCGTCGCCGTCGCTGGTTTCCTCATCTGCCAGTGCCAGGCTGCGGCTGCCGTTGCCACTATTCCACTCACCGTCTTCCTCCCCCACACCATTATCGTCGGCGGGCCTCAGTCCAATCGCCTCGGCACCATATGCACACCGTGCGGTCCTTTTTTTTTTTTTTTTCTGTTTATGAATTACGTATTTCTTTTTTCTTTTTCACACAATGACTTATCGCAATTCTTTGAAGTTTTTGTCAATAATAATAATAATAATAATAATAATTGTCAAATTTAACTGTCTCCAAAGTAACTTATAACTTCAAGTTTAAATATCCGCCCTCCCTTTAAAAGAAGAAAAAAAGTTCACAAAAATAACATAGTTTGTGTTTTTCTAATAAATACTTTGTTATTTTAATAAAGTAATTATTTTAACAATTACAAGACAATACAAGGAGTGATATAATTTTTTTTCAATTTAAGAAAATATTTCCAACAATTATAAGAGATAAAACAAAATTAATTTGCTAGAACACATACATAACAATAAACTAGCATAAAGTTTGCACAACAGGAATTGTAAACTAAATTTATTAATATTTATAAAATTTAAATTTTATTTTTATTAAAATTTTAAACTATTATAAAATACTATTAAATAAAATAAAATAATAATAACAATAATGTACAGTATCAAATTTTTTTATAATTTATATTTTTTTATGTCACTGCATAAAATTTTTAATAATAATTAATTAATTAGATGAAATTTTATATGAGTAAGATTTTAGATTTCTAATTATCATTATTATGATTGTTATTTCTTTTATGTTTCGTTTTTTATTTCATTATATTAAAATTATTGACTACATAAAATTTTAATTAATTAAAAATTTGTTATTCCTTTAATTGAAATTGAGAACCTTTAGGCCATGCACAATAACAGTGTTAGTAATAGTAATCATACTGGTCAAAAGTAAAACTACTTTCACGGAGCAACCTCATTTTTCTACAAAAGTCATCAATCTCCCATTTAATGAATTCATGGGTTGTCTTGTCAGGGGCTTGGAATTACGATGCTTGGGTTAAGCGTGTTGCTTTTCTTACCCATAAGCTTGCCGCTTAGTTGTTTATCAACGGCAACAGTAACAATTCTTTCTTTACTTACCGTACTTGTAGTTTAAACAATAATTAACTTATATCTAGGACTTAACCTTTACTTGGATACTACTTATTATAGAATTAGACTTGATTTACATTAATTTGTGTAGCACTTAAGTCACCTTGTGAATAAAAATAAATTAAATAAATTTTAATAAGTTTGAGAGAATTGATTTAAAGCCATTAAAGGCAAGAAAGAGGTTTGAGAAGATTAGAAAGGTAGTAGATATAAGTGAATTTAGTAATAAAAATTTTTTTAATTGAATAATATATATTACAATCGAAAAAAGTTGAGTATTTATATTTATTTTACATTTTTAATGTGTAGTTAAAATTAAAAATTTTAAATATTTACAAATTTTTCTATATATAAGATTATTTTAAACTATTTAAATATTTACAAGTAATAAGTTAGTGGAATTTTGTAGATAAATAATTCTAGTAACATTTAAATGTATATTTAGAAATTTTTTTCCATGTCTTGTACAATAAGTGAATTACACAATATCACTAGCCTTCGGAGGTTTTGCAGGGCTTGTCGAACAATGTAAACGGGTGAGGTGTGACAGTGCGCACTTCCGCGACAGCTTCCAACAAATCTACTTTTTAACATTGAACGAAAACTAATTTCTTAAGATGATAGATTTCCACAAAACAAAACCTCAAACCAAAAAAAAAAAAAAAAAAAGGTACTGCTAAATACGGAGTACAGGCATGCCTAGTCTGCCAATAAATGCATTATGAATTGGTCAACGACAAATTTGGTTGGTCCATGAAAGATTTGAGTTCCTTTTGAGCGCAAGATGCTTTTCTTCGTTATTTCGTTGCTTTGAATTTTCTACAACCGAACTTATTTAATTTCATCTCCCCAGCTTTTCTTGAACAAGCAACGAATATTTAATAGAAAGAGTGGATGCAAATACAATTACAATTTTACGCACCATGAAGCATGCTGACTATTTTACCAGCCCGGATTTAACAAATGTTGTACGAACATTTTTCCCACTAAAAGCAATCAAAAAAGGACCCATGTTACAGATCAACGTTTTCAATAATACAAAACGTGGTAAAAAAAAAAATTGGCCGCACCAATTTTCTCAGCATAAAATAGATCCCTGAACAAGAATCACTAACTGTGAAGTATAACAGAAATAATTGCTTTCTCAATGATGATTTACATAATTAATGGCTGCCTATTCTTCTTGAAATGAAGGTACAGTCAGCACCTGTATACAGAATTGTCAAGAATTCCCATCCGGTACACTCACACAATCCATAAAAAAGGCAGAGAACATAGCTCTTCATATCACTCTCTGCCCTTTCCAATAAATCACGGTTCCTACTCCAATTCCCCAGCGCCCGGTAACCGTACGCAGCTGCCCCAAAGGCCTTCATCCGCTTTGGCGCACCAGAAAACACACGAAATAGTCTAGTCCTCCTATTTACCAAAAATTAGAGGCTATACCTTGTTACAGACCAGATAGAGCTTGTAGGAGGCATCCGAGCACCTAAAAAATTAAAGTCTCCCTAATCATGTTTCTTGAACCTTGAATTCTCAGCATCACCAACTCACTACGGATTTACCTTGCACTCGCTCAAGAATTGGTCTGCTCGGTTTATAAACCTCCTCCAATAATGCTTGTACTTTGAAATTCCCAGATCAAGCCAGGGCTTCATTTTCCCATTGTAGTGCAAAACTGCAGCATTTTTTAGCACTCTATCATCAAGCCCATAGTCATGACCTAATCCCGACACAGCCCACACATCATCAAGGGCATAAATTAGGTCCTGAAATGTGAGCAAGCTTGCAGTCAATGCAATGGCTTCAACTGGTCCTCCTTTGTTGCTAAGCTGATTTCCATGGAAAAACCAAAAGAAAGAGTCAAAATCAAGAACAAATTCTTTGGCTCAAGCTATTATATGCAATAGTGGATGCACTGCATCTAAAACTTTTAGATGCATTTTTGGACTAAAAGGCAGGTCAAATTAATTCTTTTTTTTTTTTTTCATGGGTAATTGCTTTTCCATATGAGATAACAATTTTCAAAAGAGTGTTAACTCCCAAGCACAGCTGCAAATAACATGTCAAGATTTCATTTACCTCTTGTTCCAATTTCCAATAAGTTTCAGTAAGGTTTAACTCTCTCCATTGAGCCAGATCAATCACATTTATTCCAGACATCCAAGCACAAGAATTTCTGCTGTAACTTTTTCCAAGCATATAACTGTTTAGCTGACTCAACTGCACAGAACAACATTGCAAGGCACCGTTTGCTTTCCCTCCCATGTCAAGCGTCCACAGATCAGATAAGTCTTTCTGGACAACAACATCATCATCCAGAACCACAATTCTATTCAAGTTGGGTAATATATCAGGAAGCAGATAGTGAGCACGAGAAAAAACAGATAAATATTCTGTTTTATAGTCGGTTGCAGAAGGACCATCAACACTGTAGAAAGAAACTCGGAACTCCACAGGCAAGGACATGGTTAATAAAGCAGCCTTATCATGAATGTTCAGGTTAAGATATTCAAGGTTCAACACTCGAATAGCAGCTTCCTTGTAAGTATTTCTGAAAAACCATAGCCTCATTGCAAAGTAATTCTGGCCATCTGTCAGCACGTGAAATACTAAGTTTCCACTGTCCTGAAACATGCAGGAAAACCAATTTATATGGTTAAAAAATTTATAAACAACTAGGAAAAAAAGTGTAAGGGAGAACATACACTTGAATGTGTAACAGTTGAGTTGATTACAACTGACGATGCAAGAACATTATTGGAGAATATGACATAATGCTGCAATGTGCGATCTGAGTATTTCTCAGAGACAGAGAGCTCCATATCATGTAAAGAAGACAAAAAGTATTCCACAGTGAGTTTCATAGACAAGCAGTGGAGACTCTTTGGCTTGGTCTGGACTGCAACTTGATAGAGGAAAGAACTCTGCTTCATGTGAAAGTAACCTTCATCTTCAGTCATATCATATATTTGTCTCAATTTCTTGTCAACATTATTACAGTTGACAGGGAATGATTTGGCCCTGGCTATTGCAGCTTCCATTTTTTGTAGTTTCCTCTCAATTCTGATAAAATAGATAGCCATGGTTAGTGTGATGGGACAAGATCTTTAATCGCAATGCACCAAAAAGAGGATAAAGGAACCAACATAGAGGCCACCAAAAGAATGAATGAAGGCAAACCAAGGGCAATTAAGCTGCATAACTGATTTGCGTACTTAAGAAATACTAATTGGAACTTCACCTAAATATGATTTTGTACTTCTAATTTCAGAACTTATCTTATTTTTGACAGGAATGAGGATGGTGGGGAATGCTAAAAAATCTTTTGTGCACCATTATTGCATCAATTGATGTAAAATTGAAACTTCTTAAGGAGGCTATTTAAGACTGCACATTGTAAGATGGCAGATGCAGAGGAGAACTAACATAAAAGTAGGAGAAAGAAGGGAAAGGAGAATTTAGAGAGATAATTGGAGATTTGAGAGAAAGAGAGGAGGAAAGAATAACAAAAGAAAATAGGGAAGAAACAGAGAACAATTTAAGGAGGAGATACTAAACTAAAAGCCAGTTCTTACATATAACAAAAAGGCACAGTCATAAGAAGAAGTTCCCAGGACTTAGGACTTAGAACTGGAGAAAATACTGCCGCAAATAAAGCAATAAACAGATATTAATTGATGAAATCATAATTGATGTCTCTACTCCAAAATTCCAATCACCCCAACTCTTGAGACAGAAGGCAATGACAAATTAAGCAATAGCAAGTACAGGATGGAAATTGTTGCATAGACACTAGCCACAGTAGTAATGGCACTCAGGAAGTAAAAACTCCACCTGTAAGCAAATCCTTGAGTAAGAATGGGCTCAAAAAGGCATAAGCAGTAAAGCATAGTAGTCATTACTCGATGTGTGCACTAAGCATCTGTGTGTGAAGTCCAGTGTCATATGCTGGCTCTATCATGTGCACTGGCTATAATATTTGGCTATAATTGAAAGCTTACTGATGATGAAAATAGGACTTAAGATTTTCAAGAAAACCATAAAACGCACAAACTGTACTTCCTACCTAAGTTCAGTGCACAAGGTGGCAATCAAGATATCATCCTAGCCTTCGTCCATTTTGTGTGATGTGGCTGCTCCCAAGATGTGAAACCCCTTTATGTGTCTAACGAAGCCCCAAAACTTCTACTTCATGAAGAGTGAGCCAGTGTAATACCAAATAACTGAACTAGTTACTATTATTATGTGGAAAAATGTGCTGAATCCATGCTACACCAGCTCTTTAGGAACAAGGCATGAAAGGTGTACATATTGGAGAAGTTATAGCAGAAAAAAATACAAAACATGATGGTTTCTACTAATCACACATATACATGATATAATAATATATAGCATAAATCCCACAAATTATAAAACCAGGCAAATTCTTGACATCCAAAATATGTCATGTAGAGGGCTTATTTCATTCATTCCTTTGCATTAGTAGGTGAAGGGTGAGCCATGGTCCAACAATTAAAGTTAGTCCATCATGACTAGAAGGTCACCGATTCAAGTTGGGGAAATAGCCTTTTTGTGAAAAACAACAATACGGCTGTGTACATTTAAGCCTTTCCCAAACCCTACAGTGTAGGGATGCTCATGAATAGGTAGTG
>CM038599.1:5644378-5799774 GCA_021533255.1 Ceriops tagal | reverse complement strand
AAAACAAACTCAGTTCCAATTGTGAAACAAAAACATTTCTGCTTTGCACTGCATCAATAATAAGCAGAGTTTGCATCAGATATTAATTTTGGTTCCCCTAGAGATATGGTGCAAGTACACATGACACCTTTGCCAGATGGATTGACACAATACCCCTTTGTGTTGACGAATCCCACTTGATAATCAATATTTCTAATTCCCAAGCAGACACACCTTGATAATAGTGAATATACTTACTACCATTTTGTAATGAAGCAAAGTCCATAATTAATTGGTCACATTGATCAATTAGAGACATGATAAAGAACTCACAATGACTTACCCTGGTGAAAGATCAGCATCAGTTGTACTCTCACTAAGGACTCGCTCCAGCTCTTGAATATTTTGCTTCAACACACGGGTTAATTTGTTTTGTGCTGGAAGCTTTGCAATACTTGGATAATATGCTCTAGCCACAAAAAGCCGATCCTTTAGTTTCTTCACCATGTAATCATTCATATCTTCTCTATGTTCTTCACGCCAGAGGCAATAGCTCCCAAATTTTAACTCACATAATTTATCAATACCATCAACAAGACTTGTGGACTCATTAACTAAAATCTTAGGGCCAGCTCCAACATGCTGCAAAGAAAGTTAAGAGCGTTTCAAAGACTTTAGAAGATGCAAAATGACAAATCTATTGTTTATAAAATGCTCAGATGCACACATACATTTCTACCAACAACTGGTTGCAGAACAACTTCAGGCAGCACTGGAATGCCTGTGAATTTCAGAAAGAAACAAGTCTTTAGTGGAGGAGAAACAACTATCTCTAAAATCCTGCAAGAACTCAAGAATAACTTTATTTCCTTCAAATTCTTCTGGAGCACCTCTATCAATTTCTTTTTTCTCTGAATCATTTCGAAAATCTCCACGAAATATCTGAGATGCAGAATAAATGGAAAACAGAATGGATTAAACAGGATTTCTGAAAATCTAATTGCATTCAAAGACTTTAGAAAATGCAAAATGACAAATCTATTGTTTATAAAATCCTCAGATGCACCCATACATTTCTACTGACAACTGGTTGCAGAACAACTTCAGGCAGCACTGGAATACCTGTGATTTTATAAAGAAACACGTCTTTAGTGGAGGAGAAACAACTGTCTATAAAATCCTGAAAGAACTCAAGAATACCTTTATTCCCTTCAAATTCTTCTGGAACACCTCTATCAATTTCTTTTTCCTCTGAATCATTTCGAAAATCTCCACGAAATATCTGAGATGCAGAATAAATGGAAAACAGAACACATTAAACAGGATTTCTGAAAATCTAATTACATATCAAATATCAAATAGTCTAGAGATCCTTCTACACTATATTCAAAATAGTATCAAGATTTGCATGGACAATTAATTATCATGGTCCCAGAGTCAATGAGAAGGACTATTATTAGCAGCACTTGAAAAATCAATAGGGATAACATAGGCTCAGTAGTTGAAATGGCATACATATTTCTGTAAGTAAATATGGACACAACATGAAAGCATCACCAGTATCTTTAAGTAGTCCAAATGAACAAAGACATAAAAAGAAAAGCGCAATAAAGGATGTCACTGTTGACATTAAGAATAGCAAGATAGAGTAAGAGAGGGAATCTCCAGATGAATTTAACTTTCAATAATGGAACTTGAACAGGAAGCCCAAGCAGTTTCATTAAAACCTGTTGGGAGATTAGTACATCTATGCTTCAATAATTCATCTTCATATTTTTTGTTTATTCCTATAGTATTTCCCACCAAACAACTTTTTGATTGAACAGGGTTCACATTGACATCAATGTCAACTTCTTATGTACATAGAGAGGGTAATTGAATCTATGGTTGTTACTTCAATGTCCTATGTTGTCAATCAAACTTCTAACACTTTTGCATCCCCTCTACAGCCAAAAAAAAAAAAAAGAAAAAAAGAAAAAAAAACATATTAGGAGTCAAATTCTTCCAGAAAATCATTCAGCACTTCTAGCATTGCCAAAATAAAGGAAATGAAAGGATCATGTAATGTAGCACAACTCCTTCCCGCATCCATGCCTACATGACCAATATGAGTCAATTGTATGTGTTAAATTGCTCCTTCATGCCAAAAGAAAAAGGAGAAACTGCTGATATCTAAAGAAGCAGCACCACTCAAAATGATTAAAAAGGACCATGATTAAAGCATCAGTTATGAGGGCACCCATTCATAAACCTTTGGAAGGGATGGTTGCATTTTGTTGATAAGTTCATCTACATGATGCGAATCTGCCTACAAAAGGAAAAGAAAAAAAAAAAAAAAAAAAACATCTTAATAGATAAATACACATAAAGTGTAAGTCAGCATTATAAATTTCCAATCTATGAAAGCAAGAAAATGTCATTGCTACTAATGAATCTTATAGTCACACAAAACACTGAGCAACCAATCAAATCATGGCATATTAAATGCATTGCATGAAAAACTTTAAGAGATTCCACGCATGCTTGTAACAAATGTATTGTCCTTGAATAAGCATTGAAAACAGACGAGCATCTCCTTTCCTTTTGCAAGTTGGGGAATAAATCAGGAAAAAAACCGAATATGTCATTTACAATGGAATGAGCCAGATAGACAAAATGAGCTTTTCAACGCGCCGTCAGTAAGCTCTAGGGTATATCAACTTGCATCAATTCTGAGTATTAGTAACATTGCAAACATGGCAGATCCATGATCTTTCCGATTCAATTAACTTACAAAGACACGAAAGCACCTTACTACTCTAAGGGTTAAAAAAATTTGAGAAAGGAAAATGAAACACATACTGAAGAAGCCGAGGTTGTACTTGGCTGATCGGAGAGATATCCTGTGGACAGAAAAAAAGAAAAAAAAAAAAAAGCAAAATGGAAACAAATGAAGAAGAGATCCGATGACAAAAGAGACGGATACAGCAAATGATATCTGGAATGCATCCAAATTGATTGTAAACTAAATTTTATACAATTCAATTCTGGATCCGAAAATATAATATTCAGTAATTTTATTTAAGAAAAAAACAAAAGATTGTGGAACAGATCCCGGTCTAAAAAAAGAAAAGAAAAGAAAGAAACCGGTAGAGTGAAAGCCCTTGTAAATGCCGAGCAAGAAGCCAAGGGGAACGAGCATGGAAAGAACAACGACGAAAAGCACTCCCGTCGCCAGACATCTCCACCGCCGCTTCGCCTGATACGCCCCGGCCCCACCGCTTCCTCCTTTCATCTCTCTCCTCCTCCGCCGCTCCTCCTCTTTATTGTATCACTTATTACTACCATATTATAAAACTTATAGTATAATAATATAATATAATGCCGCTCTTCCTATGTAGAATTGAAGAGCTTCAAAGAGTCTTGCAGTGTGAAGCAAATGCTACACATCAACACTGATCTGACCTGAGGATGGTCATGCATATACCACTCACCCAGAAAATGAATTTTTTTTTTTTCTATTTTTTCTTTAAAATATAAAAATATAAAAACCAAAATATATATTAAAAAAACATTAATTCAACGGATTGTAAGATTTGTAATTTTGTACGTACATCGCAGATTTGCACGTGACAAGGTCCCCCACCCCCGACTTGACGAACCAATTGTCTTTCCGAAATTTTATTTTTCTAAAAAAATATTTAATGAATATAATATTATTTTAATTAATTTTTGTGGCAAGTCTTTTTGTTTATTTTTATTTTTTATTATTGTCAGGAATGCATCGAAAATTTAAAAACTCGGCATAGAGATGGAATTTTTTGAGACGTCCAATAACAACATCCGCTTATGTGTTCACAATGGACTATGGTAAGATTAGAATACTAAACATTTTAATAAAATTTTATTAATATTAAGTTATTAATGACTTGAACTCATTTGTTAGTGTTAATATGTTTTTTTATTTTTTCAAGTCACTAAGACGAATTTTCATTTGATTGAAAATAAGTATATATTATTTCAATTAAATATTTGCATGATATAATATCATTCTGTTTCATTTAACTTTCAATTCTCATAAGAAATTAGGTGCCCGAACTCTCCCAATGGTAAAGTCTAAAATATCGATGTGCATCTCATTGGACTTGAAGTGGTCGAGTAAGTTTAAAATTGGCTCTTTACACACAACTATCTTGAATTCCTCAAATGCTTATTGACACTTCATATCCCATTCCCAAGAACAATTTTTCTTCGCAAGCAAAATAGTTCTTACCGAATAACTCTTAAAGAAAAGACTATAATAATTTACAAGACCAAAGAAGTATCATAATTCATATACCTTCATCAATGACTCTTAGTCTCGGATGACTTGAACCTTGGACTTGACCATCATAAGCTTCCCATTCTTTACTTTATGTCCCAAGAACATCACCTTCTCTTAGGTAAATGAACACTTCATTCTCTTAATGTATAACTTTTTGTCTTGCAGCACTTTGAATACTTTCTTTAGATGCTGCACATGTTCCTCTAGGGTACAGCTACACATTACAATGTCATTTAAGTATATGATCTTGAATTAATTAAGGTATGGATGGAAAAACTTATTCATTAAGGTATAAAAAGTGGCCAATGCATTTTTTAATCTAAATGGCATGATTGAGAACTCATATGATCTATATCTTATGACATATGTTGTTTTTGACTCATTCCCTTCCATAATTTACACTTAATAATATCCTAAATACAAATCCAACTTGGTAAAATTGCAAGTATGACTAAATTGGTCGAAAAGATTAATAATTAAAGGTATCAAGTATTTATTCTTAATGGTCAAGTATGACTAAACTGGTCAAAGAGATTAATAATCAAAGGTATTAAGTATTTATTCTTAATGGTCACCTTATTGAGCACCTGATACTTAATACAAATATAAAAGAAACCATCTTTCTTTTTCTGAAAAAGAATTGGTACATCATAAGGTGCCTTAAACAATTAAATAAAACTAGTATTGAGCAACTCTTTTAATTATCTTTGCAACTTTATTAGCTCAAGTGGTGTCATGTGGTAAGGTTTCATAACTAATAGCTTGGCTTTTGGTTCTAACTCAATCTTTTGGTCTAACTTTATGGTAAGGTTTTATGAAAGTATCACGTCTTTAAATTTATTGAGAACTAATTATACTTGCTTTGAAACATTAGACAAAGGGCTTAATGAATCCTCGTCGTGCCCTTTTAAAGAGGTAAGGTAACTATCCTCATCTTATCTCACACCTTTCTTAAATTACATTGTAAATAACATCTTAAGTCCCTTTTAGTAAAGATGACACAAGTTTTGTCTCCATTCATAATACACATTGTGTTGGCAAAAAAAATTGAAAATGCCTTAAATTGATACCTTCATCCCCAATACTACTTTAAAGTCACCTAAAAAATCTAATTGACCCATCCACATCCCTAATACTACCTGTATTAATCATGGCCTTGTTACCCTTTCGATTTATATTGATGTCCACGTATATCAATCCTTTGGCATAAGACTTAGGGGAACGTTTAATTACGTTGAAAAGTTGTATAAACTTGACATTCACATCTTCAATCACAAGTTGTGGCTTTTGCTCATCAAATGTCATAGTTAAAGCATTAAGTGCTTTTCTTTTTAGACATTCCTGAGTCTGATAGGTTTGTCATATATAAAGTAATTCTATTTCAATTTTGACTTATCAAAGTCTTCCTTTTACTTACCTTTATTTTTCGATTTGTTGGAAATGTGGCTTTTGTGATTGTCCTTATGTTGACTCCTATTATAGTTTCCCTTATTGTTGCTTAAAGTTTCCTTCCTATCCTTAAACTTTGATGAATCCCTTTGACTTATATAATCTATTAGATTTCTGGCTATAACAATTGTTGTTGCCACTCCACATCTCCTAAACTTTGTTTTGACCCATGATTGTAGCAAATTTATAAAGGAAAACAATAAGTCTTTGTTGGACATATCAGAGATTTCTAGTGCTAAGTTAAAGAACTTTTTCACATAATTGTGGTAGTGTTTAAGTGTTTGAGTCTTCAAATATGACCACAAGCTTCCTTTTCATCATTTTCTAGGTAGAATTATCACTTCAATTCCTTCTTAAAATCATCAAAAGTTGTGATAAAATATACACCTCTTATAATGCCTTCCTACCTTTTCCTTCGTCAAAGTATGGTATGCTTATAAGACATAATATAGAGGACTAAATTTTAATTACATATTCTTTTATGCCCAATGTGACAAAATATTATTCTAGTCCCTATAATAAGTTATCAACTTTTAGGCATTAAATAAGCTCCTAAAGCTTCATGGTTTAGGCACTTTGACTCAATATGGCCTTAGGGCAATAATAAATAAGCTAGTTATAACCATTCGTTTGCATAAGGTAAGACTAAAATGCACATTTTCCAAATGATCGAGCACACTTTGAAGCTCCTTTTCATAAACTTCAGGTACACAGGAAACCTCTACTATAAATTTCTCGCGAGGTAAACGAATGTCCTTTCATAGGGATTTTTCTACTTAGTTAATGAGATAATATATAGCATCATAGAGAACATTATCTTCAACTTTTAGACCTTTACACCTTTGGTTTAGCTCCTCTGTACGACCTTATATATTGTTAACACTTTCTTTTACACGAGTCAAGTGTTTATTAAGGCCATTAATCAGTAAGAACTCTTTTAGAGAATGAAGAAGATGTAGTTTAGTAAGTTAGGCTTACTTTTTAGTTATGTGATCATAGGTATTTATAACTCCTTTAGCAAGCTTTCATTGGTTAGTTAGGAGTAGCACGGTTGATGGATCATGCTGAAAACTCCTTATATGTAATAAAGTGTTAACACATCTTTATAACAAGCCAACTCCTTGAAGTTGTAATGGAAAGGAATTCTACAAGTTGTAGTGGGGCAATATCCTACACAAGTGAAGAATTAAAGGCATTTGTACTAGGTATGAGCACACCCCTTTTAGTGGCACATATTTCCTTTTACATAAAAGGAGCTTTTCTTCATGATGGCAAAGTGAGGCAAATGATTAAGGTGCTAACAAAGAGTGTGCTAGGTCAAAAGCAAGTTAACTTTCATCTTGGAGAAATGGTTACTAATTATGGCTATTTGTCTTACAATAGACTAATGAAAGGCCCACAATGATATTATCCTTATCACTTACCCCTCCTTTTTTTGAATTTTGGCTTATTAAGAAAGTTATGACTCATTTATCTATTCATCAATCAAGATAACAAAGAGATTTAAATCTATCTATCCCATCAATTATCTTTTCTAAGCATCTTGTTCTTTAAAGTTTCTAATCATTAGATTAAGGAAGTGTCTCTTATATGCTTAAATGTTACTTATTTAAGGTGTGTAACTCTCTCTTTTGCCCAAAATCTTACCTTTCTAGCAATATCTATTGTTCTTCTTGTTATTTTCTTTAAACTCCAAGTTATTCTTTATTTCCCTTTATTTCTTCTTTTTTTGTCTTCTAATCTTTTGTGTAATTGCTTAAATATCAAAATAGGCATTTTCGAGGAAGTGTTTTCCTTAAGAGAAGTCACTAATAATTACTATGAAAAGGTTAGTTAAAATGAAGGGGCTCCTTTCACTATTGCAATTACTAAGCAAGTACAATACAAAGAGTGTCACTTATTGTGTCTACCCTTCTTTTAGCTTGTCTTACCTCTGTTGAATTGAAAGGTTGCTCCACTATCGCTTAAAAGTTCACCGCAACGCTCTCTAACCTCTCTTGAAGAAATTTGGAAATACATTAAGTTCTTTCTGATGCTTCACCGAAGTTCTTCTCTACATTGTCTCACATAACTCCTGCTTTCACCATCTTATGGTTTCACCCATCTCCTGATCTCACGGCTCACCTTACGTTTGTGGTTTGACGTTTTACGTCTCACGCACGTTTCTGGTTTGCCCGCTTTGCTGGTCTCACGCCTCATGCATGTTTTTGGTCTCACACTGACACACGTTTTGGTCTCACGCCGACGCACGTTTTGGTTTCTCACCGTTCAATCGGACCTCTCTCACCCTCCAGCCGGATCTCTCTCACCGTCCAACCAGATCTCTCTCACCGTCTAGCCACATTTCTCTCAACATCTAGCCAGATTTCTCTCACCGTCCAGCCAGATCTCTCTCACCGTCCAGTTGAATCTCTCACCGTCCAACCGGATCTCTCTACTGGTGGTTTATGTTTTTCCCGTCCAGCCCTTGTTCTGCCATGTACCCCTCTTGGTTGGCCGAATCGGGTTTTTCGGTTCACCTTTTTTTTGAGAGTTCTTGTGTTTTTCGTCGTGTGTTCCTTTGCTATCCCCTCTCCTCTTCGGCCATCTCTGTATTTTTTCCCTTTCGACCCGATTGTGTCATCCGTTTCTCTCTTCACCTTTTTGCCATGTTGTCTCCTCGCCGACCGCTGATGTGTTGATGGTGTGTCGTCACACTTTTGGCCGTCTCTTCTTTTCTCCTTCTTCTAACAGCTTTTCTTTCTTTGTTTTTGCCAACGAGTCTCTCTCTCTTCGTCCACTCCTCTTCAGCCGTTCCTAGGTTTTCTCCTTTTCTTCCAATGGCTTTGCCATTTTGCTATTTCAGTGGTATCACTCTATTCTGCCATCCAGCCCCCTTTTTCTTTCATATCGTTCTGCCGTCCCCTTTCCTCTTCGGTCATCTCTGGTTTTCTCTCTTTTTGCCACCGACCGTCTGTTTTTTTTTTTCACCCTTTACTTGACCATATATCTCTTTAGGGTTGCTGTGTGATTTTACTTCCTTGCCCCTTTATGTAACTTCAAATTACTCTCTTGCCATGTAACTTCAAATTACTCTCTTACCCCTTCAGTGGCTTTACTTTCTTGCACACTTAAACCTAGTTGACAACAATTACAACTCATACAAAGCTGTGGGAACAACACCAATTAACTATTGCCTTTTTAAACCCTAAGTCCTATTAAAGAGCTATGAACCTATAGCTCTAAACTCTAAAAAGTTTGAAATGATACAATAATATCTCATGCAATTCCAACTTTTCATGTTTAAAGCTCTTATGCATTTTATAACTTAAGATTGGTGAAGAACAATTTTATATTATAAAAGCTCCCAATTATTTTCTTTTAAAAGATCATGTAAAGTTATAAGCAATCTCTTACCTTTAATTGATTTTAACCCAAATTTCCTAAGGTTTCCAAGCTCTTATTGATTTTTAACCTAAAGCTATAAATGATCTTGTAATTTTCATTCAATTTAAACCAAAATCTCACATTTTAACTTAGTAATGTTTTAAATTATAAGTCTGTATGTCTTTAATTTATTTTTAAAATTTGTTTATAAATGTTGTATGTCTTTAATTTGTTTTTTAAATTTGTTTATAAATGTTGAATGTTTTATCTTTTTAGATTTAGGATAAATTTTAGATTTGTATCTCTTTACCTCCATCATTGAAGAGGGCAAGTAATCATTATTAGAATCCTTTATTGTCATTGTTCATATTTATAGCTAGCGAAGAGATTCTATTGCAATAAATAAGTTGTATGAGCTTAATTGTCATTGTTTTATTTGTTATTGGATTTGGTGGGTTATCTTTTTCATATCATGATCTTTGTATAGGTTGCATTCTGTTTATCTTTTACTTTGTCATTTCTACTTAATAAACTAAACAAGTTTGTGTCCTTTTTTAGGAATCATTTATTCAACTGATTAAAGCCTTCCTTACCCACCTACATAACCTGTAAAGAAATATTATAGTAAGTGAGTATAAGTTTGGTAGTAATCCATAATTTTCTTATTAACCCTTTAGGTAAAAATCCTTGACTAATATTAACTTACCACTACAATTTTTAGTTTGTAAGAGCTACAAAATTCTTGTGTTAACAATTAGCTGCTATATATTTCTCTTGACTTTGTTTTAGTAATTATCGTCAAATATTTTGTTTTCACTTATCTTAATGGTGTATTTTTCATTTTCATTCTTGTATAAAATTTTGATGGTAATCTAATTTTCCTGAATCACGTTAAGCATGTCCAATCATACACCTAATAATCTTTTCTCTCTCACTCTTTATCTCTATCTAGCTATCTATTTAATTTTTCTTAGCAAATAATTTTTTTTATAATCAGGATAGACTATTGTTCAAAAATATACTTGTTAACTAATTACTAATCTGTATAATCTTTAAGTATTTAATTTTTAGTACAAAACTAAAGCTTTGGACAATCGGTTTTCCCTTATTATTTGACTCATTTCAGGATTTTCTAACTTTATTTGGTAAATATTTCTTATTTCTTTAATTGCAAAATATTTTTATTTTAGTTTTGTAATTTGTATATCTCTATCTTAATTTGCACTTTTTGTTTTCCATCTACATTGTAAATACTTCAATCTATAATAATAGTTTATGTTCTTGAATTTGTTATACAAAATTTGATATATAGTTCAAAATTTCTTAAATGGGCTTTTACTAAGACTACAGTTGGTGATAAAAATCTTTTGTTCTTGTAGGAAATGTTAGTGCTAACATTTGTATTGTAGAAATCTTGTCTTTAAACATTTAATTGTTGATGGATTTATGAAAGGATATGAGAACAGGGTTTTCATAGTATAAGGCTAACATCAAAAGGGGCAAATGATGATAAAATTGATGTTATTGTGAATGATGATATTGTTGGGATATTGCATGACCCCTTTAAAGATGTAAATGATCAACCAAAGCTTAATAATGTTAGAAAAGGGCAAAATGTAAAGGTTAGAAAGTTTTATAAATTAGTTTAAGAATGATAACAAGAATCATATCTTAGTGGTAAAAAGTTTTGTAAATTGTCTTTCACAATTAAATTGTATCTTCTCAAATATCTTTATAGACTTTATAACATAACATTTAAACATATTTTGCAATTAATAAAGGAGGCATTTCTTAAGGCAAAGGTATTAGTTCATTTAATAAAGCTAAAAGCATGGTGAGAAATTTAAAACTCAAATACAAAAAAAAATTCAAACATATCCTAATGATTGTATAATATATTGGAACAAGCATGAGAGTGTAAATATCTGTGGTGTTTATAGGGCTTCAAGATGGAAGAGAGTTATTGATTTAGAAGGCAATGATCATAAGGTTTCATCTAAAATTTTGAGACACTTTTCTTTAAAATCAAAACTTTAAAGAATCTTTAAGTTTCAGAAATGATTGATGAAATGGCACGCCACGTAAAGCATCAACCTAAGAATGATAATATTAGACATTCCACTAATGGTGAAATATGGAAAAATTTTGATTGGTATTAAAATTGGTTAAGGATCCATACAATGTGAAATTAGGTTTAACTAATGATAGATTCAACCCTTTTAAAATCATAAGCATTAGTCATAACACATGATTACTTGCTCTCATTAATTACAACTTGACATCATGGTTGATTTAGTCAGTTCACTTAACAAGCTTTCTCTAAGTGTTCTATTGAGTATAGATTTATACACCAATATTTATTCCCTTTGCTCAAAATAAAAACCCATAAGGCTAAGAAGATTCTTATAATGAACTTGTGATAGCAACATGATTTTGGTCTAAAGCCTAAGCCCCCTACATTGATCCTTGTTGAGTTCTCTTGATTGCTACTACTTAGCCATAAAAAAGCATTCCTTTATAAACCTATAAGTAGAGCAAAATATGGCACAACAAAATCTCAAAGAGAACTTGTGTAAATTATATCCAAAAAGACATAATTGCCATAACCTTTAGCACTAACATGTTGAAAAACATGTTACATGTATATATACATACATGTCTCATGTATGGCTAAAACATATATATATATATATATATATACATGTAACTTGTTATACACACACACACACACACACACACACACACACATAACTTGTTATTTTTGTTGATATAATTAGTTTCTTTCTTGCTCCAATCCAATCTAATAAGGTAATTTTGAAGATAAAGTGCAAAAGATGGAAAACTTCTTGTTAAAGAAAGCAAAATTAACTTAACAACAACAATTTCTTTTGTTGTTAGTTTGATTGTAACTTGAAAAGTATATATGTAATGTTACTTTTGTGAAAGTAAAAAACATTAACTTAATGTTAGTGGAATTAAGTAAAAATTGTCTTATTTAAGTTAATTGTTAAAGTTAACTTAAAAGGATAAGAGATATGATGTAATCATCATCCCTTTTTGTACTAATTTAATTTATCAATCCCTTTAAAAAAGGTTAATATGAATGAAACAAAGAAATGCTCTTTAAGCTTACAAAATTTGATAGCAACAATTATTCTCTTTCTTCCATTGAGCATCTTTCTTCTTCTTCTTATATCATTAGTGGTATTAAAGCAATTAAAGGGTTTCAAAAGCTTATGTTTAAGGCTCATATAAGAGAGAAATAAAGAGTGTAAGCCTACCAAAAAACCTTAAACACTTGAGTGATTAACAATGACATCAATAGCATACAAACAGCAACGGCAATGCATACAAACAATGTTAACAGCGTGTGTGGATAGCAGCAGCAGCATACATAAACAGCAACAGCATACACAAACAGCAGTGGTAGTGCGTGCAGACATCAATAGTAGTGCGCACGGACAGTAGCAACGGTGTGCGTGGACAACATTAGCAATGCGCACAAACAGCAATGACAACACATACGAACAACATTAGCATTACGTGCAAGCAACACCAACAGTGGGTGAGACAACACTGATAGTGAAGGAAGGAAAAGATCCATATTCTGCTCTAGCAGTTTGTACACATTGAGTGATCGTTTTCCAGGAAAGGTTTTACCATAAACTCTTGATAAACTTGCTAAAAATGGGTGGGATACCCTTAAAGTGATCGGGAGATCATTGTAAGTGATTAAGGAGTAATCCTACCATAAGTGGTGAAGGAGTGATCCTTCCACAACATTATTGTATCCCTTGATAACAAGAGTAGATTATGTGATTTAGGAGGGATCTTATTACACCGTAGATGTAGCTCACATATCGTGGGTGAACAACGTAAAAATTGTTGTGTGTTCTTGGGTGCTTACGCATTAATTTTTTAATCGTATGGTCGTGCTCACATAAAAGAGAAAAATAAAAATTGGATCATCAGTTCTAACAAGTTACAGAGGTTAAATTCAGATTAATTTGTAAAAAGCGTATATCTCACACTGATTTACCCCCCTTTCAATGTGAGACCTAAAATGATCCTCATCACTTGTATAGACCAAACATCTGATGCAAAATTGGTAAGAAACTAAGAATATAGCCAGAGTCTACAAAAATAAAGGGACTCAATCATAGCTTTAACAAGCTTAAGTTATAAAAGTAGAACATTTAGAAGAATAGTTGTTTGTTGTAGCTTACATAGCTTTAAAAGAAAGCAAGCCACAAATTTAGTTAATAAATAGTGGGTGCATATATAATATGATTAATAATGCAACAAAGTTTAAGAATTGAGATTTGTTTTACTCATCTAAGGTAAAGATTGGTAATAAGGAGTATATACAAATCAGAGGCAAAGAATTTGTTACAGTTAAAACACTTATAAACAATAAAGCTATTTTTGACGTTTTCATTATTCCAATATAAATCAAAGCTTGTTAAGTGTAAGCCAACCTTTGGAAAAAGATTATGTGTTATTATTTAAAGACAGAAGTTGTAGAATCATCAATCATATTGGTAATAAGCTAATTGTAGTATAAATAAAAAATAAAACATTTTTGATGAAATGGAATCATACTCAAATAACTGCATACACTCACATCACTAAAGAGTCTTACTTATGACATAAAAGATTAAGGCATTACAACTCTTCTTCATTAAACTTTTGCACAAAAGTAATCAGCCCTAAATGTACTTAAAATAGTTGCAACTAATTCAATTTATGAAGTTTGGCAGTATAAAAAATAAACGAGGTTGCCTTTTCTAAAAAATGAAGCTTGGAGAACAATTGAGAAGTTATATCTAATTCATATTAATGCGTATGGCCCTAAAAATGCATCATCACTTAATGAACTAGGTACTTCATTTTGTTTATTAATGACCTAGCTAGAATGTCTTGGATTTACTTCTTACAACAAAAGTTAGAGGTGGCAAATGTCTTCCTTTAATTCAAAGTATGGATTGAGAATCAAGTAGGGTGTCAAATCAAAATGCTTAAGTTAGATAATGTTATACCTCAAACAAATTCAATAAATTATATGCAGATTTTGGAGTTCATTGTTAATATAATGTTAGCTATACTTAACAAAATGGTGTTAATGAGAAGAAAAATAAAACAATCATAGAAATGTCAAGATGCTTACTTGATGAAAAGAAGTTACCCAAAAGATTATGAGCAAAGGTAACTAATACAGGGTTGTATCTTTGAAAAGAAATTGCCTAAAAGATTATGGGCAAAGGTAACTAACACAATATTATATCTTTTAAATAGACTTATAACAAAAACTTTAAATAGGAAGGCTCTATATGAAACTTAGTATGGAGTCAAGCCCTCACTAAGTCATTCAAGGATTTTTGGTTGCTTATGTCATAACTTAATCTTTGATGTAAAAAGGGATAAAATTGATCACAAATTAAACCCAAGCATCTTAAAGGGCTATAGTAGCAATGCTAAAGGCTATAGAATTTACAAATGGAAAGTTTTAGCAAGTCAACATCAATAGAGATATGAAATTTAATGAATAAGGCATATATGATTAAAGTATATCTCAAGCTCAATTTCAGGAAAAGAGTTTTAGCATTCTAATCGAGCCACAATAATGATTACAACTAATAATAAATAATATGATAGAATTTGATGATGAAGCAATCAAAGGGATAAGGTCTCTCATTTATGTGTATAAACAATGTCACTATGCTATTTTAGAGCCAACTTATTTAAACACTACAAAATTTATTGGTTGGATGAATATAATGAAGGAGGAAATCTATATGATCAAAAAGAATAAGACATAAGAGCTTAGGGACAGACCAAGCCATAAACAATTCATTGAGGTGAGATAGATCTATAGGACCATTTTAAATTTGATGGATTAATTAGAAAATTTAAAGCTAGACTATGGTAAAAGGTTACTTATAACTATAGGGAATTGACTACTTAAAAACCTATGTAGTTGTTATTAGGTTGGATGTCATCATGCTACTATCGTCCTTAGTAGAATAGAAAAATTAAAAAGTGTTCCAGCTAAACGTAAAGTTTACTCCTTGAGTGGTTCCTTATAGGAAGAGACTTATGTAAAGCAACCTAAAAGATTTTTGGAGAAGGAAAGAAAAATAAGGTATATTTGCTTAGAAAGGCCTCATATAGGCTAAAAGGTCCCAAAGACCTAATATAGCAAATTTGATGAGTATTTGTTATAATTGAAACTTGAAAAAAAAAAGTAAAAGTGAAATCACACTTTATGTGAAAACTACTTTTATTGATCTAATTATAGTTGTCATTTATAATAATGATCTATTAATAATAGGTGGAAAGAAGGAACTAATTAATGATTTCAAACCCAATTTACATAGAGCTTTAAAATGACAAATCTTGGTTGCATATCATTTTTCTTAGAGATGGTGCTTTTTAGACATGCAAAGGCATATTTACCTACCAAAAACCAAAAAAAAAAAAAACTATTGTAATCCTGAAAGGGTTCAAAATATTCACTTGTAAATTTGTCTTAACTTTATTGATGTTGAATAAGAAATTGTGCAAGCATGATGGTGACAAACAAACTAATAAGAAGATGTGTAGAAACCTATTTAATTATTTGCTTTATCTATTTGGTACAACACCTAACATAATACAAACAACAATTCTTTTATCAAGGTTTATATAGGAATTAGGTGAATCACACTCCAAATTAGTTAAAGGAGCATTAATATACGTCAAAGGAACAATTAATTTTGAGATCTAGCATAAAAGAGGAGTTTAGATAAAATTGTTTTGTTTCTTTGGTAATGACTAAGATGGCTCTTGTGAAAACATAAAGAGCACCTCAGGTTACTTATTTTCACTTGGTTTAAGAGCCATTACCTAAAGCTCTAAGGAATAAGAAATTATAACTCAATCAAATACTAAACCTAAGTACATAGCAATAGTTTCAATAATTAATCAGACCATATGTTTAAGGAAGGCTCTAAAAGATTTGAAGCATGAGCAAATTAAAAAAATTGAGATTAAACTTGGTAGCTAAGTTATCATAGCTATCTTAAGAAATTCTATTTCTTATAAAAAATAAAACACTTTAAAATTAAGTATTACTTCATCAAAGAAGCTCAATTAAAGAAAAAAGGTAGGTTTAGTTTATAGTAATACTAAAGTTCAATAAGTTGATATATTGACAAAAGCTCTCTTTAAATCTAAATTTGAAAGCTTAAGAGCATAAATAGGTGTGAATAAGAATGAAAGTAAAGAAAAGTGTTGATAAAATTACTTGTATTCGTGTTTCAATCCAACAAGGCAATTTTAAAGATATATAATGAAGAAGATGACAAACTTGTTATTCAAAAAAAATAGAATTAACTTGACAGTAATAACTTCTTTTGTTGTTAATTTGATTGTAACTTGAAAATTAAAAGTCTAATGTTACTTTTATAAAAATAAAAACATCAACTTAATTTTAGTGGCTTAAGATGAAAATTATTTTATTTAAATTATTTGTTGAAGTTAACTTAGAAGTATGGATGATTTTAATCATCATTCTCTTTTATACTAAATCAATGAATCAATCCCTTTAACAAGGGTAATTTGAGTGAAGAAGACATGCCTTTTGGGCCTGCAAAAATTTGACTGCAAGAATTGCTCTCTTTCTTCTCGTCTCTGTCACCAATTTTCTTGCTAAAATTTTGCCAGTAGCAATGAAACGACATTGATAAGCGTTACCTGGAAAAGTGTAAGGAGATGCACTAAAATAATAAGGACCAAATTCTGATGGAGGCATGAAGGTTGCAAACCCAATCCTTCGAACTTCTGACCAATTAAAAGATTTTCCAGAAGGGAATAGTGCAAGGTGCACCTGAAGATAGTCATCGTCATTGAAAACTGGGATGTAAAGGAAACTGAACCAGGAAGTAGGTCCAATCCTACCCAAAGACTAATTTCCAGCGAATGAAATCTGTTCCCATTGGACAAATCCTTGAAGATGGCCCCTTTGAAGTAAAATGTCCCTTCAAATGGATAGGCACATTCATAACTCTGAGGACTGAGCTTCTGTCCAGGGGAACACAACGCACTTCTACAATTTTCCAGGCTAGTAGAATAAGGCTTCGTAGACTGCAGCTGGCAGTAATTAGTATTTGAGAGAGCAGTGCACACCGGATTTCCCAAAAAACTGAGACATGATATTGAGAATTAAGAATGATGGTAAGTGGAAGTTGCACAGTATATTTTACATGTTAAATATTATGCCAATGGATATATCCCACATTAAAATATTGGTGCATTCAGCAGTGAGGTTGACAGAGGAAAAATTGTTTTCATGTAGATCAACAAGCTGAAGTTTTTGACCGACGCCCTCGTACATATTCAGCGCGTCATTGTATGCATTGTTCCTCAGCAACCTGCCAAAATCTCAGAAAGAAGGCACCATTTTATCATTTTCTGATTATAAGCTCAAGTGGCATTAAGCAAAGTTCTCAAATCAAAACTCACACTGCCTCGCGGTTGAAGACTGTAGAGTTTCGGGGGCAAATGCCCTTGAGGTGTTTCAAAATCTACAACCCTGTGAAGCACATTGATCCTGCAGTTGAGATACGAGACTGCAGAGTATATATACCCTCCATCAAGTTCGTTCTTTTCTGATCTGTGATTTGGTATAAGCAATTAAATTATAAAAAGAGATATAAGAAAGACATAAACACATGTATCAATTGCATATCGGCGCGGAATAGTTTTTCAGGGATGGCACCTGAAAGCTGATTCTTATTGAAATGGCTGCGTTTAAGCGTCAAAATGTTTGTTAGTCTTCCTTCGTACATCCCATCGTCTGTCATTAATTGATGGGTCATTTACATTAACATAGGAGGCATTATTAAAATTATTTTTTGTTATTTTATAAATTATATTATTATTATTATTTTATAATTTATTTTTTATTTTATAGTATATTAGTCTAATTAATAATTATAATTAAATTATTTAAGAAAAATATGTGAACTATTTAAGATTTTTTTATTTTAATTTATTTTAAAATAATTAATTATTAAATATTTTAAACTTAAGTTAGAGTATTTTTTTTAATTAATTAGTCATTTTTTCTTATAAATATATGTAAATATAAGGGATTAAAGTATTTCAGCAAATTAAATTTCAATAAAGTATTGATCTTATCTCTATTTGTTACTTTGCGAAATATTATTCTCTTTTTGCTAAATACTGCATTAAGTAGTACCACATCAGGTTTGACCTATATTGATATTATCTTATGGTTCTAAAGCAACCTCTTTGATAATGAAAATGGTGAAAGGAAGATTCTATTTAAAGTAATTTTATAAAATCATGAATACAATAAATCTTGTAATAAAGATATCTTTCGCATGTTCATACTCACGTTCCTAATTTTAAAAATATTTCTTTCTTTGATGAAAATTTCTTAATTAAAAATTTTTTAAAATAGTTAATAGAACTTGATACTTATTTTAAGTATAATGGTATTTGTGAAGAGAAGAAAATGAGTTTTGTGTATTGTAAACTTTAAGATGTTGCAATTGAATTATAGAATAATATTCAATATTTTTGACTAAGATTTGTTAAATTCAAAATTCGATTCAATATTTTTGACTAAGATTTGTTAAATTCAAAATTCGATCACAGGTAAAGATGAGAAATTTATTGGTAATTGAATTTCATGATAACAACAAATTTGAGGAAATTTTGGATTAAGTTGAAAAAAAATAATAATTTTTAGTTTTTATCAATTAATATATCTGCTCATAATAAAAAAGAAATATCAATTGTTGTTCACAACATAATTGAACAAATTAATTTCATATTTTCTGAAAAAGATATCGATAAATTTAAAAATTGTGATAACAAAAAAATTAATTTAGATTCTATCAACTCAGACATTAAACCCATAACCCACAAGTTTGCATATCATCTTAATTCTTTACCTCTTGTACTTGTTAATTTTGTTGGAGTGGATAATCAAGCACATAATGATTCGGTATCATTATTCATTATTGTCATTGTTCCTATAATGATTCACAAAATAAGTTACTAATTTATATTAAATATGTTAATTTATTCGAAATTATATTCCTATGGCATGGAAAATATCAATTTCTCATTATCAATTGGACAACAAGTTTTTTTCAATAAGAGGAGTCTTCCGTAAGATACATCATGAACATTATTTTTTATTAATCTTATAAATTATAATGTAATTATTATTTTATAATTTATTTTTTTATTTTATAATATTTTAGTTTAATTAATAATTTTAGTTAAACTATTTAAAAAATATGTAAACAATTTAGAATTGTTTTTAAATTTTATTTTGTTTTAGAATAATTAATTATTAGATATTTTCTAATTTAAGTTAAAACATTTTTCTAATTAATTAAACATTTTTACCTAAGGAATTAAAACATTCTCCCAAATTAAATCTTCTCTTCTTTTATCTTTTTTTTTTTAAAAAAAATATTATTCCTCAAATTTAATCTAAATATTAGCATTCTTTTTGTTAAACACTGCATCATACATGCATTCTTTCTCGTCATCCTTGAAACGGAACTTGCATGATAAACAGGGCTTGTAGCTATGGTGTTGTGAAAAGTACGTGAGTGTTGTTGGATGTCTGTGTACACAAATTTATGGGTATTCTGCAACAAAAAGTAAATTTCACGATACACTTTTGGCCCGGAAAAAGATATTGCAGCTTGCTTTTTACCATTGGGAACCCTATTGAACTTTAAAACGCCACCCACTCCCAGAAATTAAAAACAAAAAGCAGCAGGCACGTAGCGACACCGATCATGAAGGGCTCCATCAATCTAAATGCTCAATGTACAAATGATAGGCACGAGTCATTAATATTTGGTGCATGGCAGACGACTCATAATACTGACTGAGTTCAAAAAAAGGGCTAATAATATTGACCCTTAAATGGCTGCACGAGACTCCTTCCCAGGATGCTCCACACGGATCGCCCGACTGGTCCCAGCTTGGGGAGTGTTTTCCCACACACCCCTTCGGGGATTGCAGCACAGCCGCTGCACCCACCCATAGATGTCGTTAATTCATATTTAGTTAGTTTATTCTCAAAGTGACGCCGTATTGGGAATGTGCACGATACATTGATAATAAGGTGCACCGAATAGACTATAGAGGGAACCATTAAAAAAATGTTGCCCCCACTAGAGATGTTTATGGATGGCCAAAAAAAATTAACTCATCTAAATTTTTTTTTTTTGGTTGCAATTTTCTCAGCCCAGTCTTTAGCTTTTGTGTTTATATATTGTTTCTAACTGAAAAATTCTCTACAACATCAACTTGATCCAAACCATTTACACTGTTGAGAAAATTGTGACTCCGTTTACTTGGGGAAATAAATAATATGAACCGTAACTAAATTATACGTACATGTGTGTGTATATATATATATGTGCGCGCGCGCGCATAAATCAATAAAGATTATGTAGTTTCATGATGATAAACTCAAATCAGGATACACTACACATATTCCTAAAGAATAAATTTGCAAAAGATATATTGCCAATGAATAATTTATATTCCTAAATGGCATCTCACAACCTCTCCTTTTAACCCGCCACTTGATTTTTATAAATTGTGTGCTTATTTGTCAAATATGAAAAAAAAAAAAAAAGAAAATGATGATGATTTCATTCAAGGTTGAACACTCCGGACTACATTGATATTTTCGGAAAAGTTTTGGGTTTGAAATTTGCAACAATTAAAATTTGAGCAATCTAAATAAAGAATATATATAACTGGAGGACTGTATTTTCCATTGACACGATTCTTATATACAGTGGCGCTCAATTCAAACATAACGATATCTAATCATAGTGTAAAATTAAAAACAAATGGGGCAAAGTTGACGTCTGGCGATGTAAACGAGAACAAAGAAAAGGAATAAAGGGATCATCTACTGACTTGACTGCTTATCATTGCAAGGATCAGTAAAGCACAAGATGACATGACTTGCTGCAACACATTGGAAAGCCAGAAGGCAGAGTAACCGGATGGCTGCCGTATATACGGTGGCTACAATCGGAGAGCTGCCAGCCGGACGTCAAACTGGCCTTATACTGCCGCCTGGAAAATTAAGAAAGTTCAGTCTGAGATTATTGGTACGAGATGTGTCAGGGGCCTGATCAATTCATTTCTGAGGCATGAGCTAGAACAAGAACGAACAAGGACTGATGACCCTCCTGCAGACAAAAGAGAGAAAACGAAAGGAGGACAGTTAAAGTATGCCCTGATCGTCAACCTTTTTTCCTCCATTTTTCTTTTTGGTGTCTTTCAATTGATGTACCTTCTCTTAGAAGTTAGAAGCCAAGCCACTTAAAAAAAAAAAAAAGACTGCCTCTTGCTCGTCATAACCAAAATTAACTCGTCAGTCCCCTCTTGTTCTTCTGTGATGGTGTCTCTCAGTGTCTCTTTCTCAATCATTATATAAAAAAAAAAAAAAAACATTTTGGATTGTAGGTTTTTGAGACTTCCCGTTGGTTCCTCCGCCCGCACCAACACTAATCTTAAATGTTTTGCTTTGATAATCACAAAGCATCGTTCTGATTTGAACGATGTATGAATATAAATTATAAATTAAGCGTAAAACACCTTTTAATTTATTACTTGGTATTTTTCAAAAATATAATTGATGGTTCACATTTTTTTAATAAATTAAGCTAGGGCTTTTGAGTTATTGATATTGTTTCCATTTTTTCTCATCAAAATAAGTGTCAATAATTATCTTAAATTCAAACTAAGTTTACAGTGAATAATTGTCATTACTTATTCTACCTAAATAAATTACTTTGAAACTGTAATTTGCTTAAATGGAAATCTTTATTCATGCATTATGATAATTATATAATTCTCTTAGAAATATTTTTTTTATCTATTATATTGTTAGCATATTTCTAATCAAACACTTTACTAAAGTATAACTTTATTAAATGAAAGAATTTTAAATTTCATTCTATTTAGATTTCAAATAAATTTTATGTAAATAATTTTTATGTGTACAAGATAAGTTTTTATTTATAAATCATTAAAGATCTTCAAAATATCAAAACATTAAATAACATTGTCTAAAATAAAACATAAATAGAGTTACTAGGTTTCATATGCTCAACATAATCTTTATGTAATTTAGTTAACAATTCTTTAGTCATAACAATCTTGAATTGAATACATATATGCTCTATTACAATTACTTATTCTTTAATATGATATGTAACAATTAAAAGTTTTATATCAAAATATTTATTTCAACTTTCATTTTTATTTTTCTTTAAAAAGAACACTATAACTAAATTATTACAATATATCTTTAGTGATTTAGAAATAAAATTCACAATTTGTAATCTTATAATAAGATTCTTCAACCATAAAGTATAAATTGTGATCTCTTAATAAGCAATAAATTTTGCCTTCATAGTGGAAGAAATAATAATAGTCTCTTTGACATTTTTTCAAGATATAAAACTTTCAACAAGTATAAATATGTATCTAGTAGTAAACTTTTTGTTGTTTATACAACTAACAAAATCAACATTTGAATATTTTACCAATTCTAAATAATTCTTGGTTTTTTTGTAAATGCCTCATAACTTTTTTGGTTACTTTCTAATGTTCTTGCCTAAGATTAATTTAGTATTTTTTTAACATTCTTATTGCAAATACAATATCTGATTTAGTATAGACTTGTGTGTACATAAAGCTACCAATTGCTAATGTATATGGTATGCATTTCATCTTATTGTAGTCTAAGTCATACATGAGAAATTATGTAAGATTAAATTTGTTTCTTTTAGTTATAGGTGTTATAGTAGAAAAACAACTTTCCATTATGAATATCTTTTAAACCCTTTCAATATAGATCTTTTAAACAAGTGTTAACATCTAATGGAATATAAGTTTCACCAATATCCTTTATTTTAAAATTTTGAGAAAGAAATTTCTTTTGTCTCATGTACCAACCCTAAATCATAACATGTAAGTAAAATATAATTCACATACAAAATTAAAATAATATACTTACTCATATTAATTTTAAGGTATATATACTAATCTACTAATATTCTTTATGAAACCATATGAGATTATAGTCTGGTCAAATTTTATATTACTATCAAGAGACTTATTTAAACTCACATATAGATTTTTTAAATTTGCATATCAAATGACTCTTATTATTATTATTGGTAAAACCTTTAAAGTGACTTAAGTATATCTCTTCCTTAATATACCTATTTAAAAAAGCAATCTTCACATTCATCAAATACAACTCTAAATCAAAATGAGGTATTAAAATCATGATAACTCTAAATAAATCATTCTTTGAAATTAAGGAAGGTTTATAAAACCTTTGGTGACAAGTTTAGTCTTGTATGTCTTAATATTACCATATGAGTCTTCTTTGGTTTTATAAAATCATTTATAGCTAATAGCTATAACTTTTTTTTAAATTTTACAAGGTTTCAAACTTGATTATTAGTCATAAATTTCATCTCTTTGTTCATAGTATTATACCACAACTTAGACTTTTCACTTACCATTGCTTGTGAAAGCATAAAAGGAACATTTATGATTAATATCAATCTCTTGTAGAAATACAAAATAATCATTGGAAATTACAAGTCTTTTTAGCCCTTTATCTTGTAGATTTTCATCATGTAATTCAAGTATCACAAGTTTCCCATTTGTTTATATTGTATTGGGCACTTGATCTTGAATTAGTTGTTTTTCATCATTATTAAGCAAATTTTCTTAAATAATAACTAACTCTCTAAAGTATATAGAACTTTAATAAAGTCCTTACTTTCCTAAAAACTACACATTTTGATGACACTCCCTTTCACTAAACTCAAAATACTCAATGCATTTTACATTTCTAGTTTCGACAATTCTAGGTGTATTTTAAGAATAATAAGATCTATATCCCTTAAAGTTTATCATATAGCAAATGAAAAATACATTATAAGTCCTTACTTTAATAAGATAATCCCATACATGCATATGTCTTAGACTCCCATTCCATTTATTTCATAACTCAAATGGAGTTTTATGAATAGCTTCTAATAGAATGCTATTTAAGATATACATTGCATTTTTAAGTCTTTACACCATAAACTTAATGAGAGAATAAAATTATTGATTATGCTCCTTATCATGTCACTAAGTGTTCGGTTCCTTCTTTTAACTACACCATTTTGTTAAAGTATACTTAGTGTGGTGTATTATGCAATAATACTTTCTTCTTTGAAGAACTTAGCAAATGGACCTTTTATTTTTCCCATCTCTATATGTCTTCTATAATATTCTCCACCTTTATCAAATTTTACCATTTTGATCTTTTTGTCCTTTTATTTCTATATTTCAATTTTATATATTTTGAAAATATTAACTACTTTAACATTGTCAAACAATAAATAGAAATAGATAAATGTTGTATAGTTATTAATAAATTAAATCAAATATTTTTGACCATTACGTTTAAGAGTGACAATGGTCCACAAATGTTTGTGTGAACAATTTTTAGAATTTCTTAATTTTGTTTAGCACATATAGTGTTCTTGTTGGTTTATTTTCCCTTTATAAATTCCACAAACGTATCAAAATCTGTAAAATCAAACAATGTTAAAACTTCATAATTTATAAGCCTTTTCATTCTCTCAAGAAAGATATGACCTAGCATTTTATGTCATGATTGAGAAGATTACTCGTTAACAATACATTTGTGTACCAATGTTATCATGTAATGTAGCTTTACATTCCTGAGTGGGATCTAAATCAAATTTATGCAAACCATTAAATAGATGACTATAACTAACATTAACTTTATTTTGTAAAATACTAAAAATGTTTAAAAAAATGATAACCAAAACAAACTAACTTGGAAATAAAAAATAAATTGCTAGAGAACGATAAAACATAAAAAGTGTTTTTAAGGTTTAAAACAAATATAGATTTTAAGACTAAACGATAAAACCTAATAGCCTCAACATAAAAGTGTATTTAATTTCTTGAATAAATGTCTTCTTCATTTTTCTTCAACTTCCTTAACTCTAAAAAGTCTTGGATAGTATTGTCAATATGGATTGTAATACCAAAATCAATCAATCATATATCATTTAGAGTATAACAAAAAGAGATTGATAACACATTAAAGATATAAAAGTATTACTTTTTCATATTATACCTTATATTTGAGACAAGCCTTTTTTTATGTATTCATAGTTTATGCAAAAAAAAAGGCATGAACTTTTATTGTCACTTTTTTTTTTCATTAACATATTTACAATTTTCTTTTAACATAGAGCATTTGTACCCTTTTTACTTTTTGCCTTCTTTTTAATGATGAAATGAGCACTATCCAAATTCTAGTGCTTTATATTTTCCTACTCTTGAACACACATGGTTAAAAGCATATAAATTGACCTTTTTCCTTATATGTATCATAAAATATCTTGAATGACATATACACAAGAGAAAGTTAATTCAAGATAAAATTTACAAGAAAAGTCTTAACTATGTCAACCTTTACAAACTTAGGTTAAATAGTAATGTCTCTAATTTCCAAAATACACTTACGCACACTTTTAGAATTGTTAAAGTTCTTTCCTAAAAGGAAATTAATAAGAATGGCAAGTGAAGTTCCCAACTTCTCCCTAGGATCTACTAGTTTGTGATACTGAGAGGGGGGTGAATCAGTATCACCACAATTCGCAATACGCAGGTAAGTGAACAACTTCAACCTCTTCTGAAAAGCGAACTCTTTCTCAGATTCGACTAAGGTAGATCTCTTGATACCCACTAATCACAATAGTTCCCAAAGTCACCTTTCAGACACCTTGCTTAATAGACAATTCGGATGTTCTTGTTCAGGTCTTCGTTAGGTTATGGGTTGGCTGATACTTTAGCTACGTTCACAACTCAATTCAAAACACAAAACGTAAAGCAAATTAAGGACACACAAGATTTACGTGGTTCCATCAACGTAACGTACATCCACGGTGGTAAGGACTCTCCCTTATCAAAACTATCCACTATACTTAAGAATTCCAGTTACAATGGATGTCTTAATCCTCTACTCCTTTCACTATTGCAATTACTAAGCAAGTACAATACAAAGAGTGTCACTTACTGTGTCTACCCTTCTTCTAGCTTGTCTTGCCTCTATTGAATTGAAAGACTACTCTATTGCCGCTTAGAAGTTCACCGCAACGCTCTTCAACCTCTCTTGAAGAAATCTAGAAATACGTTGAGTTCTTTAATGCTTCGTCGAATTTCTTCTCTACGTTGTTTCACACAACTCCTGCTTTCACCGTCTCACTGTCTCACCCATCTCCTATTTCATGATCTTATTGTCTCACAGCTCGTCTCACATTTCTGGTTTGACGTTACACGTCTCACGTACGTTTCTGGTTTGCACGCTTTTCCGTTTCACACCTCCTTTGGTCGTATCAGATTTTCTCCTTTTTCTGCTGGTCACTATTCATCAGTCGTCGGGTTTCTCTCTCCTTCCGCTGGTGTTGTGTTTTGCTTCGTCCTACTATCTAGCCCCTTTATTCTGTCATCACTCTTCTTCCTGCCGACGGTCTCCGATCTGGCCGTGTATGATTTTTCTCCTTCTTTTCTTTCTCTTCCCTTGTTCTGCCATCGGCTCACTTGGTTGGCCGAATAGGATTTTGCCGTTTTGCTCTTCCGGGCTACCGTCCAGTCGTCCAGCCCCCTTTAGCTGTCTCCTTTATTTCTCTATTTTTGTCGACCAGCCTCTTTCTCCGTATTGGGTTTTCTCTCTCCCTTTTTCACTTGGTCGTTCTTCATTCCCTATTTTGCCGACCTTCTATTTTGGTCATCGACCCATTTCTCTCTTTTGCCGTGTGGTGCTTTCTTTTTCACCGTCCAGTCATCTTGACCCATTTCTCTCTCTTGCCATGTCGTGCTTTCTCTCTCATCATCCAGCCGTGTCGACCCATTTCTCTCTCTTACCGTGTCATGCTGTCTCCTTGCCAACCGCTGGTGTGCCGGTGGTGTGCCGTTCCTCAAGGGTTTCTCTCTCTTGCCGTCACACGGTTTGCTCCGATTTGCTCAATCTATCGACCTCTCCTATTTCCGACCAGTGGCTTCTTTTCTCTCTCTTCCAAGTGTTTTCTCTCTCTTCGTCCGACAGCTTCACTGTATGGCTATTGTTCACTCGACAGCTGCTTCTTTTCTATTTTGCCGCCCCTATTCTGTCGTTTGCTTGCCGTTGGTGTGTTTTGGTCGTATGTTGTGTTTTCCTGTTTTCTCTATTTGGCTGTTCACACACTTTTGTGTTTTGTCGTGTATTCAATTATGTTGGTCTTACCCTAATTTTGTCTTCCAAAGTCTTTATATACTCTCTTCCATGAAATCTTAATAGGGCTTACTCGGCGGATTTACGTTCTTGCCCCTCCAAGGCTTACGCAGCGAATTTATGTTCTTGCCCTTCCATGTAGATTTACCTTCTTGCCTTTCCATGTAAATTTACTTTCTTACCCTTCCATGTGACTTTACTTTCTTACACATTTAAACCTAGTTGACAACAATTACAACTCATACAAGGCTGTGGGAACAACAATCTCTCCCTTTGTAATTGTTGGCAACACTCATAACAAAAGCCACTATGCAGCAATTTCAACTCCCCCTAAATATGCACTCCCCCTTTCTTAATAGCTCTCCCTGTACTGTTGCTTCTCTCGCCCTGTACTATTGAATTTGTGAAGTATTATCTCTTGTAGTAAAGCACAATTCTATTTAAATGTTACTTGCAAGGTTGTCCTAGTTGACCTAAAGTTGGAGAACCTCAATGTCAAGGCAACATTCTTGCATGCAAGTCTTAATAACAAAATTTACATGTATTAGCCAGAGGGTTTTGTAGACACAATAATAGAGAACCATATGCGTCTATCAAAGAAGTCGCTTTATGGTCTCAAATAGTCATCCAAGTGATAGTACAAGTGATTTTATCACTCTATGATCAACAGTGGATATTCCAAGAGTACCTATAATAATTATATCTATCATAAGAAGCTATCAAATGGTTTGTTCATCTATCTACTATTTTATGTTGATGACATGTTAATATAGCTCAAAATAACATGTTAGAAATTAATTAGTTGAAGACTCAACTAAGTGAGTTGAAATGAAAGACTCGGGAGCAACAAAAAAAAAATACTGGGGATGGAGATTCACAAAAATCAAGGCCCTTGGACCTTGTACTTATCAAAAAAAAAAAAAAAAAACAGTGCATTGAGAAGGTTTTAGAATGATTTGGCATGCAGAATTGCAAACTCGTGACGACTCCATTAACAGCTCAGTTCATACATCTACAGCATAATTACCTCATACAGAAGAGAGAATGAAACAGATAGTTCAAGTTCCATACAAAATTGCAGTTAGCACCATCACGTATGCTATGGTCTGCACTCAATAAAAGCTCACTAGGAGGTGGTGAAATGGAAATTAAGGTGTCTAAGAGAAATCACCAATGTTGTTTTGTTCTACGGTAAGAATAGTAACACCAACAATAATATAATTGGAAATGTTTGACTCCGACTATGCTACGGATTTTGACAAAAACAAAAAGGCCCCTGATAGGTTATATGTGTCACGGGGCCATTACCCTCTCCCCAAAAGGCTAACCTATTGGGGTGTGCAGCGCCCATGCTTATAAGGCCCAAGGATCCCCTTCTCCTTTCCGATGTGGGACTCCGTCACATTCTCCCCCACTGAATCCATCGACGTCCTCGTCGTGGACCGGGCCCCCCTGCCTACTCCCCCTACTCTCGGGCCTAGAGCGCTCGGCGGCGGACATCGGATTCGGGACAGGCCGGCTCTGATACCACTTCCTTTTTCTTGACTTCTCCCCCTATTTTCAGTAAATAGAATCTCTGATTTGGATGATGATGAACCTTGAGATTTCCTTCTCATCTCCTCATTCAACACACCACCCTTTACAAGTTCCATTGACAAAACACCACCGGAGGCAGAATTAGCGAGAAACATTTGAAAAGTCTCCCAAGAATCAGGTAAGGTAGCAAGTAACCATAACCCGAGAACTTCGTCATCAAACTTAATGCCCATGCCTGATAGTTGATCAATAAGACCCTGAAACTCATTTAAGTGGTCAGCAATTGAACTCCCTTCATTATATCTCAACTACATCATTTTCTTTAACAAGAACAACTTGTTATTACCAGACTTTGAAGCATACAAAGTCTCAAGCTTACTCCACAAAGTTCATGCATGTATCTCATTACAAATGTGATTATAAACATTATCATCAACAAATTGCCGTATAAAACCACAAACCTATTCGTGCTCAAATTCTCATTCTTCATCAGTTTTAGACTCAGGTTTCGTAGTAGCAAATACTGGCAGATGCAATTTCTTCACAAATAGGAGATCCTTCATTTTACTCCTCCATATATGATAATTTGTGCCATTTAAACAGACCATTCTATTCACATTCAACTCCATCATTCAAACAAGCCAAATACACCAACCAAGTAACCAAGCTCTGATACCACTTTGATGGGAGAGGGGCAGCGGAATACAAATTGCCCAAGAGACCTCTCCCACTTGTTTGAATCTATGAGAAGTTAACTGAATAACAAATAAGGCAACTTAAACAATCACACAAGAACACACCGATTTTTTACGTGGAAAACCCCTTCAAAGCAAAGAGGAAAAACCACGGGACACACCGGTCCAGAAATCAACTTCACTATAATCAATAAGTGAATGCAACAGAGGTACACAACCTCAATTACATAAACCAAATTGAACAAACTCAATTTGAACCAAAGTGAGAGGCCAAATGAGTTAACCAACACGAAAGACACTTTCTGTCAATAATAACTTAACAACCAGACATCAAGGCAGTAATCCAACCGTTCAAAATGAACCCCCAGATGTCCCCTACCAGCTATCCAAATTTTTCAACTCAATCAGACCACGGGTCAATAATATATCATATGATTTACCAATTCTGCCACAGATGAGAAAGCAGAGATTTACCAGAATTGAGAGGCTTTGGTTTGAATAGAATATCTGCCTTTACAGTTCACAGAAACTCAATCCAACCGTCCACAAAGAAGATCTATGTGTCCTTCAACTACTGACCAAAAATCAGCTCGATCGGACCACAAACAATCTTCCAATTACACGGTTAACCAATTCTGTACACAAAACATTGCCCAGAAAATAGACCTACGAAAACTGAAGAGAAGTAGGACTTACAGTGCTCGAAACCCAATCTCCACCATTCAGAAATAAGAACCAAATGTCCTCTATCAACCATTCAAATTTTAAGCCGATCAAACACCATTATCCTTTCCAAACGTAAGATCAAAGATACACTGCTAATAGTTCTCCTCTCTTCCTTTTTTTTCCCTCTCTTTTCTCTCTTTTTTTTCTTTTTTCTTTTGGCCGTCGGGCAGCCTCTCTCTTGCTCTCACTCTCTCAACCTCTCTATTCACTTACTTACCCCAAAACCTAATCTTAATGAAGTATTTATACCTCATTAAGTCAAACCTTTTTTTTTTTTTTTTTCAAAGGTTCCCTCCACGTAGTAAGGATACCTAACAATATGTTCACTCTTTTTGGTTGTTTCATTAGCCAAAAGGCAATTTTATAGTCAACAATTATTTTTGTCTCCAACACAAACTGAATACACAGCAATTATAAATGCAGAGAAGGAAGAGTTATAGTTGTGAAGTCTCGTCGGTAATCTAGAATTACAATAGGACCATACTATTGTATAATGTGATAGCTAAAGTGCGATAAATTTGATCAAAAATAAAATGTATTATGAGAGGACTAAGTACATCAGCCTCAGGAATTATTTTATCTATGAAATCATATAACAAAGAAATATCTCAATGGTAAAAATTGATACCTAACAATCCTACATATATATATATATATATATATATCTGAGGATGATGACTATTTCTGTAGTCAAACTCAGACACTATTTGAATTTCATTAGTGTTTGTAATAACTGAGGTTTAATAACAAATAATTAAAAAGAACCCATAATTATCTTGACACAATTCAAGTTAAGGTGGACATTTATTAGAAAATGTACTTTGAATTTTTGAAATACCCTACAACCTGACTTTCCGCACAGTGGGTGATTTGCATGGTGGGTGGCCTTTTGTGTAAGTTGTCGTCTTAAGAATTGGAAACCACATGAAATAAGACATGGCCATAAATACTATTAAATGAAATTCTTTGAATTACTGAAATTATGGCTGATTCTTTTCTGATTGCATTTGCCTCTTTCACTACATTATTCTCTAATTAGGGACCTTGGGCATTCGTAAAATCATCTGATTACAGAAATCATAATAATAATAATAATAATAATAACTATACAGAGCATTCGTGAGAAACCACTCATCATGTTTATGTGGGATTTTAGATAGCGAGGCTCAAGTGCAACTCGTAAATTTATTTTTTTCGTAATAAAATATTCTCCAATTACTTTTGTGGTGGACCTAAAACTTAAAGTCGAACTACATAAATTCTCGTATTTTTGATTTTTGAGCATATCATTATTTTATTACAAATTACTATTCCACCTAAATAAGAAGGTTTGATCCCAAAAGGTTTAGCTGATTTATCGTAAAAGTAGGAATTGCATGGTGCCACTCATACTTTGATTACTCAGACGATAGACTCAGCAGACATTCAGCTTCATGGTCTTTCAACTAGTAAACTTCATAAACAATGAAATGTGGTATCCAGGAGTTCCGGAGTTTTAGGGTTCATAATCCAATATCAGAGCAAGGAAGTGCGAAAATCAAAGGACCTTTTACATTTTTATCCCAAGACCAAAGTTATGGCAGTGCGACGTGAGTAATCGTAATGGAATTTTTTTTTTTTTTTGTTCCGAAAACCCTTTTTTAGATCTAATTGTGCTTGTAATAATTTGTAAATTTAATGCTTATTATTTGCATGTGCTGTAACTACAGTAAATGAAAGGATACAAACTAAGTTAATTCCTTCAAAATATAGAAAGTGGTTGCATCTAAAGGCCTTATTTTATCATGATACAAATATATATTGTAACTATGTGCAAAGGAAGAAAATAAACTCGAAAGTGGAGGAATTTAGTTCAAAAATATTCATAAAACAAACACGCAGACAACTGAATAAAAACAGAAGACGGAATGCTAGCCTTTTCTTTGAGCAAATGAAGCAGAGAAGAACTCAATGTCCGAAGAAGAAAATCTTGGGCCGAATTACCCAACAAACTGAACAGAGACAGGAAGCAGATGGACTCAAGGGGACAGGGGGTGGCTAGCTGACAGAGGGAACGTTAAACTGTTTTGGGGACAGAGGTGTATAATTCGGTTCAGAACCCAAACAGCAATCTCAGACCAAGAAAGAAAAACTCAAGAAAACTGTACAAGACTCCAATGTATGATACATCTCAGACCAATGCCTTCCAAGTTATAGGAGTCTTGCATGAAAACTCGCCCTTCAAGCTCAAGAAACAAAAAAGGGGAAAAACAAAGAAAAAGCTATCCTGTTTAAAACACCAGGATACAGCTCTGCTCAATCAGCAACAACTGTCATGGCTACTGACACTGACCTATCCTCAAATCACTATACATAGCTCTCCTAAGACGCTAGCCGAAAGCATAAGCCACCCCACAGCCAAAAATATTATATCATATGTCATAACAGACCGCAACAGACCTCAATTGCTCACGACACTACAGTCGCTATATACACCATCCAACGACAACTTTGCAAGCTTTGTAACATTTCCATTTTGGTAAATATTCGTCTCGTGCATGCTATTTTCTGTTCTATTAGGAAACTTGTGACCTTGCAGGAGCAGATCTACTTGTCCACATGATGCTGCTATTAGCCCTGCATTTGGGATGACAGTGTATCAATGTACTCAGGAAAAACAAAGATCAAGCTTAAGCAGGATATATAATATTCTACATAAATCCGGTTTCTGCTTCATAAGTTCACCAAGGATGAAAGATCAGAAACTCAAAGACATTACAGAAGTTTCCAAAGACAAATAGAAGAGTTTTCTCAGCTATGATTTTGGCCTTCACTGTTTAACTTCAGGTGGTCCTATTAACCTAGCCCATGAAACTAGTGATAGCTTCATCATTTAAATTTGGAATATTAGTAGATTTAAATTAGTCATGTTAAAGACCCAAGTCTTTCTTTTAGAGCATAACATGCCAAGTTGAATGCAAGGATGGTGAGAGACTCATGATGGTGTCAATGACAAAGGGAATCACCATGGGCTGTGAACTGTCCAGGAAAGAAATATGATTTTCAGCATCTGAACTAATCAAGCTGAGTTAGTGGAACATGCATAATAAAAGAGGCAAATACAACATGATTAAAAATTCACTTCAGAATTTCAAGTGTTGCAACTTCTCAATGTTATGTGAGATTGTTCATTTGTTCTCTACTGTTACTGCATGAGACTCACTGACTCAATTCATGCGTTTGTAGGATTGACCCATATAATAATTCTAGAACTCATTTTCCTATTTTCTGGCATTCAATAATAAAGAAGAATAAGATGAATGTTACAGTTAAATTTATGTAAAACAACCAAGAAGTAAAATAGTCTATAAGAGGATAATTGTGAGATGTACCTAAGAACAATGGAGAAGGTTTTCCAGGTCTTGATTTAAATTCAGGATGAAATTGAACGCCAACATAGTAAGGATGACTAGGCAGTTCAACAATCTGCATTATCAATATGCCAAAAATTACTCAGAACTACCAGGAGTAGGTCACAACAGCAACATAAAAAACAGGAAGAAAATATTTGTGTCCCAAAAACTAATAGCAATACCTCCATGCGTTGACCAGTTTCATCCTTGCCAGTGAATGATAGACCAGCATCCTCCAAGCATGCTACCATGTCTGGATTCACCTGCATAAGAGAAAAATTCACTAGTGATCAAAAGGCCACTCAAAACACACAGGTATGAAAGCTGAAAAGTAAAAACACATTTTATTAAGTGAGCATGCATTTAATAGTGATGTCATCCATACATATATATTTAACAGGATGTTATCTTATTAAGCGAGCATGCTTCAGCCTTCCAGATATGATGCATCATGATGTATGACAGATTGCCATTACAATTAGCAATCACAGAAATGGTTATCATTGACATTCACAATAAAGTTAAAATCACATGCATCAGATTCTTTTCAAATCTAATAACTTAGCCCCTTAACAACAACAACAACAACAACAAAGCCCTAATTCCAAATTTAATTGGAGTTGACTACATGAATATTTTCTTACAATTCTATTCTATTATGTACTAAGTTAGATGCAAGACCTAACTGCTCTAAATCATTCCTAACTAAAGATTCCCAATTCAACCTAGGTCTTCCTATCACTCTCATCTTGCCGTCCACCTGAGTTTGATTGCCCCTATTAATTGGAGCATTTGCAATGGATGCTACTCCTACTTTGCAACGGATGCCCTATGTCTTATTAGGAATATGAGTAAGACGTGAAGACATCCATTGCAAAGGAGTAACACCCCTTTGAGATAAATTCCTACTAAAAACAGATAAAGGATTGGGAAAATGAATTGATGAAGGGTGGGAGAGATAGTGTTGCACGCAATAGGTCGAGTCTGGCTCCTCTATCCTTTTGTTGGAAATTTTTATTTTTCTAGGCCAACATTTTGAAAGGTTGTCCCATGTACCTCTACCATACAAAGACAATACCATCTTCACATTCCATACCTCGTATCTATGCCGATGTCTCTCATCAATGAAGCGCTTATTACCATAGCTGACAAAGCCCAGATGACAAGGATTAGCAATCTCAAACAAATTCAATAAGAACACAAACTCAAGTTTGTTTGTTTCACTCATAAAGGAGTTCCAGTTGATTTATGCATTGACTATGTTAGGGTGATAAGTTGCTAATCAAGAAATTTATTGTCCAATTATGCACTAGCACGCTCTTACATTATTTTTATGTGGAATGTGTCAATTTTACTTACAGTTTTGCAGCTTTGCAGTCCCTGACTTGGAAATATGTTCTCCTTGAGCCAACACGCATGGTGCCTCCCATGTGAGTTTTTGATCCCTGTTAGGAAGGGCAAAACTTTAAATTAAGAAGGAAGATAGAGAAAAACATGAGTTCTGTTGCTGCCCAAACTCAAGGGAACATCAAATCAAGACCTCAGGCATTAAGATAACACAAGGATTTTTGCAGTCAGGATCAAATTCCATGCTGTTGGCATCTTGTAGACCGAGAACAGATCGTGCAAACTCAATAACTGCAATTTGCATTCCTAGACAAATGCCAAGGAATGGAATTCTGTTCTCTCGGGCATACTTAGAAGCAAGAATTTTCCCTTGCACGCCCCTCACACCAAACCCTCCTGGCACAAGAATGCCATCTGCACCCTGAACATAAACGCTAGTCAGAAGGCTACCAAAGATAGTTAGCAGAACTTAAAAGAGCTTTGAAAGGTAACAGTCTCAACCAGCAATAGTAGTGGAATCAAACCTTTAACATTTTCCAGGCAGCCTTATAAGCATTAGGATTCTGTAAGGAGAACACTAACGTCAAGATCTAAAGCAAGTGAACGATAGATTTAGAATCAGGGGTTTCAATCAATAACCTCTTTAGCTGTTTGATCTTCAAGGTCACTAGCTGGAACCCAATCCAGAACAAGTTTTTTGTGCCAAGCAACAGAGGCATGCAAAAGAGCCTGACAAGAAAATACAGAGGCTCTCATAAATGGCAAAAATAAGGTTACGTTTCTTCATTGTTTGATTGTGTCAGATAAAGCATCTCCCACCACACTTGTTATGCACTCACTTGAACACACTCGAATAATATTAAAGTAGCATGTAGCCTAAGTGACTGCTTTATTTTTTTTTTGTGTTTTTAGCAGTTAGGGAAACCTTGCACAGAAAGGGTATACAACGTAACAGATGTTAAAAAATTTTTTGCCATTCCTACTCAAGTATTTTAGCAAGATGAAGAGGAAACATTAACATTAGATTGCTAGCATTAGACAGCTATCCCTTTTCTGCAGAATTGGTCTACTTATTGGCTGCTTTCCTATACTTGATCTCACTAATTAGATGAAATTTTGTTGTTTCTGCATAGATGTGAATCACTAAGGTCATACTTGACATCATACAAGTCAGCTCGCCTAGTGCAGTTTGACTAACAACTTGAAACTAGTTAAATCCCATGAACATGATGGTTACCATGTCTTTTTGGTTACTGAGGATTCATAATTTTTTAAATTCTACAACTTAGTATCTAAGATTCCTTCTTAAAAATTGCAGAATTATCAATGAAGCAGATAATATGTTAAAGCTCACATCAAACGAACAAATGAGGCTTCGAGTTAACATTAACTATATAAAGTTGCCGATAGGAAAGTGTACCTTTATTACTGAAAGGTAGGAATCTGTAAGACATGTGTACTTCCCAACCATGGCAACTCGAAGCTATCAAATCATGGCTTACAATGATAATCTCAAGAAGCAAACTGTAAGAATTGATAAATGCATCTGATATCTTGCAAAGACCTACCGGTTCATGCAGCATGCTACAAATGTCAGCCCTAGAAGTCCATTTTTTTAAATCAGGCTCCCTGGCAACTCTGCATGTGACAAGGCAGAGCCGTATAAGGATGCAACAAAATGAAAACCATAACAAAAGCACACCATGCACATGCATCAAAATAGGGGAAATGTGGAAGAGTGGGCTCCTTAGACAAACCCGTGAATATTCAGCACTCGCAGAATTGCTTCATGAGCCTTTTGATCCTGATTAACAAGATATGTGTGGTGCTCTGGTTATAAGGATTGTTAGCTACTTCAACATTTAGAACAGTTATGAAAATCACTACAAGAGTTCTTACTCTTAAAAGTAAAGGAATGTGCCAGATATTGGGAACATCATAGAGTGTAATGATGTTATCTGCCTGAAAAATGAATTGGTCTTGGTAAATCTTCCAAATTAAAATTTTTCAAACTAAAAAAGTACAAGAAACATTTATTCTTCTCATAAACATACCGGTACAAGGCAAAACTGAGAGAGTTTCTGCTTAATGTTCTGATCAAGTGCCTGTAAAATGCATACAGATTTAGAGTCAGGAACCAAATGAATTTTGCATAAATGTGTTTGTTTGTGGACATTCATGCTCAAGCAAGAGAAAGAAGGATACTTACTGTTGTGCTGCGACAAGCTAAGATATTTGGTGTCAAGCCTAGGCCTCTGAGTCCTCGAACACTGTGCTGGGTCGGTTTTGTTTTCTGCCGGTATAATGTTTAACAACATACAGACGACAGAAAATTGTTTGTATAAGTTGAAAAATGCTCATATAAGCTAGTCTTCCAATGCAAGATTTGTGATTACATACAAGCTCAAAGAAAGCTTACTTGTTCACCAACAACATTTAAAATTGGCACAAGGCTGACATGAATCAAGCAAAAGTTGTCTTCTCCTGAAACAATAATCACCGATGAGAAGCAATTGTTGACTATGCTCAAAGTGACAGCATCCAATCTGCACCACGTCAAATTACAGATGCAATGTTCTTACCCACACGGTATGAGAACTGCCCCAGAGCCTCAATAAATGGCATGGACTCAATGTCTCCTACACAAAGGAAACTGTTAGTGATGGAGAAAACATGTAAAGAGGCTCAAATTGCCATCATACATAAATGATGTCCTCAGTGTACCTATGGTTCCACCCAACTCGATGACACAAACATCAGCAGAACCCGGCATTCCATCTACTGGTATCATTGCAGCCCGTTCAATCCACTTTTGAATGGCATCTGTAATGTGAGGAACAACCTACCAGACAAGCACCAGCGAGAACAGATGAAGGAAAAGTACACTAACAAAACTATGACATGCAACAGGATGATGTAGACAATGGGTTCAGTAATAGAGGAAAACCTGAACAGTTTTTCCCAGATAATCACCCCTTCTTTCCTTATTGATAACAGCCTAAGATGCAAGAAGAGAAAAAAATAAAAAGAGAGAGAAAATCAACAGGCTTTAACAACAATATGACAGAGTTAATATGATACACAAACAAAAGAATCATGTTTAACCCACTTGCCTGATAGATCTTTCCAGTAGTTATGTTGTTCTCACTTGTCAACTTGATATCTAGAAACCGCTCATAATTTCCAAGGTCCAAATCAACCTTGGAAACAAAAAGGTAAGCAATTGTTAGTGTTTATTTTCCATTTTCTTGATCTGTTTGGAATGCTATGCCCCTACATGACAGACAACACTTATTCAAAGATGTTAGTTCTCTCAACAGTCAATGAGCTCGTTTTGGCAGCTAATTTATGTGGAGTATGTTTTAGTCGGATGTAAAAGTATGCAAGTTTCATGGGTCGTGGAATTTCCTAGTTGCTGATCAGAGAGATAACAGGACATAACATGAGATATAAGTAGCCATGATTTGAGACTCTTAATTATGGTACAAAAACAGTCAAAGAGGACGCTCATGCTGGCAAATAAAAACCCTTTTAACTAAAATTTCCAATACTCTTGATTACAGGAAACTAAACAAAATTAAATGGCAGGCAAAAGCCTGAAATTGACCTTCTCGAGAGCAAATCCTTAAGAAATTTTGTTTTGAGATGAATGAAGAATACATTAATATTTGATTACATATGTATGTGTGCATGCATATGCTGATGTAGGCGGTGGTACCTCGCCGCCGTCATCTAAGACGAAGACTTCTCCATGCTCGACGGGTGACATTGTTCCAGCATCAGTGTTCAGATAAGGATCTGCATTTAATTTTTTTTTTTTTTTTAAAAAAGAGGGGTAAACATTGTAAGCCAAATCAAGAATTTCAAGTTCAGAACAAAAGAATAACTACAATAGGCATTGGAGAAGAGGAGAAATACAAGAAAAAATGACAAATGAAAACTTTAAAAATGAAAAGAAGAAGAAGAAGAAGAAGAAGAAGAAGAGATCAACTGTCCACGTATAATACATTTATTTTGTTCAACTCAAAGCTAATATATGGAGAGAAAAAAAAAAAAACAAAGGAACCGAAATATATATTAAAAAAATTTTAAAAAATGAACCAAAATACCGGATTCAGGAATAAACTGGAAAACAAGGTGTAAAATAAATAATGAAGTACAAAATTGACTTCTCCAAAAGAAAAAATGGAAAAACGTTTTGAATAACGGCCGATTTTATCAGGGAATCATGGTTTTGCAAAACAAAAGGAGAGAAAGAAAAGAAAAAGGAACCAAAAAAAAATTTATAGTAAAGAAAACTAATGAAAAATATTTAAAAACCAGAAAAAAGAAAAACAAAGAAAGAAAGAATGAAAGAAGAAGCAAGTGTTAGACAAATATATGAAAACGAAGGAGAGAGAGAGAGAGAGAGAGAGAGAGAGAGAGAGAGAGAGGAGAGTGACCAATTTTGATGGAAGTAACACGAAGTCCACAGGCCTTGAGAAGCAATCCAATGCTACTGGCAGTCACTCCTTTGCCCAGTCCGCTCACCACTCCTCCCGTCACCAACACATACTTCATTTTTATACTCTCCATTTCTAATAAATCAGCAATTAACAGAAGGAACGAAGAACCATAGAAAGAAAGAAAGAAAGAAAGAAAGAGACAGGGCAAAATTAATTAGTTAAAAAGCTCTCATTGTTTTTTGTCTTTAGATGCTATTTCAAGTATTCATCAAATCAAATCAAAGAAGAAGAAGAAGAAGAAGAAGAAGAAGAAGAAGAAGAAGAAGAATGGGAACCTTAGTTAGCTAGTGTTGTTGAGGAAGAAAAAGAAGGACAAAATATGTTCGCTCAATGGAATTTCAGAGGGCTTGTTAGTCGTTTGCAGCACCGGAGAGCTCAAAATAACAACAGGCTATGGCTATGACTTATGACTATGGAGGCGAGAATACAGTCACCAAAGTAGACCACCGCAAAAAGGAAGCAATCTTGATTTTATGAATGAGACTCGCCGAATTGTCACGTAATTTTTATTTATAAACTCAAACAATTATAAAAATATTCCATACATACTCTGTGCAAATTATTACATGCTATACCAATCCAATAAACCTTCCCGTAATAGATTTAATCGAATTAAACGGGAAATTTTTAGAATTTCTTAATTAGTTATATTAAAATATCCTATACCAATGTTCTTATTAAGGACTCAATTATAATATAACTTAATTAGTGATAAACAATTTAAGCTGTATAAAGTTGTGTATATTGTGTTGTGTATGCTATATGAATATTATTTTTATTACATATATAATATATAAATTTGACATAAATTTTTATTACATCATTCTATCACATGACGTAAGACAAGTTACAAACTATTTTTTATTATTATTTATAATTATATTATAATTCCAAATATTATTTTAATTTTGTAATTTACTTACTTATTTTAAGATATGTTAGTAAATTAAAAATTTTAATTAAATCATTATAAAATATTTGATTGTTAGGTAGGTATTTATTATTAAACAAATATTTAGTAATTTAATTTAGTGTTTTACATGTAATATGCATGTAAACTTAAAAATTAAACTATATGTTGTAAAATTATGGTGGCTGATTAAAACACTCCAGGTAGATGAAATAATGAATACGTGTGTATTTTTTCAAGTTATTAAATATTTTTACTAACAATCAAGTATTTAAAAATAGTCTAATTACAATTTTTAATTAAATTAAAATATTTTAAAATAAGTAAATGAATTATAAAATAAAAATAATATTCAAATTTATAGAATGATGATATGTGTGTCTTAGGTAATTATAATTTTTTTTTTATATTATATGAAATATTATTTATATGGTATGTAGTGTTTTATATGTAATATAAAATATTTTTGTAACTTGTTTGGGTGCATAAAATCTACCTCTCCACAAAATATTTTCTTTAAACGGGAGCGGGAGAAGAGGGAGGGGGAGTAATGATGGAGCGACATTAGCGCCGAGCACGGCGAGCGGTAACTCTGGGAGGGGGTGGCCTCAAGTTTCAAAAAATGGTTGTGTGCCAAGCACTTCAATTCCCATGAATCCAAGAAAAAGAAAAAAAATAAATAATAATAATAATAATAATAATTGTTGTGCGGACCGGTCTCGATACAAGGGGTGGGTTCCACACCACGCATGACGGACAGGGCACACATGTTCTGCAAGAGAAGACCGGCTCCTCAAGTTCACGGTACATTTTTCTTCTTCTTCTTCTTCTTCTTCTTCTCCTCCTTCTTCTTCTTTATTTATTTATTTATTTTATTCTATTTTATTTTATTTGTGAGATAAGTTAATTTTGTTAAAAATATTTAAAAATACATAGATTTGTCCAACAATTTTAAGAATCAAATTCATCTTAATTTTTTTTAATTAAAAAATTTATTAAGTTATAAACTGCACAATATAAATACTTTATCAACTCATTTATTAAAAAGTAGAATTGAAATTTGATATTACTCATACTTAAAAGTGCAAAAAAAATCATATGAAGTAATAATTTATGAGTTCTTCTTATAAAGAATATTAAATTAAAATTTTATTGGATAATTCTAATCAGGTTTATATTGAAAATATCTTACATCTCTAATAATTTTTTTTGTTTTTTTTTTTTTTTAAAAAAAACAAAAACCTTCTGGATGGTATGGAGACAAAATGATAAGATAAGAAAGAGAGGCAGAAAATATTGAAAGAAACAGAGTATTGGCACTTGGCGGTCCGCCAGAAACAGAGTATTGGCATTTGGCGGTCCGCCTTTCATCTAGTCCTACAACCCAATGCTTTCCGACATGCCTCCCCAGTCGTCATTTCTAATTCAGTGTATAAATTCTCTCTCCCTTTTTTTTTTTTTTAAGTCGTCATTTCTAATTCAGTGTATAAATTCTCTCTCCCTTTTTTTTTTTAAGTCGTCATTTCTAATTTAGTCTATACATTCTTTTTTTTTTTCAGACGGTTGACTAAATTCATATAATATGAAAAAAATTAGTTCTAAATTTTTATAATTAAAATTTTAATTTTTTTGTATATTTTCATTTAAATCCTGTATTTTTTAATTGATTTTAAATTAATCTTTTAAATATAAATGAGTCAAATTATTAGTAACTTTCATTTAATCAATGTTCAATTTCTAATGATTTTAACTACTCTCCACTAGAAAAAGCAAATTTAAAACAAATTCAAAAAATATAAGAATTAAATAAAAACATAAAAATTTAGAATATAAAAGTAAAAAATTTAAAACCAATTCTTTTGGTATATCCCCCACATTCACTAACCATTCAAAAATTTTTACTGCTAGGTTGTTCTTATTATGAATACCATTATTAATAATTTAAATCAAGTTCTTAAATTATAAACTAAAATGTAAAATGAGGATCTTAGAACCTATATAGTTTATCTGTTATAGACTATTATTGTTATTGTTTATTGTTGATTATTAATTTCTATTGTTAATTGTTGTCGTTGATAAACAAAATAAAATTGCAGTGTATAGTTAGATTAACACTAATTATTATTATTTAAATAATAAAATAATTATTTGAGATTTATTTATTTATTTATTTATTTTGGTCTTTAGTGTTTAAATTGAAGGATTTGGGCTTTAAGGAAAAGCAGATGATTCTAATAGCCGGCGGGGATTGGGAGAGAATCAGATCGGTCTCATTCCAGAGAATGTGCATATAGTAATTATCATTATCGGAATCTATCTGTGGTCGGCTCAAGCAGATACAAAGTTATAAAAGTAAGTATGCTTTTTTACCTCGTTAACTCAAAATTTAATGCTTTTTTTTTTTTTAAATCATTTGTGACTTATCTCTAAAAAATCACATTAAATAAAGAAAATCTAGTCTATTTTTCGCCCTAATTTCAGACAATAGCGAAAATGCTGGTGTCACAAAGGACTTGTTAATATTACTATCATATATTTTTTTATATCGTAAGAAAATTTTTCATATTGTATGATGGAAAAAGAAAAGGTGCCTTGCCAGTGTAATAATTACATGGGGTTTTGGGGGGGCGGGGGCGAGGGGGGGAGGGCAGAACTGACTTGATGAGATCCACCCACCGGAGCCCACCCCCCTACCCCTGTCCCAGTTGGTAGTTAGTTGTTGTGGTCCGCGTTGTCCCCACCTGATTTCCTATGAATTGCAAAATATTTTACAGGGCTTCGTGACCACAATAGGGAACGATCCTGTCTTCTTTCCCCACACATTACAGATTTAGCACCGGGGGGGGGGGGGTTGGGGGGAAGGATGCATTCCAATTAAGCTTCTGTAAATTGGTGCGGTGGGGAGTAGATAGTGGTGTGGTGAGGGCTACAATGCTTGATGCTGAGGATGAAGAGTGGGAGTAACCTATTTATTTCCCATTTTCGTTGACAGAAATACAGATTAGAAAAATAATTGGAAAGACTTTAGGCCGAGTAATTGCCACGGCGGAAGCAAAGCATATTCCAATGCAAATGGGAAAGAGTGGGGGGTGGGTCGTCATCACAAGATATAAAGTTTTTGTCCTGTCGTTAATGGGCATGGTGCGCTTTCCGAAAAGTGCTTTTTATGAATGAAACGATACTTTGATAAAACTGAAAAATAAAAGCAAATTATGGGCCTTTGCATCTGGGATCGAAAATTGAAATCCACCAAAGAAAAAAGGAAAGAAAAAACCAAAAGGGGGAAGAAAATAGCCCGGTAGTCAAAAGTCGGCAGTCGGCAACGCAGAAGAAACGAGGGCAACCAGTTTTTTTTTTTTTTCTATGGCTGTCCATTTCTTGTGTGGACGCATCTTTGACTACTAGACGAAATAACTCTATCAAGAAAATGGTTTTAACAAAAAATTAAAGTTAATGAGGCGAAACTCAAGGATAAATTAAATATCAGACTTGGACATGTTTCTTCACTCAAAAATTCACTGACAATAATGAGAAACTATGGTTTAAAATTTTGATTTCTTGGTTATAGAGGCTTCGGTATTTTGTCAAAAACTATTCAACCGAAAGTTAAAGTTGTTTAGCAAGAGATGCGAATGGAGCATATATTAAACTTGGAAAAACTGCATTATGTATATGAACATTCAGCTTCTAGCTAAAAGAAGCGGGTTTGCATCATTCTTACTAAATTATTTGAACTTTCCTTTTATCTCAAGAAAACGCTCCTAACTTCCAACTAACCACTTGTGGATAATCAGTCAAAACTTATTTTATTTTTATCTTCTATTATGTCTCGCTTTCCCTTGTTTGTGTTTGTAGGGTTTCCTCGTGTAATTGGAAATGATTTTCCGAGATCATTTTTTATCTTTTCATCTTTCTCCTGATTGAACAAAAGACTGCATATTTGTCTTCCTTTTCAAATAAAAATTTGGCTTGTCTTTCGAATTTTTAGAATCGGGTTTCCTCGTTTATAAACGATTTTCAAGAGATGAATGCAAAGGCATAGCCCCACTTACTTAAATGATATGTTATATATTATTTACTATTACATACATAAATGATGTCATTTATGATTTTATATATATGAATGTTTAAGTTGTATAACTAAGAAATCAATTAAGAAGAAAAAGTAAATAATATATAATTAGAAAATATCTATAAATTTAATATTTTAAAATTTTAAATTAAAATATGATGTAAAACTTAAAAAACTATTATTTACTCTTACTTTATTTAGTTTTCTCTTGTTGTCCCATGAGAAAGGACAAGGCAATGTGCTCCTTACGTAGCTCTTAAAATATTAACAATGATAATTGGCTCTTATGTGGAAGGGAGATTCGCAAAAGAGTCGTGTATGCTCTCAACGTGATTTTTAAAATATTGATAATGATATACGAAAAAATGTTTGAAATTTTAAATATAAATATAAAAAATTAAAAATTCATATTTTATGAGTGTTAAACTTGTGAAACTATTATTTAATTTTATCTTTGATAAATAAATTATCATAAATTAATATTTTAAAATCTTAAATTAAAATATACTCTTAAACTTACGAACATGACAAAATTTCATGAAAAATTTTAAATATGAGGTAGATGATAATTTTAAAGGTAAATATGAAAATAATAATAATAAATAATATATAAATAAAAAATTATAAATCTAATAATACCTTAAAGTCGTTAAACTTGTGAAATTATTACTATATTTTCTTTCTAACAAATAAATTATTGTAAATTAATATTTTAAAATTTTAAATTACAATACACTGTCCTACTTATGACAAATCTTAAATATAAAGGCAAATCATATTTGCCTATTCGGGCAGCGACCGAAGGCTACACAACTCTGGTTGTTCAAATATCTCATTATGTCAGCGATTGAAACCTAATAATTTGTAAGTTTAATATCTAAACTAGTTACGGCCGATCTGTCTTCTTTAGTTTGTCGGAAAATTTTATGAGATTCGACCCTAATTTTCTGTGTTAGGCGTTTATCATAATTAATTATTAAAAAAATCTGGTTATCCACATATTTTCGACGTAAACAGCGGCAGTTACGTGTTGTCCTCTACAATTGTAAGCCATGGTCGTGGAATTGTTATCTACCAACCGGAAAATGGGGCCCATATCTTACCAAATCCAACTTCACTTTTTGTTCAAATGTTGCTAATTAGGTTTGGATAAGGGCAAACATCCCACGAATGCACAAGTTTTCCTTCTTTCTGTTTATTTACACTTTTGTGTCTTTTATTTTAGTTGATATTCTTCGTCTATACCTTCTTTCTCGTCCTTTGACATTGTCCTTTCTTTGAAAATAAAAAATAAAAAAAATAAAAAAATATATATATATTCCATTAGCGACTAGGCTATGACTAGGGGCCAGATCATTTTCATTCAATAAGATTATGACAAGGAAAGAAAATTTTGCGGATGAAATTTTACGAGTAGTAGTCATCGGTGGTCGCCACTTTGCCGACGGTGGTCACCCATGATGGGCCTTCTCGTCGTTATCGCTCCCCAAAAGTCTTGGTCACCTTGTCAACGGCTGTCCATGGCCTTCCCTTCCTCACCTAGTCCTTTCTTTGGATAACAAATAGAGGAGGAGGAAAATTTTTTATTCTCTTGTGTTTTGAAAAGAGTAACAAGAAGAAGGATTTTTTTTTTTTTTTTTTTGGTTTGACGACGAAGAGTGAAGAGTAATAAGAAAAAAAAAATATATTTTCATATTAAAGTTGTTGAGTGTTAATAAAAGAAAAAAATTAATATAAATAAATTGGTTATTTTATGAATAAATAAAGAAATTAATAATTTATCTCTCAATTTTGAAAAGAATAAATGTTTTAAATTACATAAAAAAAATTAATTTTTTCTCTAACCAAAACGTTTCTCGAGCATAAACGTAATTCCTCTTTACTTTATTTTTTGCTCTCTCCTCTCTCTCTTTTCCTCTCTCCTAAACACAGACCTGTCTCGGCTACTTTGCTGATGATAATTGCTGATAGTTTGTAGTTAGTTGTATTCGGTAAAACCTAGTTAATTGGTAGTTTTTGTTTTTTTTTAATTTCAAGTTGTATTAATACATAGGAATTAAGAGTACAATTGTATTAGTTTAACAGACAAAATTGACTTTTAGTGTAAATAAAAAATATAAAAGTTTTTAAATAAGGAATTGTTAAATCTAAGTTCTTAAAGATTAATTCTCTTTTTTATTATAAATAATTCGACTTCATTAATATTAGTAGTTTCCATTGGCTTGGAGAACATGCAAACCGACTTCATTAAATCATAGTCATTATAGCATTTGTATTGAACTTATATAGACTTTTTGGTGGGTTAATTGATAGTTTTTAACTAAGTGAAGTGAATTTGATAAATATAGTGTTGTAATATGGGATTGTAGAGGCATTAGATTTCTAATTTTAATTTGATTGTCTGGTTAATTTAGAATTGCAATCGGAAACTGAAATTAGGGGCAGAGACGGGTGCATTCATTCTTGTTCCAATATTCAAACAAGACCATCAGTGAACCTTTTAATCTTTTCAAAACTCCAACCGACCAAGAAGCAGGGAAAACGTCTGTCAAATTGCTTTCAGTAATTGCAGTTTGGATCGATCGGTTGGAGTTTTTATAATTAAAAAGCATAGTACAATAAGATCTGATGATGATGATGATGATCGAATTTATAACTTTTAACATTACAACGAATGTTTGATATAACGTCGGATGAAGCTAAAGGGACAATAGGACAGAAGTCACCGATGATCTGTTTTCTATGTTTTTTCTTTTTTTTTTTTTTCAAAAGAAATCCCCTAGATGACATCCGATGAAGACACGCAAGGCAATGGTAAAGGTCCAATCTACATTCGGTAGGTGTTGATTTGTTATTCGATGCCTGCTGCGACGTCCATTTCAGCACGTCAGCTTGACATTGTCTCCAAGTAAGCTCGTTGGCAACAGTCAAAGCCCGTCCTTCGAGACACCGGCTCTAGAAGTTGGCAAATGTTTATTCTTTTATCGTTTATTGAAAATCCATTAGACAGTATTTTCCTTTTTATCACGTTGAATTATATTATTTTTATTAATAATTTTTATGCACAACCTTTATAATCAATTTAATTATCATTAAAACCAACTTTGTTAATTCGTATGACTTGACACATGTTATCTTATCAGTTTTTTAGAACATGAGTAGATCTATGTTTTTAATTTGTTGACTCTTCCAACATTAAAGTGCAAATCACTTCATAAAAATCTTGTCTCCTTTCTCATTCTCTATTTACAGTCCCTTTTTTTTTCTTTCTAATTTTTAGTGTTGTTGTCAACCAATCATGCCAGTAAACAGTCTACAATTTCTTTTTTTTTTAAAATGTTTTTTTTCTAATTGAATTGTTAAATGGAAAGTTAATTATAAATGATATTGGATGTTCGAAACTCTAATTTTACTTAAAAATTTTATATTTAATGATTATTAAATTATATTTAGTGATTGTTTTTAAATAAAATAAGATTCATTTTATTAAAATCACCCTTATTTGAGACACAATGTAATTATTTTTTAAAATTTTTTTTCCCTTCTATTTGATTTTTTTTTCTTTTTACTGGATCTAGTCAAATCACGTGTTGGTGATATAACTACGAAGACTAGTACCCTATGTCAATAGTTACTAAAAAGAAAACTCATATTGTTATCAAGGATAGATCATTATGAGATTAACATTGTTTTATTCGATCATATTTGGATTTAGATTCCTATCAACGTACATTTGTCTACAAAATATTCTATTTAAATGTCATTCAAATTTCGGTGAATAAAATTTTTCTCTTATAAAATAGTAATCATGGCGACAATCTTTGAGTTTTCATATTACATTTTCGTTCCTTCTGCATTTTTCACCTAATAAAAGAAAACCTTTTATAGTAATATATCGTTCAAAATGAGTTTAAGAGAGTGGAAAAGTTAAACTTTATACCTTGGCTTTTCCAAATTACTTGTCAAACCCCACCACCATATTATCTGCAGGTCGAATTCTACAACTTTTCTTTTTCTTTTTTTTTTTCTTTGGGAATCAAAAGAGATATTTATTAAATAACAGATATTGAATATTTGTTGGCGTCACAACATGCATATAATTGGCTGAATTGGTTAAGTTGGTGAGACCTCGAAGCTTCGGGACAGCTACAGAGGAGACAAAACAATGGTGGACATCTCGACTTACTTGTTCAACGATTTGTCTGTTGAGGATCATTACTTAGATTTAAGTTAGAGAGAACATCCGTGAAAATAAAAATTTTTTAGTAATTGTGATTGATTACTTAATAGAAAATAAAAAAATTTTTTAAAAAATAAAGAACTACCTTATTTTTGTAGCTTCTCCTGACACTTGAAGATCAACCAATTAATTTTTATCTTATAAATACACCATAATATCTAAGTAAATAACTTTTAATCAAACAAATTTACCAAAAATATCAACCAATGCGTTTGGAAAAATTGTAACAGAGTTGGTATGAGTAAATAATGACATTGTTAATATAAGAAATTTTTAAAAAAGTTCTACTTAAACAAATTCAGCATATTTCAAGGAAATGAGGTCTATTTAGCTATATTTTTCAATAAAAGAAATTTTTTAATTGATATTTTTTAACAAGTAGAAATATATTCAAAAAATTATAAAAATAGAATAAAATTTTTGGTTGGAGAAAAAAAAAATTCATCATAAAATTTGAGGAAAGAAAGTCTCCCTTCCCAGCAGCGGCATGGGGGGGGGGAGGGGCCACGTTGGACCAAATTTGGGGTATTTTGTCGGATATCGTGCGTTTAAATTTATGATTCCCCCACGCCATGACTTTATCTGGGCCGGAATCCAAGACACAGTAATTGTCGGAACTTGACACATTTTGCCACGTTAGAGACACGTGCTTTTCTTCATCGTTGTTCCTCACAGCAGGGCCCACCTTGGCCGTTGCTTCATACTCGACGGTTGACCGTTCTTCGGTACGTCTTCTTAATGATACAATTTGGACGTTGGAAGGGGGACCCACTTATCTAGACTCTTGCCGACAAATCCTTCTTTTACAATATTCCCCCGACTTTTTGTGTGCATGCCACCGAACATACACGTCATTCATCCAAAGCAACCCACATGGTTACGCGACTATTTGGATGAAATTGCCTGAGATGGTGATATATTGATTAAATGATCATTATGTATTTAATAAAGCAACCAACCAATAATAACAAGACCTAAACCTCGACTCAAAGTTTAGAGTCCTTTTGCAATAATAATAAGAAGTCGTAAAATACTAGACACATCTTGTAACAAAAATTACTGTTGTCCTTTCATCCATCCGCAAACGAGAAATGGTGCGGCCTTGTTCCCGAGTGACGTGTGACAAGAATGACAGACGACGCTCTTCGAAAAATGAGATGGTATTTCCTCTTGCTCCTTCCTTGTGTAGATGTACTGACTAGTTAGCAGAGATGTAACTTTGCGCAAAATTGGATCAGTTCTGACGGTTAAATAAGTAAGTTGATTACTTAGAATTTGCAATTTATCTAGTCCTCTTTATTCATTTGAATAAAGAAGGGATTTTTTAAATAATAAAAAAAAATTAACTTGACTCGATCGATTTAAATGATCAAAATATCTAATTAAATTATAAATTGGTCAAATTAATAAATTGAGCAAAGTTTTACTAAAAAAATTACTTTTTATTTTTTAAAAAAGGTACATAATTATATTATGTTATTAAGAATATTAAATTTGAATTTATTTTTATTCAATAAGAACATTTATTGTCTTTTTTTAGAAAGAAATGACCCACTGATACATTAAGGGCTTGTTTGTTTACTTGTGCGATATTATTTTTTATATTTGTTGCTTGCTTAAAACTAATTGTTGTTGCTAATTAATAAAAATAATATAACATTTGGTTAAATTTGTATTTATTGTTGACATCAAATAATAAAAGGAATGATATAAACATTTAGTTTTTATGAAATATATCATATTAATAAAATTATTCATATTTTTATATTTTTAATTTTTAAAATAATTTTTTTAGGAATAATATGAAGAACTTTTCTTATTTAATTTTATTTTTTTAAATATTAACATTTACAAGATAGTAAAAAAAAAAAAGTTATATGATGTTTGAGATATTTTTTTGTAAGTAGTTATATTAATGAACATTTGAATTATTTAAGAGTTATAAAGAAAACAAATACAACATTGGTATAAAATAGTTTCTTTTAAGAGTGATGTAGTCTATATAAATTATTTTTAAGTGTTAAAAATTAAACAAATAGCTTAAAGTTATCTATTAATTATTTTTCAATTAGTTATTGAAAATATCATGTAAGAAAATTAGCAAATTTTAACAACAAAATTACAAAATTTATTAAATACTTTTATGGTTATTATTGATAGTTAATGACTAAATAGGAGCACTAAACATTAAATCAAATAACATCTAAATCTTAAAAATCCCCAAAACATTTTATAATGACATAACTTTTATTAATGTGAAATTTGGCTCAATAATACTTTGTAAAGGCTAAATAAAAGGGCAAAACATTGTTTTTATTTGAGAGAAAAAAAAAGTAAAAGGAGAAAATTTACATAATTATTTTATAATAATTAATTAGTTTCTCTTTATAAATTAATTAAGATACAAATTATGAATGGTGATTATGCATGATTAAAAAATGTATATAAACTTGGTAAAGACTAATTAGATTTACTACGCCTTATAGTTAAATTCCTTTTAGGTCCATCACAATATAATGAGATCTACCACATTAGGTATCCTTGTGGTCTTTATGTATAGGAAGGTTTTTGCCTTTCATTAGGCAAGTTTCTTATAAGCCTTTTATTCATATATTATTCTTTTTTTTCTTACACTTTGTTTTTTTCACTAACTTAAGTATCAAAGTTTAACATCAAGTTTTGACTTGATGCTCCTTAGTCTTTTCTTGTGTCATAAGTATTAGATCTCAACTTTGGCTCAGCTTTGTATTAATAACGATGATTCTCATCATTTTGCGTTATTTGTCTTTTTTCCTTTTACTTGAAAACTCACATTAATATCTTTTCATTTTTTTCTAATGGTGATTTGTGCAAGTCCCCCCCACCCCCTAAAAGTTATGAGAGATGATTCTTTCTTGTTAAACTTTATGGATGTCTTTTCATTTGTTAACATTAGCCTAGTTAATGAACAACATCTAGTTTTAATCTACCAAGTCCAAGTCATGCAAGAACAAAGTAAGTGCTTATAGCCATAATGGCAACTCTAATTAAAGATCAAAGAAATTCATTAAACTAAATCTTAAAATATACCCTACACTAAAAAAGGGATATATTAGACATTCCAACCCCACAAACTCTTTTGAAAAATAAAAATTGGAACCTAGACATTACTGGTACAGATAAAATAGCCCTGTTAACACCAACGAGGATGCTTACACATGTTTCTTCAAGTAGCCCATAAGTTTGAGGCTATCTTTTTTTTTTTCTACCATAAGATAATTGAGGGTACTTTCTAATTATTTCTAAGTAAGAGGGTAATATAAGTCTTTTTTCAATGGTTTGTTTAGTATAATAAGGGCTTCTTGTAGAAAAAAAAAAGAAAAAAGTGCCTCAAATGAAGACAAAATGGCAAAATAGGTCAAAAAAAAAAACTAACTAATAATTTAGGTAATTGCTTTACAAAATAAAGGAGTTTCATGTTATTATGGCAATGTATTTAGCTTATCCTTCTCCTAAGAGATATAAGGCTCTCTTATGTAAGAGAAGTTCAAAATGCTCAATTTGAGCTTTTATGATAGAACTTTATATCTAATAGATGTTTATAACTAATTTTTCACTTTTATATTTTTACTTAAAGCTTGTAAATGCTATAACATGGAAAACTTTCATTGTCACTCTTAAGAAGGTGGTATAATAGTGGTATTTGGAAATTTTTTTAAGTTTTACTATTAGCTTAAAATACTTAAGTTAATAATTTGTAATCAACTTCATTACTAATAAAAAATGAAAAAAAAGGCAGTAATAACATTAATAGTTGTTCATTAACAGCTAAGCAAATTATTAAAGAAACATATGGCTTAGTTTAATTTGGAAATGCTAGACATATAAGGACTAAACCTTGACTTTGTAATGACAGTCTTTTATATTGGCTTCAAAAATTCCCACCTTACTTACTTGCTAAATAAGAGATCATCGGTAGACTTTACAAGGATGATACAAAGGGTAGAGAAATCTATTTTAATAGAAGATGCATTAAAAGCTAAAAATGAAGTTGAAGATTATTAGAAAAATAGAGATAATGATAATAAATGGGGTTAAAAGCTAAAGGGCAAAAAAAAAAAAAAGCAAGACTTCTCTTTGCAATATAAGAAGGCCCAAAAGCCCTAATCGAAAACCTCATTACTTATAATACACTCTTTTTACAACTATCCAATCCAACATCTTCACAACAATCAAAGACAAAACTTAGTTAGATAGCTCTAATGACTTTACTCCTTTTTGTAATTACGTGCCCAAATAAAATTTTATTGCTTCTACAATGATCATAATTGTACTACATAAGATTGTCATGATTTAGCAAATGAGATAGAGAGTTTTATTGAACAAATGATGCTCTAAAAGTTTGTACATAAGGAATAAGAATGACAAAGTGCGTGAAACAAAGAGTTGAACACTTAAGTTGAAAGCATGTTACTATAAAAGGGAGGCCTTATTAAGTAATAAGACAATTAATGTTGGACATTACTTCACTTCATTAACAATTATATGAAATTTAGCCCATCAAAAATAGCCTTGTAAGTCCTGACCTTCTAATTGATACATGTAGATAAGTCATTCATCAAAGAATGAAGTAGAGTTAAAATTATTTTTTAAAGATGTAAGAACATTATTTTTTGGTTATGCACTAAAGTTTTAGTTCCTAACTTCAAACAATAAAGTCAAAAATAAAGCATTTATTATCAATTTGAAAATAGCAAAAGTTCTTAAGATAAAAAACTTAAAAGTGCTTAATGATTCCTAACTAGTTATGGGTTAAGTTAATAGGGAATATAAAGTAAAAGAAGAAATTATCACTAAGTATTTATAATAAGTAAACAGAAATTTAGGAAGATTTTTTGAAAATGGATGTCCATTTGAAAATTGTAAGTCTTAAAGTCAAAGATTATGTAAGCAATTAAGCTTTTTAAGTTCCATCTATCTTGGAATGAAGATGCAAAAAGACCTATTTTAATGAAAACATTTGAATAACTTAGTTATAAAGAGGTGGTTATAAAGGTTATGGTCATATAATTTGGATTGATATGGATGGATTTAATTATCAATTATTTTTAAATTGTAAAACTCTTAGAAAACAAATTAGAAATTTGAAAAATTAGATATAAAGTAACCTAGTACTCTTTCATAATTAACAAACTATATAAGCACTTCAATCTCTTGCCATTTAAATGCTTAATTAAGGAAGAAGATGATTATGTCTTTAAAGAAATTCATAAGAAAATATGTGATAATTATATAAGTTGAAGGGTAACAATAACTAAAAATCAAAAGCAATATTTTTATTGGCCCATAATAAATGAAGACTTTAAAAGTTGGTAAAAAATTATGAAAGCTACCAATGATTTATGAACTTATCATAACTACTAACCATTGAACTTACCTTAACACTTCATAACCCTTCACATAATAGGGTTTAAATTTTGTTGGTCCATTTTTTATTGTCATAGTAGGAAGGAAATTTTTAGTAGTAATAGTATAATATCTCACCAAATATGTAAAAATAATGTCTTTAACTATAATAATAGGGGGGAACGTAAGGAAGTTTACCTAAAAACCATTATATGTAAGTTCAAAATCTTTTAAATCATTAGCATAACTAATAAGAAATAGTTTAACAATGTTAAATTTTAAGATTTTTATGAAGAATCAAACATTTAATTGAAATTTGCAACTGTTGACCACTCTTAAATAAATAGACAAGTTGATGTAACTAATAAATACATTATTTAAGGCTAAAGAAGAAACTTGGAAAATTTACAAGATAATAGGTCATTTGCCTTGACTTTTATAAAAAAAAAAGTTATGACATTGGCTAAAATAGGGAAACTTAGCTATCACTTTGATAACTTTTAGGAAGACACTAATGATAAGAACCTTAGGATCAATATAGGCCTATTAAAGTAGGCTAAAGAATGATTCATGGTTAATATAGTGGCTTATGAGCAAAAAATGGCCTTATGCTATAATAGATGCATCAAAGAACAATTTTTTAAGAAAGGTAACTTAGTCTTCTATAAGTAGGAAGATAGGAAGAGTATGGAGAATTAGTAAGCAAGCATCAAATTAGGAAAACTCTTATAAGGTGGCTAAGGTTATTCTATTTAGAAGTTATAGGCTATAATAAATGAATGGAACTCCAATTTTAAGGGTTAAAATTTAGTTAATTTAAAATTTTATCATCATTAATGTTTTGTAGCTTCTTTCATCTTTAGTTAAAGGAACTTAAATCCAATCGAGTTTGAATTAATTAAATGAATTGCAAAGTTCTCCTAATAAACATAATGCAATCTTATTTATGAAAGACAAGGCCTTACTTAACACTTTATGTTAAGATAAATACAAGTCTTAAAAGTAACCATAAACATTTAAACAAACTAGATACTTAAAGACCCAAAAAAATTAAACACCTAAAGATTTAAAGAATAAGCACAAAAGATCCAAAAAAAAAAAAATCTAAGAATCTAAAGACTCAAAGATATATACATAAAAAAAAATCCAAACAAATTAAACATCTAAAAACTTAAAGTTATGGTTACAAAAAACCTAAATAAATTGGATAGTTAAAACCTAAATATATAGGTATAAAAGACTTGAACAAATTGTGCACTTAAAGACCTAAAGATATAAGTTCAAAGGACTTAAACACATTAAGCACTTAAATATCCAATGGTATGAGCACAAAAGACTTAAACAAATCAAATACCTAAAAAACCAAACTATGGGCACCAAACACTCGATCAATCGAATACTAAAGACCTAGAGACAAAGGTGTCATAAATCTAAAGGGACAGAATGCAAAAAATATAAACATCAAAGACTTAGAAAAATAAGCAACTTGATTAACCATAATAAGCCAAAGTTAGACATTTTGGTCAAAAATCATAACTCTAAGAACAAAAAAATTTAGAATACCAATAAAGAGACATATTCATTTTAATGAAAGCCATGACAGTTGCCCCATCTTGTGCTTAGTAAAAATACAAAATTGGTATACTAATAAAAAAATGAAAATCTTGACATATAAGGATTCCTAAAGTAATTTATTCTTAACCAAATAAAAACCAACATAAATTCAATAAAGGAAAACATAATCAATAATATTAACTTAGAAAAATTTGAAACGGTTAAGGAAATCATCCTTTAACAGAAACTTTTAATATTGTATAAACACTTGCTTATGGATAGCTAAAAAATGCATTAAAGATGATAAAAAAAACCTGCATTATGATTATAAACTGACTTAGGAGAAGTATATAATAATGAGTAAATGGACTCAGATTAGGAACATGCCTTTAAAGTCTTGATAAGACAAAAATAAAAGTGTATCATGAACTAGTTATGTTTTTTACAATAATAAAAGAAGATAGTGATATGAAAAATCAATTAAAGTGATATTACTATTTTTATATTAGTACCTTTAAAGTACATAAGTGTAATTTTACTTAGTTACCCATTCATAATGAAATTCTATAAATACAATGATCTGTAAGCTATTGTATTAATTAACATTATACAACTACAACAAGACTTTAAAAAGCAACTCTTGGATATAAAAAGGAACTTTCCTACCAATACTTGATGAGATATATACAATTCTTACAATAATAAAAAAGATAATGACATAAAAAATCAATTAAAGTGGCATAACCATTTTTATATTAGTACTATAAAAGTATATATGAGCTATTTAAAGAGATTTGTATTACATATCTTTTTAAATAATTGACTTAAGTATCAAAGTGTTATATGCATTATATCTATCATGTAAGAAAATTACATATTTCATTTGTTAAGATCTTTAGTAATCATGTTTATATGTCAAAGTCATGTGTTTTTAAGGAAAATTAATGGTCACTTTAAGAGTAAATAATTAATAGGTATAAAAGAAAACTTGTAAAAATTATATGTTTTGTTAGCAAGAGAGTGGCTAGATCTAGCAACAATTGTGAGATGATTTTGTACTAGATTGTCTTAAACCAAACTCATAGGTTGGATATTCTTTATCCTTTTAAACTCTTAAATTGCTCTTCTATTATTTGTGCAATATAAATTTATATAATTACATTATTTCTTTTCACTAAATGAATATACAAAATTTAAATAAAAAACTAAACACACATAATATGATATTCTTTTTTCTATGATATGTATACTAGTTGTGTTTTACTCAATTAAATTTAACTTGTTTAAACAAAAAAAAATCAAACAATTATGTTTCTATTTATCTATTTTTTATTAAAAGAATTCTCCATTTTGATTGGTTATTAGTCAATTTATTTTTATTGTGATCTTTTGATTTTTTAAAAGGTTTATGTGTATCTTCACTTGAATATAATTTATTGTTATAGTCAAAAAATTCAATTGCAAAACAAATAAGCCATTTATTTTAATTATATTTTTTCCAAAGGACTTGGTCATTAATTGCAAAATTAATGATCACATATATTTACTAAGAGTCTTTTGATTTATGAAATATTCATATGTAAAATTTTTCTTAATTGTGTATCACCACTTAGATAAATACTTTTATCAATTGAAAAATTAAAGGCATACTTTCAATCCTTCAATTCTCCCTATAGACATACTAATCTTTCTTTTAATCTCCCGCATGGTTAAATCTATTATAAAGGTCATAAATTTTGTCATCACTATAAACTTATTGTGTTTATGTGTATATCATCATAAATGACATTGTTGGTCAAACGTGAGTTGGTCAATCTTCACTAGTATATGTTATATTTCCCTTTTTTTTTTTTTCAAATATTGTAATTCTTGAATTTTACAACTTGAATATTTTCAACTTTTTGTTGTAATACTCTGATTATATTTTAATTTTTAAAATTTTTTTAATAAACTTTAAAAATAATATAAATATCTTAACTAAAGTTGCAAAATATGGGTAAGTAATTTAGTTTATATATTAAACTAAAAATATTAATATTAAACAAACTATATCACTGCCAAATTATCATCCTCTAAGAATCTAGATCTAAGAACTGAACGAATATCAAAAGCTTGTAACCGACTTTTTATTCCATTCCAAAATATCAAGTGAAAAATCTTAAATTTTGATTTTATTAAAAAATTATTGGGATTTACATGTGGTCTCACGTGCAGCGAACAAATACAAAAGTTAGTGCTCTCCACCCCCACATCCCCCAAAGCATCAAAACGATGGTTACTGTTATTTGTCTTGCAGGGCTTAGACCGAACATATTAAAATGTAAAGACTCCTCAAATTAAAAACTCAATTTTTAGCAATTGCGTCGCTTCTCGCACATGCAACTTTGTAATTACACAACAAAATGTGAGCATATCGGATTGTGAGTTACATATACAAAAATTAAATATGATAAAATTAATGATCAGTTAACTGCAAGATGCCCTTGATCAAGGAGGTGCTGAATACGAGAAGGAAAAGGGCGAAAGCTTATTAACGACTGCCTGCTATGGGTACATTTATTCAATAATTTCCCCTCCCCGGCCAAAAAAAAACAAGGGGTGGCGTCTGTCTTTGGAATCAGATTGATGTCACTGTCAAAAAAAAAAAAAAAGGGTGGATATTGCCAAATTGAATACTTTCTATCTTATAGTCTAAATTGACGAAGAATCTGCTTTAGTTATACATATATTCTAATCTTATGACAGGGATATATTACATAACATATTTTTTTCTTTATTGTAAGTGTTTTTGGCCATTTTAATCTCTTATTTTATAATTTTAAAAATTTTTAATTTTAATTATTTTTCAATTTCATATCATCTTTAATTTTATCAACCTTTGTGTTCTGAACATTTTGAAGTAGAATCGGTTGGATTTGAATCACTGTCACTTTTAAAGAGGCAATTTCTTCACGACAATACATTGAGAAAGTCACCATTTATAGAAAGAGCAGAGAAAATAAAAAGCTTGCTCGAACGAGCCTGATGGGGTTGATGCAATTATGATAGTTGATTGTGTGCTTCAACTACAGATTCTTTCTCATCATTTAAGCAAGTACCTGATATTGCATGTGTAATTCTTTTTGTTAACTATGTATGATTTTAGACTGCAAGTAAATAGGCAAAATTAATTAAATAGAGATCTATTACAGTCACATTATAAAATATGTAGAGTTTTTTAAACCGATTAAAAACTCATAGATTTGAGACGATGAAAAGTCCCATCAAATTAAACAATGAAGTCATTTAACTGTTAACCATTGTGATCATGTATGTATATATGCAACTGACTTTTGAAGTATTTAGGTCCCAGGTGTTGGTTCACTCTCACTTCCTTGTACGCCAATTCTTATAGAAGGATAGACATGCACCCACCATCTTTGGACAGCGAGTAATGCTTGGGGTTCACACTGGCGAGTTACGAGAATCGCATCGTTTCTGCTGGGAAAACCAAAAACTCAGAGTTATGGCGCAATTTTTGCTTTACTGTGAGAAGCATAACAAGGGGTTCGTCCAATGGCTGAATCAAGAATGACCAGAATTGCGTCGTTTATTTTCGTTCGTTTTTTTTTTTTTTTTGTTTGAACAAGGCAGAACAGGGTCGCTTGGGGAAGAGTAATGGCATGTGATTTCAAGAGAAACGCATAGACCAAAACGCCAAAATTGACGGTCGGGCCAGCAATGTGACTCCATGAAAAAAAAAACAATAAGAAGAAGAGAGATCCACGTCTTCTGACAGTAAAACTGATTGATTTTTAATTCCAGCCATTGGAATTTTTTTTTTTCCCGTATCTTTCATTAATTTGTTGTTAGGAGCATTGGTCAGGTGGAGGCCGCACTGACACTTGGCGACTGCGTGTATGCATGTGCTTTCCAAGCAAAATCAGCGGCACATGGGGGGGGGGGGGGGGGTGTTGGATTAAGGTTCGCAATTTCTTCTTCTTTTCTGCGTGATAGTACTAACTGCTGAGTAATATAGACAAACAACCCTGTCAAACCGACGTAGACCACTAACCGCATTTGGTCTAGGCCACCTGTCTCGTGTTTCGCGGACCAAATATGATTCTTAAGCTTACCTAACTCCTTCGTTATTCTTAATAGTAAATAATGAATTTACACGGTCCTCCCAAAATTAACGCACCTCGGATGCTTTCTCGAATATTATATTATCTCGGTTACACATTTTCAATTATTAGATATATTGTCGTACCTATACAATTTAAATATGTAATTAATAATCATAATAATACGATATAAATTTATATTTAAAATATATCAAGTTGATTGTATCTATGTATTTAAAGTCTTTCAATAAAATATATCTATTGAAGCTTTGTTAATCACTTTCCGTAAGCAATAAGGATCTGCATCATCAATCCCTATTTGGACGTGTCTTTGTTAACATTTGATCGATAATTAGATTTAACAATGGGACAATGTCATCCAGTGAAATGTTCTTCTCAGGTCGTGAATGACCATGCAACAGTGTTTTTGATAAGATTTTTGTTGGTCAAAAATTGTAAATAACGAAATGAAAAAAAAAAAAAAAACAAAACAAATGTATAAGGATGAAAAGGTGAGCCCACTTCACACGAACATATAGCTGATAAAGTAAGTCAGTCAGTCAAGACAGCAATGCTGCGGCCGCCCAAGTGCTAAAAATTTTTAATCCAAGACACGTGCGGTCCCTTTTTGTCAGTTAATTTGACCATGACTTCATGGATTGAAGGCAACATTTCGTTTCTATTACCATATAACAAAAGTCGAGGTTTTGATTTAGTCGGAGTGTTTTCCGCCATCTCCTGCGTCTCAATCACATTCTCTTACTCCCCTCCTATTTCTTTCTCCCTTTTCAAACCTTGTTGGTCATATTATTACCTGTTTCTCCGTCTCACATTCAATTATTATTATTATTATTATTTTGAAGGAATTCTGCGCATTTGAGTGGACATAGCCCTAGTTAAATAGTATTCTAAAATCCAAAGTACTGGCATGCGGCATATGAACATTGCATGTGGTTTCTTTTCTTTTCTATTTTTTTTTTCATTAAATGATAATTTGGGCCATACACATGGGTTTCTAGTTGGTTCAAGAATCTCTGCATTCTTTTAAATAATGAGGAGAAACATAAACACGACGCTCCCAGGCGTCTGCATGCTTTATCCGGACCCACGATTCTAATGTGATGCTGCGCTTGTTAAAACATAGATTCGTAATTGATATCCCAAACCACTATGGTCCACAACAGATTGCCCAATCCAAAGTAAGATGGACAGAATACCTTTTGATGGCCGTATCGAACGTCTAATGGGCCAAAATTCACGCTAGAGTTCTGGTAACTGGCAGCTAGAGTGAATTAGTATGCACGGTGTGCTCTTCAATTTTTATTTTTGGTTTATAAGAAGGCCATGAAATATATAATGGGAATAATCTCCTTCATTCTTATGAATGTTACGCTTCCTCTCTAAGATTAGAACCTATGACAACTTCATATTTTTGCAACAGGGACTAGCGATTGTTTAGACCTTGTTTGTGGCTCAAGTCAAGGGCATAAGCAGTAGCCACACCATCTGATTTCTTTTGACCGAGTTTCTGAGTAATTTATTAACATATTATCTGCTCGCATTTTTAGTTATTACTTTAGTTGTTTCGCATAATTAAACAAGCGTTTAAGACCCAACGGAGATCAGAAGTTCAAGATACAAAAATCACATAAACTGCAAGCCAATTGCCAACGCAAACTCTATTGGGTATATCAATAAATTAAGATGTCAAAGGTTGACCCTGCCGCTTGCAAATATTCAAAAACAATTCTACCAAAAAAAAAAAAATTGAAGCCCACAAACCATGCTGAAAATTTGTACTTTCTGTCATTAATTGTTGCGATGGTGAAAGGGTAGTATTTAAGGCAGTACACCACTACTAACTCACGCTGTGCGATTGTCAAAATTCATTTCACACAAAGTCGGGGACTTCAAAATTCCAAACATGCACGGCAGCGACACAAGCCACAGATTTTTAGATGACCTTTAAACGACACCACCAAGTCGAGAAACACAATACCGGCGGCTGTGCTACGTTGTGTTTTTCAGCATGACGAGGTTTATTCGTTTACCTGCAGTGAAAAGTAAATCCTAATTACCACTATTTACCACACATGAATCTTCTGTTTTAAAAAATATTTGGTAGTTGCATTACACAATACGAATTACAATTATTTGATAGCTAATAGGGAATAAACACGTAAAGGCAGATCTCCTTGCTGTTAGGATCTAATGAACGTACACATACGAGAACACAAAGATTTAACGTAGTTCGACAGTTTGCCTACATCCACGGGAGGAACGAATCTTTATATTCAGAAGTTTTAATTTCTATAAGTTTTTTTACACCAGATCACACTACACCACCTTACTCTTTTTTTTTTTTTTTGGTTACATAACTTACAGGTATTTATACTACAAGAGGAGGAGACAAATGACCTGCAAAGTCTTTAGACGGCAGTGTGAACCATAGATTGACGATCTATGGTGAGAACTGATGAATCAGAGTCAATTTTCACAAATCTCCACCTTGACGATGATTCTTCATCCAAACATGATCACCGTTCCTCCAATACGCCCGAAGGAATCAAGCACCCGAAGGTGCACAACTCCGAGAAATGTTGACCAAGTCCAAGCAGTGTTGGAACTTAATTCCTGAAACAATTTTTTTGAGCATATCTGTAGGATTATCTTTTGTACCAATCTTCTGTAGCAGAATATCTCTTTTATTTATAATTTCTCGAATAAAATGAAACCAGACATCGATATGCTTTGTGTAGGAGTGATGAACTTGGTTCTTTGCTAAGCAAATGACACTCTGACTGTCACAGTGGACTTCAACGTGCTCCTGAATAAGTCCCAAGTCTTCAATCAACCCATGAAGTCAAATTGCTTCTTTGAAAGCCTCCGTGATCGCCATATACTCTGCCTCTGAAGTAGACAAAGCAACAGTTGACTGAAGCGTTGATCTCCAGCTTACTGGTCCTCCTGACATAGTAAACATATAACCTGTAGTTGATCGACGCTTATCGAGATCACCGGCATAATCAGAATCGACGTACCCGACTAGACGATTGGTCATAGTCTTATATTTCTAGAACTTCAGGCCAATATCCATAGTACCTTGAATATACCGTAAAATCCACTTAATTGCTTGCTAGTGTCCTTTATCGGGATTGTGCATATACCGACTTACCATGCTGACAGCTTGTGAAATATCAGGTCGTGTACACACCATTGCATACATCAGGGCTCCAACAGCATTAGCATATGGAATATTATCCATCTGTCTTCGATCATCATCTGTATTTGGAGACATTAATGCACTTAGTTTGAAATGTGAGGCCAGTGGAGTACTAATGGGTTTAGTCTTGCCATCTACACCAAACCGCTGCAGTACTTTCTTCAGATACTGAGTCTGAGTTAACCAGATTGTGCCCCTTTCTCTGTCACGCTTGATCTCCATACCAAGAATCTTCTTGGCTTCTCCAAGATCCTTCATCTCGAACTCTGAGCTCAATTGAGCCTTCAGCTTGTCGATCTCCACCTTGCTCCTAGATGCAATTAACATATCATCAACATATAGGAGCAAATATACAAACGTACCATCTTGGAGTTTCTTCAGATAAACACAATGATCAAACTGACTGCGTGTGTACTTCTGCTTCTGGATAAAGCTATCAAACCGTTTGTACCACTGTCTAGGTGACTGCTTCAAGCCATACAGTGACTTGCTTAGCTTGCAAGCCCAATTCTCCTTCTCGGTGACTTTGAAACCTTCAGGTTGGGACATATAGATTTCTTCTTCCAAGTTGCCATGCAAGAATGCTGTCTTCACATCAAGTTGAGCTAACTCCAAGTCAAATTGAGCTACTAGAGCCAACAGGATCTGAATAGATGAATGTTTGACCACTGGCGAGAACACTTCATTATAGTCTATTCCTTCCTTCTGAGCATAGCCTTTTGCTACTAGTCTGACTTTATATCTGGTGCTTCCTTTTTCAGAGGCACAATCCTTCTTAGAATAGACCCATTTGCATCCAATAACTTTCTTTCCATGTGGAAATGGTACTAATTTCCACGTCTGATTCTGGTGAAGTGACTGCATCTCATCATCCATAGCCAGCTTCCATTTATCACTCTCCATACTCTGAACAGCTTCTTTGAAGGTGTTGGGAATATCATCCTCTGTCACTGGCAGCGCATATGCCACCATGTAAATATATTTAGCAGGTTTCCGGATCTCCCTCCTTTGTCTGTGAGTGGCAATGGATTCTGATTGTTGGTCTGGTGCTGGTGATGGAACCTCCATCTCAACTGAGGTATCCTCCTGGTCATCAAGATACTCCTCTGGCTCCTTTGGAGTCTCAAACTCCACCTGTTGGAAAGAGTTTTGATTCTTTTTCTCCATTTTTGTGGTAGTCCTTTGCAGCATCACCGATTCATCAAAGCTTACGTCTCGGCTTAGGACGATCTTCTTTGACTCAGGATTCCAAAGTCTGAATCCCTTAACTCCTTCACTAAAGCCTAAGAAGATAGCTTTCTTGGCTCTAGGATCCAGTTTGGATTCTGTAACATGGAAATACGCAGGACATCCAAATATATGTATCCGATCATAATCTGAAACAGGTTGTCCAGACCATACCTCTTTGGGACATTTCCCATCAAGTGCAGAAGTAGGTAACTAGTTGACAATATGAGAGGCATACATCAAAACCTCTGCCCAGAATGCTTTGTTTAGGCCAGATTGAGAAAGCATACATCGCACTTTCTCCACCAAAGTACGGTTCATCCTTTCTGCTACACCGTTTTGTTGTGGGGTTCCAAGAACTGTAAAATGTCTGATTATCCTGTCTTCATGACATATTTGCTTGAGGGATCTGATTTGTATTCTCTACCATTATCTGAGCGAAGTCTCTTGATCTTCTTGCTGGTCTGGGTTTCAATCATCTTCTTCCACCGAAGAAATATGTCTAGAACTCCATCCTTATGTTTCATCATATACACCCAAACATAACATGAGAAATCATCAATAAAGGTAACAAAATAATTTTTACCTCCCAAAGATGAATTCTTTGACGGTCCCCATACATCAGTGTGAACATAATCCAATATTCCTTTGGCATAATGAATGACGGTGCCGAACTTGACTTGTGTCTATTTTCCCAAGACACAGTGCTCACAGAAGTCAAGTTTTCCACTTTTGGCTCCCTTCAGTAGGCCTTGTTTCACCAAATTCTGCAAGGCCTTCTCTTCAACATGTCCCAAGCGCATGTGCCAGAGTTGGGAAGAATCAGGTGCTTCATTGTCAGAAGCTTTGGCAACAGCTGCTCTTCCTGTAACTGTATGTCCATCTAGGAAATATAGGTTTCCCTGTCGAGTAACTTTCATTGCCAAGAATGCACCTCGTACAACTTTCAAGGCTCCACCTTCTATGGTCACCTTGTATCCACTGTTGTCTAAGACCCCCAGTGAAATGAGGTTCTTCTTCAAATCTGGAACATATCTGACATCTGTCAGTCATCTGGTTGTACCGTCATGCATCTTTAGGCGGATAGTGCCTACTCCTTTTGTCTGGCATGTGTTGTTGTTACCCATCATCACGACTCCTCCATCAAGCTCTTGAAAGCTTGTGAACCAGTTCCTGTTTGGACACATATGATAAGAACAGCCAGAATCAAGAATCCATTTGTCTACCTGGATATCTGTTGGCAAAACTGAGAAAGCTGAATCTTCTTTATCGTCAGCTTCCTTTGCAACATTTGCAGCAGATTTATCCTTGTTTGGACAGTCTTTCTTCCAGTGCCCTTTCTGGTGACAGTAGGCACATTTATCTTTTTCCAGGCTTTTTCTTGATTCTCCTCTGGATTTTGAGCGAGATTTATTTCGCCCACTAGATCTACCATATCTCCTTTTGTCTTCTCTTCCTCGGGTCATAGTCAATGCTTCTGGTGTCAACTCTCTGGAGTCCTTTTGATCCTTCTTCTTCCGGTACTCATTATTCACCAAAGCGTTAGAAACATCTATGAATTTAACCTCATCCTTTCCATACAGCAGGGTAGTGGTTAAATGATCATAACTTTCAAGAAGAGAATTTAATAATAACAATGCCTTATCCTCATCAATAATATCAACATCTAAATTTTGCAGATCAGTCAAAATTTTGTTGAAATTATTGAGATGCTCAATCATAAGCATACCTCTCTTATACTGGAATCGAAAGAGTTTTTTCTTCAGGTAGAGCCAATTCTTTACATTCTTCGTCATGTATTTATCTTCCAGCTTCTTCCAGAGGCTTGAGGCCATCGTTTCTTTCATGACAAAATACTTCTGATCTTTGGTAAGACACAACCGGATAGTGCCACAGGCTTGACGGTTCACATAGCTCCAATCTTCATCAGAAATATTTACCGGTTTAGGCCCCAGTACAATATCTGATCCTTCGCGGAACAACAGATCCAGGACTTCGCATTGCCACATGCTGAAGTGGTTTGTACCGTCAAATTTCTCAATATCAAATTTTGCATTTGACATTAAGCTTCTTTGCCACAAACTGGTGGTAGACGTCGAAGGTTGTATGTTAGCTCCTTTTGGATTAGCCATCGTGCTTCAGAGCTCCACGAAAATAAATAAATATTTTCAGAATAGAATTTGCAGAAACAAATAGCACGGTTGCGTCTAGAACGACTGAAAAACCCTCGACAATGGCGTGTGGAGTCTGGCGGTTGCAATAACTGCTAGGAGTACAGTGGTCTGATGGCGTGGGGAAGGTCCAGGTGAGTCAAGGCTGCTGTGCGGAAGGCCAGCGGTGTCTGAGCCGCTTCGTGCGAGCTTGGGGCAGTGACCTGGTTTGCAGCAGCGAGAACTTGTGGCTGATCGGTGATGATATGGTGGACGATGGTCAGACGGAATGGGCTAGCGCAGCAGCACACGACAACCCTAAAACGGACGGATCTAGTGTGTATGTTTCTAACCTGGCTCCAAATTACAATTTTCCGCTACAGTACCGCCGCTGATGCTACAGTGCTGCTGACCTGTTGGAGATGTTCACTCTTCCGTCGGATCTGCTCCGCTTCAGCGCCAAACCACCAGAATGGCCGGAAATGACGAGCCATGACGACAAGATCTGTACGCTGAAACTCAAACAGACTCCGATCGACTTCGGATCTGGTGCGCCGGCCGTTGGGCTGTTCGACGAGGCTTGCCGTTGTGAGATGCGGGTCGGCCTGGTTCAGATCTCTCTCTTCGTCCCTCTGCTTCTTGGATCTGGCAACGAAGTTGTGTGACGTGATGCTCGTCGGTGACGTTGGCGAGGACAACTCGCGGTGGTGGCCGAGGAGGAGGAGAGAGGTTGCAGGGATGAATTTTTGGTGGGTCGTCGGTGGTGGTGTGCTCCGGCCGCAGGGACGGGTTCGACTGCTCGTCTCGTGTTCTTTAATTTTTTTTCAACCTGGCTCTGATACCAATTTGTTAGGATCTAATGAACATACACACACGAGAATACAAAGATTTAACGTGGTTCGACAGTTTTCCTACATCCACGGGAGGAACGGATCTTTATATTCGGAAGTTTTAACCTCTACAAGTTTTTTTACACCGGATCACATTACACCACCCTACTCATTTTTTTTTTTTTGTTACATAACTTGCAGGTATTTATACTACAAGAGGAGGAGACAAATGGCCTGCAAAGTCTTTGGACGGCAGTGTGAACCATAGATTGACGAATCTATGGTATGAACTGATGAATCAGAGTCAATTTTCACACTTGCCATATAAAGTCATCTACATGAACATCAGCGAGGTGGAGAAGTCTGTAAGCTATCTTGTTAGCATCCTCAAACATGTCTAATCAAGCAGAGAGAGAGAGAGAAAAAAAAATTGTGGATTCTGGAATGGGTTTCGTATTTAAAAGTTTAATTTCCTTTCACAGTTTAATGTTTTCCTTCATATGCATATTTTGAAGCTTTCCCTCCTTTTTCTCTCATCCTTTTTTTTTTTTTGCATAAAAGTTCATTTTTCACAAAAAAATAAAAATCAAATTCTAGAGATCTTGAGCTTGTGATGGACTAAGATCAAAGAGATTTTAGTGGACTTCGAGTTGGTGAGCTTATAGAAGGTAGGGTTAGGATGTTTGATCCTTGTTTTTAACTCTTTACTCCACATTTGTTTTTTTTTTTGGAGCTAAATCACAATGACTCCATATTACTAAAAATGTGAAATTCCTTTTTTAATCCTCTAATGAGAAAAAAAAAAGCTTTTGAATAAAAATGAGTTCTATAAGTTTAAATGGATTTGATCCTAATGACTAGGTTGATGATGTGCTTTAGAATAGCATAAATTGAACCATTGGGTTCCCATCCCAATGTTTATGAACCATTTGATGATTTATTTGCACTAACTGTTTGATGGAGTTGATAATTTACAAAACCTTGGATGACTAATGACAAGGGCAAGGTCAAAGAAAATAAAGGAAGCACTTAACAGCTTATTATGCAACATTTACTTACAAGAAATTGCTAAATATGAATTAAGGATGATAAAGGTTTTATTAGGACTTGCAAATGTGTCATCTATGGAAGAATGTGAAAACCATGACCTTGGGAAGGAAGTTAAAGCTAATAGCCTATGTTTGGGCATTTGAATGGATTATTTTCAAGGGTTATATTGTCATGTAGTGGGTTAGATGAATTTTGGTATCTAAATGAGTTATTTTCATAGGTTTTTATTATTATGTAGTAGGCTAGATGAATTTCTTTAATAAGCACATCTTAGCAGCTAGGGTTTTTAGTAGTTAGCATATAAAAAGGGAAAAAAGAATGGTTGGAGGAGGAGAACTTTTCTTGTGAGTAAATGAGTTATTTTCTTTGGTATTTTGAAAACTAATTTTGAATTTTCATATTTGAGTGTGCTGGTTCAATAGATTTATCTTTTTTAACATTATTGTTATTAGGAGTGGTGTTTGAATCTTATAGTTCTAATTTTTGGTTATTTTATAATCATTAGGTCAAAACTCCAATCCTTTAACTTGTGTATGAACAATCCTATATCAACATTGGTGTTGGGTTCCATTACATATAATCAGAGTCCATATCATTTGGTATTAGAGTTTAGGTTCTAATTTAGGTTAGTTATCCTTATTTTAATTTGTTTTATTGTTGTTCATCAGTCTTTGGTTGTTGATTCATAAAAAAAAAAGAAAAAAAAGTCAGATTGTACTTTTTTTTTTCTTATGCCGTTGGGGCTCTTGTGTTGGTAGGCATAATGAACTACTAACTATTAATTATGAGGCTATTCTAGAAAATTGAGGGTTTATGCCATTAAAAAAAATCGAACCCTAAATTGTCTTTAAGTGATTTATAGTTTCAACTTTTGCTCCCATTATCTGTTTTTCTATCCTAGCAAGCTAATTATGTCAATTACATTCCTCATTTCTATTGGTCTTGGTTGAATCCTAGTTTTATTGATTGCTTTCCTTACTTATGCCACTTATTTTAAAAGATTGGTTTGGGCTTAGTATATTTGAGTTTGGATTTGTTTTAAATTAGTTTGACTAGAATTACTGAAAGAGCTTTTAGAATTTTGCATTTCATTGTGTGAAACACAATAGTTGAGAATTACTATAGTTGAGTGGAGAGCAAATACGTAAAGGAGTGAGTTTTGTGAAGTATATTCTTTATTTATTAATAATCTCGTAGGTACAATGTCTAATGGTGAAGAAGATAATTTCCCACATGAAGGGGAAGAAGTAGTTATGCCAGGCTTTAAATTGTTTATGAAATTCTTAGAGTAAAAGTTTGATAGGATTAACTAAATGTTTTGGGAAGTTAGTGATAGGATTAATAAAATAGAAGGGGAATTAAGTATGACTCCTAAGAGGCCAATTGGGAGGGTTGTGAAGGAGCAATTTGAGCATGATTTTGGTGAATATGGTAATGATTATTATGATAAGGGTGATAATGCTAATAGAAACTTCAAAAGTGGATTTAGAAGAGGACGTGGTAATAGGAATGGTAAAGGAGTATGAGGTAATGGAAATGTTTCATTAAAATGGACATGATAGGTGTAATGGAGGTTGGGATAATAGAAATAGAGTAGAGGAATGAGTAGACAGAAATTTAAGTAGCATTAAAATGAAGGTTCCCTCTTTTCAAGGAAAAGTTGACCTAAATGTGTACTTAGATTGGGAAAAAAGGGTAGAGCTATTGTTTAATTGTCATAACTTCTTTGAGAAGAAGAAGGTCAAGAAAGCTGTGATTAAGTTTATTGATTATGTGGTAGTGTGGTGGGACTAACAAATTACTACTAGAAGGAAGCATTTTGAAAGACCAATAGAAACTTGAAATGAGTTTAAGACTGTGATGTGAAGGAAGTTTGTTCTTAGTTCTTATTAAAGGGATTTGTGTAACAAGTTGTAGAGTTTTAAACAACGTTCTAAGAGTATGGAAGAGTATTATAAGGAGATAAAGATTATTATGGTTAGGGCAAATGTAATGGAGGATAGGGAAGCGACTATGAATAAGTTCCTCCAAGGGTTGAATAGAATCATAGCTGATATGGTAGAACTGTAACATTATGTAAAGTTTGAGGAGATAATACATATTGTCATGAAAGTTAAGAGGCAGTTTAAGAGAAGCAGTACTTCTAGATATAATTAAAACTAGGGTTCATTTTTGGCAAGTCGAATTGGGGGAAAAAGGAAGAAAAGATGACTTCTAAGTTTAAAACTAATACATATAAACCCAAGACTAGTGGGGGTAGCTTTGAAAAGGGCAAGTTTAAGGATAAACATAAGGGCATTTAAGGAAAAACTAGAGACATTAAGTGTTTTGGGTGTTTGGGTAAAGGTTATGTAGTGTCACAATGCCTTAATAAAAGGTCTATAATCCATAGGGAGGATGGTGAGTATGAGACTGGAAGCGAGTTTAATGATAAGACTCATATGTCACTATTAATAGATGCTAGTGATGTTGATAGTGGGAAAATTTTGGTGGTATGGAGAGCTCTTAGTATACAAGTTAAAGAGAGAGATGATGTTAAGATGCAGAGGGAGACTATCATTTATAGTAGGTGTTTGGATAAAGATAGAAATTGTAACTTAATTATAACTGGGGGTAATTGTACTAATGTAGCTAGTATAAAATTAATGGAGAAGTTGGGTTTACCTATAACCAAACATCCTAAGCTATATAACTTATAATGGTTGAATGATAATGGAGTGGTGAGAGTGACTAAACAAGTTGTGGTTCCATTTTTCATTAGTAAATATAAGAACAAGGTGTTTTGTGATGTTATATCTATGTAGGTAGGGCATTTGTTATTAGTCCATCCTTGGCAATTTGATAAAAGAATTTTGCATGATGGTTACAAGAATTATTATTCTTTCACTATGAATGAAAAACCATTCACACTTATTTTATTGACTCCAAAATAGGTGTGTGAAGACCAAATGAGACTTTATGAAAATGAGCAAAAGGGAAGGAGCGAAAAAAAAGAGAGAGTAGAGAGAAAAGAAAGTGAAGGAGAGAAAAACAATGTGAAAGCACTTGAGAGTGATAAGTATAAGGTGGTTAGGTTCAAAAGAGTAAAGATGAGATAAAAAAAAAAGTGAGTATATTTGTAAAAGGAGCAGATGTTAGGGTTGCTTTTCAAACTAGGTAATAAATGATCTTGATCCTTTATAAGAATCTTTATTTTTTTAACACTGACCTTGATTTATCTTTGCCTAGTGTTGTTTCATCTTTGTTGCAGGATTATAATGATATATTCCCTGAGGAGATCCTAGATGGCTTACTACCAAAGAAAGGGATTGAACATTACATTGATCTTATTCCTGGAGCTCCTAGTCCTAATAAGCAAGCATATAGCAGTAATCTTGAGAAGATAAAGAATTTTTAGAGGCAAGTTGATGAGTTGATGAAAAAGGGATATGTAAGGGAAAGCATGAGCCCATTGTAGTGCTAATGTTACTTGTGCTAAAGAAAGATGAATTTTAGAAAATGTATGTCAATTGTAGAGTTATCAATAAAATAACAGTTAAGCATTGACATCTTATACCTAGGTTTAATGATATGCTTAATGAATTATAAGTTCTTGTTACTTCTTTAAAATTGACTTTAAGAGTGAGTATTATCAAATTAGAATAAAGAAAGTTTTAAGTGGAAAATTGCATTCAAGACTAAGCATAGTTTATATGAATGGTTAGTTATGCTCTTTGGTTTGACTAATGCATCTAGCACTTTTATGAGATTAATAAATCATGTTTTGAGACATTTATTAGGAAAATTTGTTGTGACTTATTTTGTTGACATATTAGTATACAATAGGAATTTAGAAAAGTATGTTGAACATTTGCATTGTGTGCTTAATGTGTTGAGAAAAGAGAAATTATATGCCAATTTGAAGAAATGTGATTTTTGCAAAGATTATGTCATTATCTTGGTTGTGTTGTGTTCACTTATGGTGTAAGGGTTGATAAAGAGAAAATTGAGGCTATTTAAGAATGGCTTACAGCTAAAAGCGTAAGTGATATGAGAAGTATCCATGGTTTGGCTAGCTTTTATGGGATGTTTATTAAGGATTTTAGTACCATAGTTATAGCATTACTCGAGGTGATTTAAAAGAATGTGGGTTTTAAGTGGGGTAAGGAATAACAAAATGCCTTTGATTTGCTTAAGTCTAAGTTGTGTAATACACTACTTCTTGCTTTGTTTGATTTTTTTTAAGATCTTTGAAATTAAATGTGATGCATCGAGCATTGGGATTGGGAGAGTTTTTATGCAAAAGAAATGACCTATTGCATTCTTTAATCAGAAGTTGAGTGCAACAACATTGAATTATTCAACTTATGATAAAAAAATGTATGCACTTGTTAGTACTTTAGAAACATGGTAGTATTACCTTTGACCTAAGGAATTTGTAATTCATACTGATCACGAGTCTTTAAAATACTTAAAAGGGCAAGACAAGTTAAATAAGAGACATGCAAAATGGGTTGAGTTTATTAAAATTTTTCCTTATATAATTCAATATAAATCAAGTAAGGAAAATGTCTTTGTTGACGTATTGTCACATAAGTACACATTGATTAGTATTTTGAGCGTTAATTTGTTATGGTTTGAGCAAATTATTAATTTGTATGCTAATAATGCTAACTTTGGTAATGTGTATGCTACACATGAGAAAATTTCTTTTGGTAACTTCTATAAACATGAGGGGTATTTATTTAAAGTGAATAAGCTTTGTATTTCTTAGGAGTTTATTAGAGTACTACTTGTAAGAGAAGCTTATAGGGTGGTTTAATGGGATACTTTGGCATTCAAAAGACTTTTGATGTTTTAAAAGAGCATTTCTTTTGGCCACATATAAAAAGGGATGTTGAAAAAGTCTATGACAAGTTAAGTTTAGGGTTTTACTTCATGGTAAGTATACATCTTTAAAAATTCCTTGTGAATCTTAGATTGACATTTTTATGGATTTTATTCTTAGATTACCTAAGTCCAAAAAGGGTCGAAATTGTATTCTTGTTATAGTTAATAGGTTTTTAAAGATGGTGTATTTCATTATTTGCACCAAAAATAGATGATGCCACACACATTACAAACTTTTTTTTAGAGAAATTGTTCGCCGACATGGAATGCTAAAGAGTATTGTGTCAGATCATGATGCAAAATTTTTGAATCACTTTTAAAAGATATTGTAGGGTAAGTTTGGAACAAAGTTGTTGATTTTTATAACTTGCCATCCATAAATAGATGGATAAACTGAGGTAGTAAATCAAACTTTTGGTATGTTGTTGTGTGTTATTATTGGTAAGAACTTTAAAACCTGGGAAGAATGTTTGCCTTTTATGGAGTTTACCTATAATCATGTTATTTATAGTACTATGGGTTATTCTCCTTTTGAACTTGTGTATTGTTTTAATCTATTATCTCCTTTGAATTTAGTACTATTGTTTATATAAGATAGGGTTAATTTAGATGAGAAAAAGAAGGCTAAAGTGGTTAGGTAACTTCATGAGAAAGCTAGTCTTAATATTGAGAGAAAAACTAAACAATATGAAACATAAGCCAACAAAGGTCGTAGGCATATCACTTTTAAACCCAGTGATTGGGTTTAGGTACACTTGCAGAAGGATAGATTTCCTATGCAAAGAAAATCAAAGTTGCAACCAAGGGAAGATGGTCGTTTTTAAGTGGTGGCAAAAGTTAATGATAATGCATATAAACTTGACCTGCCAAGTAAGTATAATATGAGTGAAACATTTAATGTTTTTGACCTTTCTCCTTGTGTCTTTAATGATGTAGGTGCTAATTTGAGGACAAATCATTTTGAGAAGGAGAGGAATGATGGAAGCCATACTGTATTAGCTTAAATTAATAAAGGAGTTGATGTTTTGCAAAACCTTGGACAACTAATGATAAGGGCAAGGTCAAAGAAAATAAAAGAACCATTTAATAACTTGTTATGTGACATTTACTTATAGGAAATTGTTAGGCACGAATTAAGGATGATAAAGACTTCATCAAGGTTTGCAAATGTGTTATTTGTGGAGGAATGTGAAAACTATGGCATTGGGAAGGAAATTAGAGTTGGTAACATGTGTTTGGGCATTTGAATGAATTATTTTCATGGTTTATATTGTTATGTAGTGGGTTGGATCTAAATGGGTTATTTTCATGGATTTTTTATTATTATGTAGTGGGTTAGATGAATTTCATTAATAAGCCCATCTTAGTAGTTAGGGTTTTTGGTTGTTAGCATAAAAAAAAGGAGATAAGGATGGTTGGAGGAAGAGAACTTTTTTTATAAGTGAATGAGTTATTTATTTTGGTTTTTTGAAAACTAATTCTGAATTTTCATACTTAAGTGTATTGGTTTAATAAACTTATCTTCTTCAATGTTGTTATTGTTAAAAGTGGTGTTTAAATCCTATAGTTCTAGTTCTTGGTTGTTTTATAATTGTTAGGCAAGAACTCTAATCCTTTAACCTGTGTTAGAATGATCTTATACTAATATTGGTGTTGGGTTTTGTTTACATATAATTGGAGTCTGTATTACTATTGCACTTTTGGTTAACCTATGCAACCTACTTGACCTTCAGCCATCAATATGTATGAAGGTGGGTTACAATAGTTATTTGTTGTAACTTCTCTTACCCTCATACTTGCACCTCATCCTAAGGGTGTCTATTATATTACCAATGATATTAGCCCTCACACACTTATAATTACTGGTGAGACCCTCAAAGCACATAGCCTTTAGGCTAAGTTAGTAAACGCTGACATTACTTTTAGATTGGAGAAGTGTTTGGCAAGATTGGTTGATGTCTTTGTTGTTAACCTACCTTGTGTTTTAATGCCTAAGGATGAAGTGGGTTATCATGGAATTGCCTTTGCTTAAGCTAAAGCATACAATGATTGCACCTAATTAACAAGATACTCCATTTTGCTACTGCTTTTTTGTCTGACAAGCTATACTTTTAGAATTGTTCTTTATAAATGAACTAAAGAAGAGAGTCTCCACATCATCAAATTTTGGTGGGATTAAGAAATTGTTCAATTAGATGTAAAGCAACTCTTTACAACAAACAAAAGTGTTTCTCTAAGGTTTATGGTTTTTTTCTTTTCCATCAAAAGGAAATTTACAACATGAACTAACCAAATTAGAGGTTTTTATTTAATTTAATAGTCTTCATTCATGTTGCCCTCTTATAATGTTCATTTGATATTATGCAAAGTATAGAAATATTGGTAAATATTACATCTATTAGGGAAGTGGTATTAATTATATCATTTAAATTAGTTCTAAAACATCTTACTTTAAGGACTATTGCTCTTGATATGGTTTAATTTCTTACCTTATGTGAGGGTTTAATGAATCCTTTTTCATTTTCCTTTAAATATGAACATCTATGGATACAAGTTAGGTTAAACTTATAAGTTTTACCTTGGGCCAAATATGTCTTTTTTTGAAGGAGCTAGGATTATAGACATTCCATTAAAAGAAAATTTGTGACATAAACTGACAAGTTAGAGGTTTTTATTCAATTTAATAATCTTCATTTATGTTAACCTCTCATAGTGTTCATTTGATATTATGCAAAATATAAGAATGCTATTTTAGTAAAGATTGCATTTATTAGGGAAGTGGTACTAGTTGCACCATTTGGATTAATTTTAAAACATTTTGCTTCAAGGATTATTACTCTTAATATGGGTTAATTTCTCACTTTTATACATAGGTCTAATGAATCCTTTTTTATTGTTCTTTAAGAATGAATATTTATTGTTGTAAGTTAGGTTGAATTTTAAGTTTTACCTTCAACAAAATATGTCTTCGTTTTTAAGGAGCTAAGATTATATACATTCCATTAAAAGGAAACTTACGACGTGAACTAACAAGTTAGAGGTTTTTATTTAGTTTAATAGTCTTTTTTTATGTTACCTTCTTATAGTATCCATTTGATAGTGTGCAAAGTATAAAAATGTTATTTTGGTAAAGATTGCATCTATAAGGGAAGTAATACTAGTTGCTTTTAATATAGATTAATTTCTTGCCCTAATGCATGGGTTTAATGAATCCTTTTTTGTTGTTCAAGTATTAATATTTGTGGATTTACGTTAGGTTGAACTTCTAAGTTTTTCATTTGACTAAATATGTCTTCATTTTTAAAGAGTTAGGATTATAGACATTCCATCAAAAAAATTTGTGACATGAACTAATAAGTTTAAGGTTTTTATTTAGTTAGATAGTCTTTATTCATGTTGCTTTCTTATAATGTTTAGTTGATATTGTGCAAAGTACAAGAATGATATTTCAGTAAAGATTGCATATGTTAGGGAAGTGTTACTAGTTGCACTATTTAGATTAGTTCTAAAATATTTTGTTTCAAAGAATGTTGCTTCTATTATGGGTTGATTTCTTGCTTTTATACATTAGTCTAATAAATCCTTTTTTGTTGTTTCTGAGGTATGAATATTTGTGGATGTAAATTAGGTTGTACCTTTAAGTTTTACCTTGGCCAAATATTTGTAGCAAGCAATAGGTACCTTACAATGATTGCATTTACGAGAATCATTTAATGCTTTGTTTACATTTTGTTTAATCTCAAGCCATTGATTTCTTACTTTCAAGTCATTGGTACTTTTTTCTTTTTAAAACTTCTTGTTATTATTGTCTTATGTATGTACTTACATGACAAATAGTAGGCATGATAGGTAAAAAAGGTTATTGTAATGTTTCCTATAAGATTTATGAATTCCATGGATATCGTCATAATAACTTCTTTGCTATAAGTATGACATGTGCAATTTTTCTTACTTTATTAAAGTCTCAAAAGTGACAAGTGTGTGTGAGCAATATGTAAGAGCTAATGATGAGATTTAAAATGATGTTTCTTTTGCTATATTTTAACTATTACATTTTGTCATTAGGGAATGTAAATATATTATTAATTCTTTCCCCCATAAGTTCTTAATGTATATAGTTTTAATCAAATTTGTGCATTTAGCCTATTAAAGTTTTGATTCCCATTTAGGAATTTATGCAAAGAAGAAGAACTATTGGGCTTGACAGTGCTTCTTCTTATTTATGGTCTCCTTATCTTGCTTGTGAATTAGAAGGAGCTCTTATTGAAGCATTATTTATAAATGCAGGATTTGTATCTTTTAGTAACGTGAAAACAAAGGAATTTATTTTTATTTTCAATAAGTGCCATTTCTATTATAAGATTGTAATGGAACTTGAATTTATGTAGTCATTTTTCCTCATTGTATGGAAGGCAAAATGTTTTTTTTTTATTAACATTAAGTTGTATAAATATGAGGAATGTGTACAACACGCGAGACCATGAACATGATGAACTTTTGGTTAAGTAAAAAATATAAAAAAAGAAATACATAAACTGACCTATGTACGACTCCTAATATATAATCTAGACCAATTTACACCTTTATAACCATGTCATTAATTATATATGATAAGTCTTACCTTATTTATTTAGGGTGTCGACAAATTGATTGCATTTTTGAGGTTAAAAGACAAAGAAAACTTAATCATTATTTCTAATAGTGATGTCAAGGAATATTGATGCAAGTTTCAAAAGTCTTTTATCCTTGTTATTAATCCATGCAACTATAATTTAAGAGTCACTCTAAATGGTGAGTGAAGTCCTCTTCTGCCATATTCCTCAAACTCAAAAAGTGAACTACCTCACAAATTACAAATAACTCTGCCTTATTAATACTACTAGCATTAATTACCTTAAAGAACATGCATGTAACCTTCCCGTCGTCCCTTTATAGCATGCCTCATATGTCTGCTCTCCTACCTTTATTTGTCATCATTGTATCCATTTTGAATTCAAAAGTGCCATGTGAAGACACAACTGAAGGTAAATCTTACAATAGTAATTTTACCTTGGTTATAAGATGGATACTTTTCAAGTTCATCAAAAACTCATTGAATGTAAAATTGCATTATGGTTACTTCGTCCTTTACCACTACCACAATCTAACCCAAATTAGATCACAGGTTGTTACAATTAAAAAATTCTTACCAATAAAAATATGTTTATTCTTCTCCAACTAAATAAACAACATGATTGCATAAAATCCCATCATCTATATCTCTCTTGATGTGTAATCATGATTCAATTCGCACCATGACTCCCATGCCTCCTTAACTGAGCCTAAAACAACCCATGAAAGTCCCCACCACCATAAACATATGCATTAAACTACCTATGTGAGGTGGTAATGAAAGAACTAGTTGGCTATTGACTAAATCCCTATAAAGCATAATGAGTATGGAAGGCAAAATGTTGGATTGTAAAGTATGGAGTTTATCGACATTTTATATTTATGCCAATTATCATGTTAAGTTAATGCTTCTTTACTACAAATGTTTTGCTTTAGCACACTTAATTTTGAAAATTTTCATATTTTTCCTTATATATGGTCTAAAAGCTTGGTTACTTTAATTATTATCTTTATAGTGCTGTAAAGCTTTTTTACTTACTTAAATGCATTAGAGTGTTGAGTCCATAATTTAAGTTGAAATTTCATTTTCTATTCTAACTTATTTTTGTTTGTTATGCTTACTTCTCTTTCAAAATGTACTATCTTGAATCAAAAATGAAATCTAAAGGATAAATTGGAGAAATTCAAACTTGCCTAGCCAAATTATTCCTTCCTGATATAGAACATTTTCAACCATTTTTTCTTAGTAATTTTTATGCCCATCTAATGTTTAGCTGCACTTTAAGTTAAGCCTAAAAGAAAACCATGATGGGTTTTAGAGCACATAGAAGCTTATTGTTTATTTATTTTACTTAAGAACCAAAATAATCTACTGACATACATTTAGGCCTTGTGAAAGCTATGCTTTATTGTCATTTTTATTGACAATATAATTTTTATATTTTTTTTCCTTATTCATCTTGCACTAGTAATATAGATGACTTTTTGTTTCACATAACAAATTAATGCTTTCTTACTAATAAGATAAATGCATACTTTAGAAATGTTAGTCATGTGAAATTCAATAAATGATCATGATATTAAGCATTCTTGAGCTTATTGATATTATGACCTTTTATTTTTTATTGAGCAAATTAGCAGAGCATTTTTTTTGAATAGTACTAGAGGTATTGCTTATTTATTTCTTTTTTACTCAAAGTGTTTTGTGTCTTTCCCAATTTTTTGAAGAATTTTTTCATTTTATTTTCAAAGTGAAAGATTAATCATAATATTTAATTTTTCATAACTTTTTTTTATCTTTTTCTTTTTTTTTCTTATTTAGATATATAGGATAACATAATCTTTTTACTTGCATTGCATTCTTACTGTTGCTAGACTATTGACAACATATTAACATTACCACTATTTGACAATGATCCTTACCACTATCTTACTATTATGGTACTATCACTATGTTATGTTCACTATTGTTATTTTACTTTAACGTTGCTAAAGATAGGTGTTAAAAGAGTTAATCACCTTATTTTGGCATATCCTTAAGTTGTTCCCCACACTTTGCTTGCTATTCCATTTTAACAAGCACAATAGAATTTCTATTTTGGCCTTACTCATATTTGATCTAATTATTTTTGTTGAAATTTTTTGGCTTGATCTATGTTTTAGAAGGATAGGTGATTCTTTATCAAAAAAGCTCTGTGGATTTGTTCTTTTATGTTGTAGGCCTTAGATCATGCAAAACTAAATATAAAGGAGAAATAGAAATCACCAAATAATAAGTCCCTTAAACAACTATTATGTCATGATAATGCTAAATTCAATGCTTTAAGAACTTAAGGAGATAAGTTTAGGCATATGAATTGCTTTCTAATGTCTATGCTTTGACTATAAAGCCTTTTTAAGGATGCCAAAACTAAATGAAATACATAAAGATCATATTGTTATGGCTCCTAGTTGCATCCTATGTGGATTCTTTGTGAACAATTTCTTACTCAAAGCTCTTGTATTTCACTTTCCACCAATAATTGTGAAAATGGAACCAAAAATGGAAAAGATTATGTTGCTGATGTTGAAAAGTTTTTGCAACTCAATCTTTCTTTCACCAAGTTAAATCTTTTTTTTTTGTAAGCTCCTTTACAACAATTTTTTCCTTGAGTCATTTTGGTTTTGTCTTATGTTTCTTTTTAAAATAATTCCTAAGGCTAAAACAATTTATGAATGGGTAAGCATTATTATGTTTCAATTGAAAATTTTTATAGGATATACTTTTAAAGTAATTAAGTAAAGGATCTATAAAGCATGTTTATAAGATATCTTGTAGTAAAAGAAACTACAAAAATTGATAGAACCCAAAAACTTATTGAAGTTGAAAACACTAATGAATAACATATGTATAGATATATGACATTATATTTATATATTTTAAAGTAATGTTATGATTATAATTTTTTTTGGTTAATGAATTTGTATTATAGGTTTCAATAAATAAATATTGTAAGTGTAACACATCTTATTATTAGATATTAGTCATTGATTGCTTGATTTGTTTATCCTTTTTACCATAAATATGTATTAGTTTTCCATACTTATTATTAATAAAATGTGAATTTAGCTAATCTAATATAAAATTTAACTTGATAACCATTAAAACTACCTGAACCAAATATGTCTACATAGTGTAGATTGACTAATTATCTACTTTAATGGATTGGATATGACTTATTTACAAAATCATAAGTTACACATCCAATTTATAAATCTTGATAAAAATAACCTCTAAATGTGTCTTATATGACTATTTATAGAACTTTAATCATTTGCCTTTTATTTTAAAGTTGTTTTAATTTAAGATTGCATCAAAGTTAGAAGGTTGATCATGGTCCAAACATCATATGAGAAATTATAAAAAAAACAACGACAATTATTAAGCTACCAAGCATAATATGTGAGAATGAGATATGTGATTTGTTAAAAGAAGATAAAGGAAAGGAATGGGCAAGTGTGTAGTTGGAAGGGGCAAAGGAATTCGCTTACAAACATGAGAAAATCTTGTTATGAAAGGTTACACAAATTGATGGAGGACGACCTTCAAGTGGCGAATATTGAGATTGAAATATCATTTAAATATCATCATGAACATCCCACCACACAATAGCCGGATAAAGGGATAAAACAAGTTTAAGTTATTTTATTTTGGTTTTCTTCTTTTTGAAGTTACGATAGGAATAAGATTGCTTTGCCATACAAATAATTTGATTATAGTGCATACATTTTATCAAATTATGTGTTTAAGATTATAAAATATGCCTCAAATTTGATAATTTTGTTTCCAAGTTTCCCAAAATGAAGAAAAACCAAAGAGGGTGAATAGACTGGAGGGGGATACCTAAGGTTGAGGTTAAGATGCGAAAAAAAAAAATAAGAGTAAAAGAAGAAGTAAGCTTGGTCTAAAGGAGTTTAAAGAGGGTATGGATACATGGTTCACTTATCTTCTTCATTGTATTCTTGTTTTTATTGCTATCTAAATCCAAACCATCTTTTAATCTATATATAACCCTCTAGTAACTATTTTTTCTCCATTTCTATTTCTACCATATTGCCACTGATATCCTCATGCACTTAAAGTTATTGAGGAGACCATTGAAACACATTTCCTCCATGCTAAGTTAGTAAACATTGACATTACTTCTAGATTAGAGAAGCATTTGGCAAGATTACTTGATGTCCTTATTGTCAACTCGCCTTACATCCTAATGCTTGAAGATAAAATGGGTCATTGAGGAATTACCTTTGTTGGGATTGGAAAGTACAATGGTCGTACCATAATTGATAGGATACTCTTTTTTGTTTTATACCCTTTTGTCCTATAGGAGTTGCCTATACATGGTCACTTTTACAGTAAATGTCCCTCGTTACATATGTCTTTAAATGAGAAAGCCAGACTTTACTTATAAAATTGTTCTCTAAAGGTCAACTAAGGAAAATAGTCTCTATATCATCAAATTTTGTTAAGACCCATAAATTGTTTAATTATATGCAAAAAAAAAACTATTTATAGCAGACAAAAGTGTTTCTTTAAGATTTATAGTTTTGTTTCTTTTTAGTTGAAAGGAAATTTGTGACATAAATTGACAAGTTTAAGGTTTTTATTTAGTTTAATAATCTTCATTCATGTTGCCTTCTCTTAGTGTTTTATTGATATTGTATAGAGTATAAATATGTTGTTCTAGTAAAGATTACATTTGTTAAGGAAGTGGTACTAGATGCACCATTTAAATTAGTTCTAAAACATCTTGCTTTAAGGGCTATGACTTTTAATATAGGTTGATTTCTTACCTTGTGTATTGGTCTAATGAATCCATTGTTGTTGTTCCTCAAGTATGAATATATATGGATGTAAGATAGGTTGAACTTCTAAGTTTTACCTTTACCTAAATATGCCTTTGTTTTTAAGAAGCAAGGATTACAAACATTTCATTAAAAGGAAATTTATGACATGAACTAATAAGTTTAAGGTTTTTATTTAGTTTAATAGTCTTCATTCATATTGTCCTCTCATAATGTTTTGTTGATATTATTTAGAATACAAGAATGCTATTCTAATAAGATTGGATTTATTAAGAAAATGGTACTAGGTGCATCATTTAGATTAGTTCTAAAACATCTTGCTTTAAGGACTATTGCTCCTATTATGGGTCTATGTCTCACCCTTGTGCATTGTTTTAATGAATTCTCTATTAGTGTTCCTTAAGTATGAATATTTGTGGATGTAAGTTCGGTTTAACTTCCAAGTTTAACTTTCTTGCTTTTTGTTCATTTCTTTAGTTTTAAACCACCAGTTATTTTTTGTCATAATTTATTCTCATTACTCGAATATTTTTTGCTATTGTCTCACTCCTTGTTCTCATTTCTCTGCTTTAAAATCTCTGCTTGTCTTTGTTTTTGCATCACTAGTCTTTCGTGTTCCACTGTTAATTAAGAATTTTTTGGTAGCACTCTTTTCTTTTTTCATAAAAAAAATAAAAATTACTAGGCTATTAAACTACTAAGCATAACATTTGAGAGTAAAATACAAGATTTGAATTTCAAACATCTTATAATAAAACAATTCTTACAACTAACTAAATGAAAAAAAAAAGGAAATAATGCTAAATATATAAAGATTCAATTAAAGAAAAGACCCAAAAGTTCAAAGCTGGCAAAATGTGGGTTGGTAACTTTTATTAGTTAGTTGCAAATTAAGATTTGGGAAATAAACTATTTAAATGTTCTTAATGCTTTAAAACACTACTCAATTAGATCTGTCAAACCTTCCAATTAAAGTTATGTTGAAGGCTTAATTAATTTCAATTCCTAAGTTTGTTAAGCCAACCACATTTATTGTGCTAAAGTGTAACCCAACTATATTATTTCAAGATACCTCAAACTAAGTCCAATGCTTAATCTCTTAGTACCTTTTTAACTTTCTTGCTTTCTACTTATTTTATGTCTTAAACTGCCAACTATTTTTAGTCATAATCTACACCTACCAGTCAAATATTTTTTGGTGTTATCTCGTTCCTCCTTCTCATCTCTCAACTCTAAAATCTATGGTTGTCTCTATTATTGCATCTCTAATTTCCATGTGTTACCATTAGCCAAAGATTTACCAATAGCATCATTTTCGCTTCCTTTGTCTTTAGAAGAAACACTATCTTAGAAATTGGGTGGGTCAACCCCTTAATTAGCTATTCCATATTAAAAAAGTACACCTAAATGGTGCATAGCATGCCTTTTTAATGACAAAGGGACATCAAACTCAAATAACTCCCTTTTCCATTTAATAACCTCAATAATTAGCTAAAAAAATTAAGACAAATTGTTTTTCTCTCACTTTGCCCCATAAATGAAAAGCTGACAGGAAAGGATGGTTTCCTTTAGAGAATCACCCTTAATCACGGAGTAATCCTCTAATTTAGCCCCTTCATTTTAACTGACCTCTTTATAGTAATTATTAGTGACTTCTCTTAAGGAAAACACTTCCTCGAAAATGCCTATTTTGATATTTAAGCAATTACACAAAAGATTAGAAGACAGAAAAAGAAGAAATAAAGGGAAATAAAGAATAATTTGGAGTTTAAAGAAAATAACAAGAAAAACAAGAGATATTGCTAGAAAGGTAACATTTTGGGCAAAAGAGAGAGTTACATACGTTAAATAAGCAACATTTAAGCATATAAAGAGACACTTCCTTAATCTAATGATTAGAAACTTCAATGAACAAGATGCTTAGAGAAGATAATTGATGGGATAGATAGATTCAAATCTCTTTGTTATCTTGATTGATGAATAGATAAATGAGTCATAACTTTCTTAATAAGCCAAAACTCAAAAAGAGGAGGGGTAAGTGATAAGGATAATATCATTATGGGCCTTTCATTAGTCTATTGTAAGACAAATAGCCATAATTAGTAACCATTTCTCCAAGATGAAAGTTAACTTGCTTCTAACCTAGCACCCTCTTTGTTAGCACCTTAATCATTTGCCTCACTTTGCCATCATGAAGAAAAGCCCCTCTTATATAGAAGGAAATATGTGCCACTAAAAGGGGTGTGCTCATACTTAGTACAAATGCCTTTAATTCTTCACTTGTGTAGGACATTGCTCCACTACAACTTGTAAAATTCCTTTCCATTACCACTTCAAGGAGTTGGCTTGTTATAAAGACGTGTTAACACTTCATTACATACAAGGAGTTTTGAGCATGATCCATCAACCGTGCTACTCCTAACCAACCAATGAAAGCTTGCTAAAGGCGTTATAAATACCTATGATCACATAACTAAAAAGTAAGCCTAACTTACTAAACTATATCTTCTTCATTCTCTCAAAGAGTTCTTATTGACTCAAATATTAGAGTAATGTATATATTTCTGTTGAGCCCATCTTTGATGGTTAATGTTGGATTTGTTGTCAACACTATCTCACATGGTTATATGTGTTGATTTGATGTTATGAATATCATTAAGATGTAGTGAGGTCATTGGGAGAAACCGGTGATGACAGGTCAACCCTGACATTGAGGAGTCAATGTTGACTATGACCCTAAATTTTAGGAATTAAGATTGACCATTAACCATTGACCGTTGATCCTAAATTTTAGGAATCAAATCCGGCTGTTAATTCCTAAAATTAAAAATTAAAGATCAAGAAAAGAAGTTTGACAATAGCTTTGAAGAAGAAGAAGATGGTGATATTAAGCTAGATGAAGTCATGACATACATCATTAAGAATTTAAGGAAAGAAAAAAGGAAGTAGAAGGGAAAAAATTATTTTTTTTCCTGTTTTGTGATAGGTAACAATTAAAGTTATTGAGTTTCAGAAAAGGAACTGACATTTGTCTGCATTAAACATGTCCAACATAGAGTTGTAAATGTAACTAATTCTAAGCCAATGATACAAGAGAATGAGAGTGTAACTTAAGTTGCAATGAGAATCATTAATCGAGAAAAAATTTCAAATAATTTCATATGTCAATGAACTCGAACAATAAATAGGATAATGAAAAAGAGTTTCATGCAGCCAACTTGGATTAGATTTAAAATCAAAAGTTTGTTGTTGTTATGGTTTTGGGCATCAATGCATATAAAATCTGTGACTTCTCTAACAAAATTTTTTTTGGATAGATTAGAACCCCAGGATATGAGAGAGTAACAAGGAACACGGACAAAAGAGGCCAAAATTGACGGTCGGGCCAGCGATGTCGCTGCATGAAATAAAATAATAAAAACAAAGAAAGACCCACGCACCGTAGAGCTGATTGATTCTTAATTCAAGCCATTGGAATTATTTTTCTGCATCTTTCATTAATTTGTTGTTAGCGTATTGGTCAGGTTGGAGGCCGCACTGATAATTGGCGACTGCAGATATGCATGTGCTATCCAGGCAAAAATCAACGGCACATGGGGGGCCGTTGGGATAAGGTCTCGCAATTTTTTCTTCTGCTTCTTCTTCTTCTTCTTCTTTTCTACGCGATAGTACTGACTGTTTAGGAATATAGACAAACAACCTTGTCAAACTGACGTAGACCGCACGATCGTTTGGTCATGTTTACCTCTTGCTTATAGGCCATCTGTCCCGTATGTATTTCGTGGACTATATATGATTATTATTAGCCTACCTAACTCTTTCGCTATTCTTAATAGTAAATTGTACAAACAAATTGTCTGAATGCGTTATGTCTTCCGATCAGCAAATAATGAAATTACACGGTCCTCCTAAAATTACCGCACCTCGGATGCTCTTTTTTTTATTATTATGTCTTTATTTTTTAAAAATATTATATTATTTTCGTTACACATTTTCGATTGTTGGATATGTTATTGTAATTATAAAATTATAAATATATAATTAATAATCATAATAATACAATATAAATTTATATTTAAAATATATCAAGTTGAAGTCTTTCAATAAAATATATTTATCGAGTTTTTTTGGCTAATCACTTTCCGTAAGCGCCAAGGCTCCGCATCATCAATCCCTATTTTGAGGTTAGATTTAACAATGCCATCCAGTGAAATGTTCTTCTCAAGTCATGAATGACCACGCGACAGTGTTTTTGATAAGATTTTTGTTGGTCAAAAATTGTAAATAACAAAATGGACAAGATTAAATAAATAAATAAATAACTAACAAACAAAACAAATGTATAAAGATGAAAAGGTGAGCCCACTTCACACGAACGAACATATATAGCTGATAAAGTAAGTCAAGACAGCGACAGCAATGCTGCGGCCGCCCAAGTGCTAAAAATTTTTAATCCATTAAAAATTTGACCATGACTTCACGGATTGAAGGCAACATTTCGTTTCTATTACCATATAATAAAAAAGCTGAGGTTTTGATTTAGTCGGGGTGGGGGTGGGGGGGGGGGAGTTCTCCGCCATCTCCTGCGTCTCAATCACATTCTCTTTCTCCCTCCTATTTCTTTCTCCTTTTTTAAACCTTGTTGGTTTCACATTCAATTATTATTGTTATTGTTATTTTGAAGGAATTCTGTGCATTTGAGTGGACATAGCCCTAGTTAAATAGTATTCTAAAATCCAAAGTACTGGCATGCAGCATATTAAAATTACACGTGGTTTCTTCTCTCTCTCTCTCTCTCTCTCTCTCTCTCTCTCTGTTTTTTTTTTTCTCTCAAAGCCATCCATTAAATGATTTGGGCCGCACACATGGGTTTATAGTTAGTTCAAAAAATCTCTGAATCCTTCTAAATGAGGAGGAGAAACATAAACAAGACACTCCGAGGCGCGCGTGTGTGTATCTTTTATCCAAACCCAGAATTCTAATTCTAGTGTGGTACTGGGCTTGTTTAATAATAGATTCGTAGTCATAATCCCAAACCACTAAGGTCCACAGCAGATTGCCCAATCCAAAGTAAGATGGACTTCAACTGGGCCACAATTCACTCTAAAGTTCACGTAGTGAGCAGCTGGAGTGAATTAGTATATATGCGTAGTAAATTAGTATTTTTAAAAAAAATAATTAATTTATTTTTATAATTTAATTAATTAGTTATTTTATAATTATTGAATTAATTGTTATATAACTATAAGATTAATTATTATGTGTTTATGAATTATAATAATATTAATCATTTACTACTGTTAAAATTTATATTTATATTATTTTATTTTATTAGTTATTAAATTATAACTGTTATAAATTAATTACTTTCTTTTATTCTTAAAAGACAATAAACACTATTTGTAATAATTTATAATTTACTATTAAATTAAACAAAATTTTGTGTATTTTTCTGTTAATTTGAAATATATATTAGTGAGGAAGTCTATTATATTTTAAAAAGATTATTGTTATAACTTGTTATATTATTGGAATTTATGTTTAATATTATTTTATTTTATGAATTATTAAGTTATAACTAATATAAATTAGTCTTTCTTTTTATATTTTTAAAATAATAGATACTATTCATAATAGTCCATAGTTTATTATTAAATTAATCAAAATATTGATTTTTTTCTATTACCTTATTATTTAAAGTGCAAATTTATGAGAAGGTTTGTTGTATCTTAGAAGGCTAGCTATTACAATTTAGTGTACTGTGACAATTTCTTTATAAAGATGAAAACTATCCTTAATGATAGTACCTAATATGTTTTAAACATGAAATTATTTTTGATTAATTTACTTTTATTGTAGTATTATATTATTTTATTAAGTAATTTTCCAATAATATGTAATGCTTCAGCCCAACACTTAACGACTTCAAATTTTATTTTTGGTTTATAAAAAAGCCCATAAGTTATATAATAAGAGTAATTTTCTTTATTTTTATAAATGTCACATCCCTTTTTTAGAATTACAATGCATCGTAACTTTATATTTTTGTAGTAAGGTGTAGCAATTGTTTAGATAGTGTTTGTAGTTCAAGTCAAGGGCATAAGCAATATCCACACCATTTAATTTCTTTTGATTGAGTTTCTAAGTTATTTATTATCATATTATCCATTCACAATTTTAATTATCATTTTATATGCTTGTTATGTTTGTTCACATTAGTCTTATATTTCACATAATTAAGTTTATTATTTTTTTAATTTCTAATATGTGTCACTTAATTTTTTTTTCTCTTTATAATTGCTATTAAATTAATTCAACATGTTTATAGATAAATATGGTAAAATTAGAAAATCTCATTATTTTATTATGATGAAGAATAGTTGTCTTTGATGTCATTTTAGAGGAGAAAATCATCTTAAAACTCTTATACTCATATGTAATCTTTATCATATGGCATGGAAACATGTGTTATAACTTAATACAAGAAAAAAGATATAAGAAATTGGAAGGTATCAAGCTAATTTAATGACCCCTTTTCCTTTAATTTATTAAGATCTAACAAAGTTCAAAAGCTCAAGATACAAAGTCACATAAATTGCATGCCAATTGCCAACACAAATCCTATTACATATATCAACAAATGAAGATGTCAAAGGTTGATTTTACTAGCTTTCAAATATTAAAAAAAATTACTAGAAAAATTTGAAGTCAATAATTATTACTGAAAATTTGTACTTTGTATCGTTAAATGTTTCAATGGTTACAAGGTAATATTTAAGGTAGTACATTGCTAACTCATGTTGGGTGATTATAAAAATTCATTTCATACAAAGTTAAATGACTTCAAATTTTCAAACATGGATAGTAGTGACATAACCCACAAATTTAGATGACCTTTAAATAACACCACCAACTTAAGAATAACCATATGGGTGATTGTGCTACGTTTTGTTTTCCAGCATGATAAGATTTATTCATTTACCTGTAGTGAATGTTAGATAATTATACAAACACTCTAAATTTTATTAATATGATAAAAACACTATATAATAACTAAAAAGTGCACACAATAATATAAACAATAAGTTTTGATATAACTATAAACACCTAAATCTACTTAAACAATAAAACTCAAATTAGACTTAATTAAACTAACTTTTATTACAATTTTAATTATATCTTAATATGAATTAACATCAACATTCCCCCTTAATCTTGATTTGGTGATACTTTTAATCTTAATATTTACTTTAGCTTGACAAATACTTTATACTTCAACAACTTCATGAAAATGTTAGCCATTTGACCTTTAAACTTGTAATATGCTAATTCAATCTCCTTTTTATCAACTTGATTTCTTGGAAAATAAAAGTGAGTATCAATATGCTTATTTATTTTATGCATCACTAAATTTTTAGTTTAATTAATTGTACAAATATTATTAACAAATATCTTCGTAGGACCTTCAATCAAAACACAAATCTCATTCTGTAAATTATGTAACAAAATAACTTGATAAATACTTGAAGTTGTAGCTAAATACTCTACTTTATAAGTTGAAAGTGCCATAATAGACTATTTCTTAAATGACCATGAACTAATGGTTCCAAATTTAAAACAACATCTATAAGTATTTCTACAATTATTTACATTTCTAATTTAATCATTATCAAAATAGCCTATAAGAGTATAACTTTTTGATAAAGAATAAAGTAAGCCATGATCATAAGTCAATTTTATATACCACATAATTATCTTAGTAACTTATATATAATATTGACAAGGAGACACTAGAAATTTGTTGATTAAACCAACTCCATAAGATATGTCAGGCCTCATATATGTTAAATATCTTAAACTTTTGATAATTTGCTTAAAAAGTTTAGAATCAATAGGTATTTTATTGCATTCCTCATACCATTTAATACTAACTTCTATAAGAGTTCTCATAGAATTATAATTATGCATTTGAAAGTTCTTTAATAGCTCAGTAATATACCTCATTTAATAAATAAAAAATTCATTATTTTCTTGAATCATTTTAATGCCAAGAAAATAAGACATTAAGCCCAAATTTGTCATCTCAAATTCATTTATCATAGACTTCTTAAAGTCTTTAATTATTCTGAGACTATTTCAGTCATCAATATATAGAAACAATAATAAAATATCATTAGAATCACTTTCACATACAAGACATGCTTGAAAGGAAATTTTTGAAAGCTAGTCTCTTGGAAAAAAGAATCAATACACTTATTTCATACTCTAGGTGCTTATTTTAGGTTAAATAGTGCTTTTTGCTAGCTTACACACTTATTCTTTAGGTCTTTTCTTCATAAAACCTAATAATTGCTTCACAAACACTTCCATTTCAAGAAGACCATTAAAAAAAGTGACTTCACATCCATTTGATGAATTTTTTAATGGTTGTATATAACTAATACAATTATAAATCTAATACTCTTCATTCAAGTAATAGGGAGAATACCTTATGATAGTCATTACTAAGATGTTGCTTAAATCTTTTTGCAACCAATCTTACTTTATGTCTTTACACTTCTCCATTTGACTTCCTTTTAGTCTTAAAGTCCTATTTCACATTAACCATTTTTTGACTTCATGCAATGGTAATAAGTTTTTATGTATTATTTTTTCTTAATTACTTTGATTTCTTCATTTATGATATTTACTCATTTTGTATTTTGAATTGCCTCGTCAAATAACATAGATTCATAGTCTATAAACATGGTAAAGTGCACCAAATCTTTGTTATCATTAAAAGCATTATTAGGGATTACTTCATAATTTTATAATTTAACTGATTATTGGTAATTTCTCTTTAGTCTTTCATTTTCCTATAAAGCTTATAACATAGGATTTTGGGAAATAATTGATAAAATGTCCCCAATTGCATTGAAAATTGAAAATTGAGTTTTCTTTTCTCTCAAAATATCAATTAGATGTCTTTTATAGTTATTTTGCTCTCTAATATCAAAATTCTAAATTTCATTTTTAGCAAAAATCATATCTTTACTCATAATTACCTTTTTTATAACATGATTGAATAATTTATATCCTTTTTTTTTATATAGTTATAAAAGATTGGATTCACTTCTCAATCATTTAGTTTTGTCCTTATCTTTATTAGAACATAAACATAAATAATAAAACCAAACACTTTAAGAAGCTTTAAATTAGGCTTAAAACTACTCATGTTTTTTTAATAGTGACTTTTTGAATACTTGTTTGAGACTTGTTCAACAAGTAAATAGAACATAAAACACTTTCTACCTAAAATGGATTAAGAACTCCCTTGACCTTTAACAAGCTTCTCATTATATTCATGATTAATCTATTTTCTTTTTAATAACTCCATTATATAATAAAGTTTAAGGAATTATGATTTCATACTTTATTCCTTATGCTTTATAATACTTTTTAAACTTATTAGAAATATAATCATCACTTCCATAAGTTCTTAAAATTTTAATATAGTACCCACTATATCTTTCAACATATGCCTTAATCTTTTTAATATAATAAAATGCCTTAAATTTCTTTTACATGTAATAAACCCATGTCTTCATTTTAAAATCGTCAATAAGAGTAAGAAAATGCTTATAGTTGTCATTTGATGGAACACTTATTATACCACAAATATTAAAGTGGATTAACTAAAGTGATTGCATTTTATGCCAATTCCCTATCACAAAAAGATGTTTGCTTTATTTTGCAAGGATACAAGTTTCATAAATTTGATTAGTATATTGCATGTTGGGCAAGCTTATCACCATATTTCTTTGTATAAGCAACTTTAAATTGTGAAAATTTAAATATAATTAGGACTAATCTGTTAGAATACAACTAAGACAAATAAAACATCAATGACATTATCAACTTGAAACATTCAGTTATTTGTTAAAGGGGATTTGAGAATATATATGCCTCTTCCATCAATAATTAAGAGATAATCATCACATAATTATATGTTATACCTATTTTTAAGCAATTAGCCTAAGTTAAGTAGGTTACATTTCATATTGGGCACATAAAATGCATCTAAAATGTAGTTATGATCTTCATTCTTTAACTTGATGAGAAATCACCTCTTTACCATCACTAGTACACTATTATCATCAACCAACTTTCTTATGGAACAAATTAAGTCATTAAGATCAACGAAGAGCTTTTTCTTCCATAAATGTGATTGGAATACTTGGTATTAGGGAACCATTTATTGTAATTTAGCATTTTAATGGCTATAATAACCATCATAAGGGCTTGATTTCCATCATTTATATCTCCCTATTATGTATAATGTACTCTTTGAATATTTTTCTTAGACTTGTACTCATTAGCATAATGATCAAATTTGTGACATGAGTAACATTCAATATTAGATTTGTCATACCTTTCTCAACCACAGGCTCTTCTTCGACTTTGATCTCAACTTCTGTACGTTTAATCTAATGTCCTTGGTAATTATATTAATTGTCTCCATTTTAATAATTATTGTAGTAATTGACTTGACCGCAATTGTTGTAATAGTTGCCACTATGTCCTTATCCTCTATCATGAGAAGAACCTTTCTTCTACTTTGATTAATCACTGTACTTGCCTTTAATAGGATTTTAATTTTGGAGTGCTTACTTTACAAACTTCTCAATACACTTCTCATTCATATGTTGTTTATAAGCTTGTAACATGCCCATTAGTACATCAATTAACAATTAGGATAAATCATGTACTTCTTTTATTGCCATCATGATATACTTACATCACAGTGTAAGTATCCATAAAATCTTTTCAACTTTCACTTAATCATTGAGCTACTCTCTATAAATTTCCTTTGATTTGTGAAGACAAGAACTTTACTTATATAAATTGAAATAAGTTTTAAAGCTTCCATTTGTAAAAATTCAAATTGATGTTGTAAGGTTTAGAGTTTCACCTTTTAACTTTGTTTGTACTTTGAAATGATGTTGTCATAATATCTTATGGCTATTTTGATGAATTTACATCTACAATTTTTTTTCAAAATTTCATCATTAACCTTATGATAGATGAAATATAACACCTTTTTGTCCTTTTATAACTCATAGTGAGTAATTCTTTGTACTTTTGTTTCATTTATAACAATTTGTATAATTTTATTGTCCATAATACTTAGTAATTTATTGTAATTGAACAACACGTTCATTTGTACAAACTATCTATTGTAATTTTTCTTGTCCAACATAGAAATTGATATTGGGATTATGCCATTCATATTAAAATTCTTGATTTTTTAAATTAACACCCAAGTTTTTTTTTAATTTTTTAAACTAACCTTAACCCTTTATTATTTTCAATTTGGCTCCTCTTTACTTTTGTCTTTTAATCTAACCTCCAAATTTTTTTTCTCTTTCTTACTCCACAACCTTTTGTCCAAAAATAAACTTTAGAGCAAAAACTTTGTATGATTGCTAGTGGCAAAGAGGATGTGTGCCAATGATGGAATAAGGTTGAGGAATGATAGAGGACAAATGGTAGAGAAGCAAACACCAATGCTTATAGAAAGGGAAAAAGGAGAGGCTAGTAAGTTCATCCCTTTTCTAGCAAGATAATAGTGCATTAGTTAGCTTTAAAGGTAAAGCAATGACCTTTAAGTAGAGATCGTTAGGTCTTGAGTGTGATGACTAGTGGTGACAACTTGATTGACAGTGGAAGCTGACAGAGGAATAGTTGGATTTTCGTAGATCTATAGTGTTTAAAGTTGTTTTAGGGCACATGTTTACCAAATTTGGGTTAAGCAACATCTGGTAAGAAAAGAGATGGCCTCTAATGACAAAAACAACAAATCATGGCAACATGTACAATGACACATAGTGGTTAGTGGTAAAGCTTTGATAATGTGTGCAACAATTTTGGTGATAGGGAATGGTGGCTCTGACCTTTTCTAAGTGACTTCTGTGGTAATTCTAATAGTTTTGATGAAACTTATATACTTTTTCTTAATTTAGATTAAAATATCTGCTATAATATAGTATTAGACAATTATACAAATACTTTGAATATTATTAATATGATAAAAATGCCACATAATAATTTAAAAGCATATACAATAATATAGACAATGTGTTTTATATAATCATAGGTGTTGGAATTTACCTATATAGTAAAACTTAAATTGAACTCAATTAAACTAATTTTTACTATAATTTTAATTATTTTAAAATCTAGATTAATATCAACAATAAAAACTAAGTCCTAATTACTAATATCTACCATACATGTAATCTTTTTTATTTTAAAGTATTTGGTAGCTATATTACATAATATGAATCACAATCATTTCATAGCTAGTAAGGAATAAACACACAAAGGTAAATCTTCTTGCCATACAAATTCATTTACATTAACATTAACAAGGCGAAAAGGCTTGTGAGCTCTCTTGTTAGTATCCCTCAAACATGATTAAGCAAACTCATTATCTTGATGTCTAATTAAGTAGAGGGCAGAAGAAAAAAATTATGGATTTTAAAATAAGTTTCATATTTAGAAGTTTAATTTCCTTCAATAGTTTAATATTTTCCTGTATTTGCATATTTTAAAGCTTTACCTCTTTTTTTTTTTTGTTCATTTTCATATCAAAGTTCATTTTATTAAGATAAAAAAGGCTTAGCCAAGGTCAAAGATGGCTGCTTGCATTTTTCTTTGATAATTCCAAATTGGTAGTAGTTCTTGCAAAGATTGGAAAGGTCAAACATAAGTTGATGAACTTATTTTACAGATTTGGGCTTATTATGAGTTAAGATCAATGAGATCTTAATGGATTTAGAGCTGATAGGCCCATAAAATGTAAGCCTAAAAGGTCTAATCCTTGTTTCCAACTTTCTACTCCACATTTTTTTTTTCATTTTGGTGCTAATTCATAATAACTCCATATCACTAGGAGTTATTATGAATGTGAAGTATGGCATTTGGACTCTAGATCTCACTTATAAATAATTCTCTCTTTTAATTTAACTAGACTAATTAAAAGAAACTTAATAAGAGAATTTCTGTTATTTAGAATACACATCTTTTAAATTTATGAGTTTGCTAAAATATAAAAATTAAGAAAAATAGTTATATTAGGATAATTTATTTTCTTAGCAAATCATAATAACAAAAAAAAAACTTAACACATATTAAAATTGAATTAATTAATGGGAAAATACATTTGCATACAGAGCAACATTTTCTAAGGTCAAAAAAAAAAAAGAGCATTTTCATTATTCTATGTTATTATGTTTTTCCTATGAAACGTAAAAAAGAAGCTTTTATTGCTACACCATGGTTGTTTGGATAGTTTTCCACTTCCCTTTTTATTTTTAATTTTTTTGTATAACTTGTATGACATTAATATTATTACACTTAATTAATTTAATTTAAATGGAAAGTGAATTAGGAAAGGCTAATGGGATGGTGCTTAGTCTTTGCAACATATTTAGTTATGCTTAAGTATAGAGTTTTTGACTTTGTGAGACTGTCTCATCGGTTAAAAGTAAAAGCTTTCAACATCATCACATTATTCTCATGCCCCTATAAAAAAGAAATTGGATTGGCATTTGGTTGTGACTTTGAAGGGTCAATGATTATGTTACAGACCTTCTCTTTATTTTTTAAAAGCCTTTTTAACATCAAAAGAATCGTTGAATTGGATTATTATTTGAGGTTAAGTTTGACAATGCTTGCTACCATATTATTTAGGTGTGTGCACTAGTGGAGACATACAAAAAAACAATATTTATTTGTCCATTTCACACTTGCATTATAACTTATGTTTGTGACTATTAAAATTACATATCATAGGTATTAATAAAGAACCCAAATGTCCTACTACTATATCTCTCATTACTCATCCTACATATGGATATTATTTTCATGGGCAGTTTATCAACCACCTAATTAAAGCTATCTTAGGGACTTTATTAATTCCAATTTTCAAATTTATTGAGTGAGCCACATTTATTGGGTTACAGTGTAGTTAAATTGTATTAACACATGACTTCTCAGATTAAGCCTAATGCTTGGTCTCTTAATAGCTCTTTAATTTTCTTGCTTTTTGCTTGTTTCTTTATTCCCAAACCTGAACCATTTAGTCATAATATATGATCACTAGTTAAATATCTTTTGGTGTTGTCATAATCATCTTTCTTGTCTTTTTGCTCCAAACTCTTGTTAGAATTTTTCAATTAGTCATATTAAAATATTGTCAAATAATATTCTTATTGAGGACTCAATTACAATATGGTCTAATTAGTAAAGACTAATTTTGTACATTATTGTGTTATTAAGAACCATAATCTCAAGTTCGATTCAAATATTAATAGATATGTTTAATTTAAACTTTATATGTATATATAATCTTCTTTCTTCCTAATACACATGAAAACTGTATCTAAAAACATGTGATTATAGTAAAGTTAAGAGAGATAAATTGGTTATGAGGTTGAGGTGAACTTTTTAGATGGATCAATGGCTTTAGTTTTTGCAAACTTAGATATGTTATTTGCATTATTTACATGAATATATTTAATCTTAAGATATGAAAAATTATCATTTATAATGATTGATTTATTAAGAAATCTAACAAGTATCATAGTAAGTATGTTGAAACTAAATATTTTTTGTATATGATAAAGAATTTATATATCTAATTATTGATTATTTTCTGAACCTATAAAAATAATAGGGTTTTTTTATATTAACCTATGATTGATTATTAGGCTTTTATATAGAAATTTTAAAAAAAAGGTTTGCATTTAGCCTTTTATACAATAAATGATAATGTTTGGTTCTCGATTGTTAATAAATATGAGACAATCTATATGATAATTATTAAATAAAAAAATTGTAGTATTTTATGTACTAGATGATTATAATCTCAATTTAAATGAATATAGACTATATGTTTTAGTGATAAACTTATGGGGTTGGATGTTGTGATATTTGTTGTTAATAAATATTACGTTGTATTTTTATATGCATGTGTTAAGATTGTAGATTGTTAGTCACCAAAGTGACCAAATTAGAATGTTTAAATCAATATGCATACATTATTGTTATAATTTGATAGTCACCAAAAATGGCCAAATTAGTTTGCTTAACAATATGTATAAATAAGTTGTTTATCCATAATTTTAATGAAATAAATGTGAATAAAAAATGATTAGATAAATTGATATTATTAATTATTAGAATTTTAGAATTTACCCAAAGGTAAATTATTATTCTATGATTAATAACATAATTGAGATAAATTAATATTTTAGTTAAACATATTTGTTTATCCATAGATATCAAATATAATTGATTAAAAAATATTTAATAACCTAATGGTATTAATTATGACAGTATATCGTAGGATTTCCTAAAGAAAAACTACAATATACTTTAATTGTTTTATTTAGCTTATGATTAATTATAAGCATTTGTAGTTATACAGTAGTTGTAATTTACTTACATGTTTTAATTGTTATTTCATTCAAGGATTAAACTTCTTAAAATGATATGAATAAGTCAATGCCTGCTTATGTGTTATAAATGTTGACTTATACTATTAGTGAGTAAGTATACTACTATTATATATTTAAGTAATAAGAAATAAAAATTACATCATAAATATACGACCGAAATAATAGGTTAAGTCTTATATTATAAAATGATTATTTATAACAAAATTATGAAAACTATTTTACAAATAAAAAGTGCAAAAAAATATTTGCAGGTTGTCAAAGATAGTTCCATTTGATAGATAAGTCATTCGTTGGTGCTTTTATGACAATTCATAACTATAAAATTTATTGGATCATGAATTATGTGAGAGCATTTTATTGAGATAATTAATTTTATAGTAAGAGTTAAAACCTTACAATTAATGATAAATGATTCTTTTTGGTGTAATTTATTTTGAACTCACTACTTTTTGAGTATAGCTATTTCAAATTCATCACAACACTATAAAAGAAAAAAGTTAAAAGTTAAAAAATTAGCTAGTAAGCTCATTCAAGAGAAAATGCCAAAGAAAAATTAAGTCAATCACTTCATTAATCTTTGAAGTTTCCGACTTCTCCTTAAGATCTACTAATTTGTGATACTGAGAGGGAGGGTGAATCAGTATCACCATAATTCACAATTCGCAAGTAAGTGAACAACTTCAACCTCTTCTTAAAAATGAACTCTTTCTCAGACTTGACTAAGGTAGATCTATTGCTACCTACTAATCACAATAGTCCCTAAAGTCACCTTTCAGACACCTTGCCTAATAGACAATTCAGATGTTCTTGTTTAGGTCTTTGTTAGATTATGGGTTGACTGATACTTTAACTGCATTCACAACTCAATTCAAAACACAGAACGTAAAGCAAATTAAGGACACACGAGATTTATGTGGTTCCGTCAACGTGACGTATATCCACGGTGGTAGGGACTCTCTCTTACCGAGACTATCCATTATACTTGAGAATTCCAGTTATAATAGATATCTTAATCCTCTGCTCCTTTTACTATTGCAATTACTAAGCAAGTACAATACAAAGAGTGTCACTTACTGTGTCTACTCTTCTTCTAGCTTGTTTTGCCTCTGTTGAATTGAAAGGCTGCTCTATTGCCACTTAGAAGTTCATCGCAACGCTCTCTAACCTCTTTTGAAGAAATCTGGAAATACGTTGAGTTCTTTTCGATGCTTCGCTGAATTTCTTCTCTATGTTGTCTCACACAACTCCTGCTTTCACCGTCTCATGGTCTTACTCGTCTCCTTGCCCCACGATCTCACTGTCTCACGGCTTGCGTCACGTACGTTTCTGGTTTGCCCTTGTCCGTTTCACACCTCCTTTGGTTGTATCAGATTTTTTTTTCTTTTCTGCCGGTCACTATTCATCAGGTGTCCACCCCTCTATTCTAGCTGTAACGGGTTTTTCTCTCCTTCCCTGTTTGGTCATCGGGTTCTCTCACCTTCCGCCGGTGGTGTGTTTTGCCGTGCTCAGTTGGTTGGCCGTCAGGTTTCTTTTTCTCTCCTTTCCGTCGACTCCTCTGTTCTAGCCGTATACCTCTTTTCTCTCTCTTCCAATGGTTGTCTCAATTTTTCTCTCTTTCTCTCGTGTTCTGTTGATGGTTTCTCTTTCTTCGTTTAATCGGATCTATCTCACCATCTAGCCAAATCTATCTCACCGTTTACGGTGGTAGCTCTTTGTGTGGTGGCTTTTTGTGTGGTGGTTCTTCGTATGATGGCTCTTCGTGTGGTGGTTACTCCTTTCCGTCCAGCCCCTCTTCGACCGTCTCTAGTTCCCTCTCTTTTTCCCCTGATCTGCCGATGGCCTCTCTCTCTTCGTCCACCCCTCTTTGGTCGTTCTTGTCTGTTTTTCCGTTGATCGTCCACTCTGTTTTGTCATTGACCCGTTTCTCTGTTTTGTCGTTGACCCGTTTCTCTTTCTTGCCGTGTCGTGCTTTCTCTCTCACTTGCTGTCCAGCCAGTCTCTTACTGCCGAATTTCTCTCTCTTACTCTCGAGCTCTGTTTTTTGTCCAGCACCTCTTCTTTTTGCCGTGTACTGTTCTGCCGTGCTGGTTTTGCCACGTTGGTTGTATTTGGACATCTTTTTATTTTGGCCGGCTACTCTCTTTGCTTGCACAGTTTCTCTTTTCTTTTGCAGATGGTGTTCTTCAGTGTAGGGTTTGGTGTTTTCTCTTTCTTCCACTCGATTGGTGTTTTGCCATGTATTCAATTGTGTTGGCCTTCCCTAGTTTTGTCTTCCAAGGTTTTTATATACTCTCTTCCATGAAACCCTAATGGAGCTTACGTGGTGGATTTACGTTCTTGCCCTTACGCGGCGAATTTACTTTTTTGCCCTTCCGTGTGGCTTTACCTTCTTGCCCTTCCATATGGATTTACTTTCTTGCCCTTCCATGTGGCTTTACTTTCTTGCACACTTAAACCTAGTTGACAATAATTACAACCCATACAAGGCTTTGGGAACAAAATCTCCCCCTTTGTAATTGTTAGTAACACTCATAACAAAAGCCACTATGCAGTAGTTTCAACTCTCCTTAAATATGCACTCCCCCTTTCTTAACAGCTCCCCCTACACTGTTGCTTCTCTCCCCCTTTACCAACCAATTACAAATCTAAAAAACTCGCAAAGGAGAGATAAAAGATTCACTTGAACTTCAGGCTTGAGGAGGCATTTGCACAGATAGACTCAATCTATGCTTTTCAAATAGCTCTGTGGACAGAGATTTAGTTAGATCTTGTGTAGCTTCTTCAACAGATTTAGGTTTAACTTGTGAGAGTAAAGCAGTAGCTCCTACAATTCTTCTTCTTGTTGTAACTCCTGCTGATGGGTCACTTATGATCTGATTTTCTTGATGAGCACTAGTCCATGTTTTCTTTATCCTTCTTCCTTGCACCATCTTAGTTACAAGAGGATCTCTTTCTTCATCTTCAGACTCACTCTTCTCTAAGTCTGAACTTACTTCTTGTTCCTTTTCTTCAGGTTGGTCTGATTCTTCATCTATATTGAAGTCATCTTCTTCATTGTCCTTAGCTTCTCCATTTTGCATTATTTTCCAGTTTTCATCTATTCTTACATCACTGGAAGTGATCACTTTTCCCAGCTTATGCAGGAAAACTCTGTAACCTTTTGTCTTTGTTGAGTATCCCACAAAGATGCCTTCATCAGACCTAGCATTGAATTTTCCCAAGTTTTGCTCCTTGTTCTTCACAAAACATAAGCTGCTAAAGATTGTGAGATACTTGGCTGTTGTCTTTTTCCCACTCCATAACTTATATGGAGTCTTATCAGTATTGGGCCTTGGTAATACTCTGTTTAGTAGATGCACGACTATAAATGTTGCTTCTGTCCAAAATCTTGTGTGAAGCTTAGATTCCAACAATAGAGTTCTTGCCATTTCAACCACAGCTCTATTTTTCCTCTTTACCACCCTATTCTGTTGAGGTGTTCTTGCTATTGCCATTTGATGATGAATTCCATGCTTCTCAAGATAATCTTCAAAAGCTTTATTTGTAAATTCAGTGCCTTGATCTGATCTCAATACTTTGATCTTCCTTCCACTCTCATTTTCAGCCAATCTTCTGTATCTCTTGAAGCAATTCAAAACTTCTGACTTGTGTTTGAAGTGCATGAGGCAAGTCCTTCTCGAATAATCATCAACAAACAAAATGAAGTACCTCTCACCTTTCAACCCTTTTGTCCTCATAAGTCCACACAAATTAGTATGCACAATGTCAAGCATTGCTTTAGAACTGAACTTTTTGGTCTTGTACTGCTTTCTGACATGTTTTCCTTTAGAGCATGCTGAGCAAACATACTCTCTCTCTCTCTTGAGGTTGGGAATGTCTCTGATTGCATGAGTAGTGGTCAGCTTCCTCATGTTCTTCTGTGATAAGTGTCCCAGCCTCCTATGCCAGAGTTGATTTTCTTCTTCTTTAGTGAGTAAATAGCTGCTTGTCTTGTCCTCATCAATCACATATAAATTTCCAGCTGTTCTCTTTCCGACTGTAACAGTATTGCCTTCTTTACTCTTTACTTGACAACCTGGTTTTGTGAATATCACTTTATGGTTGTCATTGCATAGTTGGCTGATAGATGCTAGATTATATCTGAGTCTTTCAACGTGCAGAACATCTTTTAGCTTTCCTTTTCAAATATTCACTGACCCCAGACCACTGATGTTGAGTGAATCATCATTGCCAAACTTAACTCTGCTTTCTCTTGATTTGTTTAGTTTTGATAATTTACTCTTTTCTCCCGTCATGTGCAAAGTGCATCCACTATCAAAGATCCACTGCTTATCCTTGCAATCAGCCTTTAGTGCAATTTCAGTTATATTAGCCACCTCCCTTTTTGTACTATATTCCTTCTTTTGAACTGGCTGGAAGATAGCTTTCTCCTTTTGCTCAGCTTTGACTGCACCGATTGTTTTCACTATGTCATTGAGTGCCTTCTCTTGCTCAGGGAGAAGTGTCATGCATCTCTTGGCATTATGGTCATCTTGCTCGCACCTTTCACACTGTTCCAAGTCTGCCAATATAGCAAACTTGTTCTTTGAAGCTACTGGTTTGAGCTTCCACCAACAATTCTTGTCAGTGTGTCCTTGCCTTTTACAGTATGTGCAAGAACTCATGACAGGTGTTGTCCTCTGAGTTTTTTATTGTCTCCCCCTGTATGCAGCGTCCTATCTTCTCAAGTTGGAGACATATACTGGCCTTCTCCACTAGCAGTTACTCGCCTTATGACCCCAAACTCTACAATAAAGGCAATGACCTTGAAATTGCCTCTTCTTGGGTCTAATCACAGCTTGTCTTCTTCTGTTCATCACTTGCTGTGTAGGTAAAGTAGCTGGCTTCTTTGCTTGTGTGACTTTCATTTTAGTCACCTTCTTCTCCTTCTTCTGTTCAGCCGTACCCTTCTGCTGGCTAACTTTTTTTTCTTCCTTCTTGTTTTTCACCCTAGGTTGCTTCTTCAGATCTTCTTTATTCTCAGCTATCTTTTTCTGAGTCACAACCTTCTTTTTCAACTTCTGTGGCACATTCTTATTTTCTTTAGCCAATGTAACCTCAGATTACTGCACTTTCTCTACATTCTTCTCTCCTTTTGCAGAACTTGTTTCTCCTATCATTTCAAGCTTCTACAAGTTCTCTTTGCTACTTTTGAGTTGTTGCTGAAGACTCAGCAACTCTTTCTCCATTTCTTCAATTTTTGAAGCCCTTGAGCCAAGCTCTACTGTAAGGTCTTCACATATTTTGATCTATTCCTCAAATCTTTTCTTCAAGTCAATATATTCAGCCCTTATTTCATGCTTTTGAATTTGAGCTTCCTCAGACTTTGCTTCAACTTGTTTTATGTGAGCTTCCAACCTTTTTATGGTTCTGCCCCTTCTGATTATCTCTTTTAAAGCTACTTCCAACTTAGCTTCAAAATTTGGTTCTTCTTCATCAACCTCTTCTTCCTCTTTAGAGGTTGAACTACCACCTTGAGCTGATGCCATAAAGGCATGCTCATTTGATGATTCTTCATCTTCCTCCTCATCAGCTTTTTTTATCTGACTCACATAACTCTTGAATGAGCCTCTCTTCTTCTGCTGTGGGTTGACAGTTTTCTTACTGGACTTCTTTGATTTGAGTGATGGTCTTTTCCATTTTGAATTTGGCTCATCATCACCATCCATATCTTCATCATCAAGTTTCACTTTGCACTGAGAAGTAAAGTGTCCAATCTGTCCACACCGATAACATTTCAAGGACAACTGTCCTTTTCCCTTCTCCGACCCCTTTTTGAACTTCCTTGTGAAGTATGCCAACACTTCACCTTCACTTTCTTCCTCATCATAATCATCATCCTCACTGGATGATTCTTCCTCTTCTTTTATCTTCAAGTGTTTCATAGCTTTGAAAACTGCCTCCTTTGATACCTTCGATGTTGAGGAGCTCTCCGTTGACTTTATCCTCATCTCATATGCAATGAGATTGCACTAGAGATCATGCAGAGACATAGAATTGAGATCTTTACTCTCCTCTATAGCTGCTACCTTTGAGGCAAACCTCTTAGGTAAAATTCTCAGAATTTTCTTCACAATCGATGAGTCCTTGTTCTTCCCATAACTTCTCAGGTCGTTTACAGCATCAATAACCCTGGTGAAGAACTCTTAAACTGTCTCATTCTTCTACATTCTGAGAGATTCATATCTCTCCTTGAACACTTGAAGCTTAGCCTCCTTCATTTTGCCATCACCTTCATAGACTTTCTACAATCTGTCCCATATCTCCTTGGCAGATTTGCAGTCCATAACTTTAGCATACTCAGCATCTATCAATGTTAAAATGATGACGTTTGAGGCCTTTCCATTTATCTCAAACTACCTTTACTCCTTTGGGGTTGGGTCTTTACCTTCTGTCAAAGCCACAAAACCCTCCTGTACGCGTTTCACCACGTTCATGCCCATGGTTGTAAATACCACTTGCATTCTTGCTCTCCACATATGGTAGTTGGTTCCGTTGAATATTGGAACCTTTTTGTTGTAAGTGGTGCGAATGCTGATATCGACTTCTATTTCTCAGTATGCTGAATAAGTCAAACTTCTAGATCCCTTCAAACTAGTACATCAAGCTATTAAGCTTCAAACTGGTGAACCTGTACTCTGATACCAATTGAAGTTCCCAACTTCTCCCTAGAATCTACTAGTTTGTGATACTGAGAGGGGGGTGAATCAGTATCACCACAATTTGCAATTCGTAGGTAAGTGAACAACTTCAACCTCTTCTTAAAAGTGAACTCTTTTTCAGACTCGACTAAGGTATATCTATTGCTATCTACTAATCACAATAGTCCCCAAAGTCACCTTTCAGACACCTTGCCTAATAGACAATTCAGATGTTCTTGTTTAGGTCTTCGTTAGTTTATGGGTTGGCTGATACTTTAGCTGCATTCAAAACTCAATTCAAAATACATAACGTAAAGCAAATTAAGGACACACGAGATTTACTTGGTTCCGTCAACGTGACATACATCCACGGTGGTAGGGACTCTCCCTTACCGAGACTATCCACTATACTTGAGAATTCCAGTTACAATGGATGTCTTAATCCTCTACTCCTTTCATTATTGCAATTACTAAGCAATTACAATACAAAGAGTGTCACTTACTGTGTCTACCCTTCTTCTAGCTTGTCTTGCCTCTGTTGAATTGAAAGACTGCTCCACTGCCGCTTAGAAGTTCACCGCAACGCTCTCTAACCTCTCTTGAAAAAATCTGGAAATACGTTGAGTGCTTTCTGATACTTCGTTGAATTTCTTCTCTACGTTGTCTCACACAACTCCTACTTTCACCATCTCACAGTCTCACCTGTCTCCTTGCCCCATGATCTCATTGTCTCACAGCTCGCCTCATGTACGTTTCTGGTTTGCCCTTGTCTGTTTCACACCTCCTTTGGCCGTATCATATTTTTTTTCTTTTTTGTCGGTCATTGTTCATCGGCCATCCACCCCTTTGTTCTGGCTGTAACGGGTTTTTCTCTCCTTCCCTGTTTGGCCGTTGGGTTTCTCTCACCTTCCCCCGATGGTGTGTTTTGCCGTGCTCACTTAGTTGGCTGTCGGGTTTCTTTTTCTCTCCTTCCCATCAGGTTTCTCTTGAAGAAATCTAGAAATACATTGAGTTCTTTCCAATACTTCGCTGAATTTCTTCTTTACGTTGTCTCACACAACTCCTGCTTTCACTGTCTCACAGTCTCACTCGTCTCCTTACCCCATGATCTCACTGTCTCACAGCTCGCCTCACGTATGTTTCTGGTTTCCCTTTGTCCGTTTCACACCTCCTTTGGCCCTATTAGATTTTTTTTCTTTTTTGTCGATCACTGTTCATCGGCCATCCACCCTTCTGTTCTGGCCGTAACGGGTTTTTCTCTCTTTCCCTATTTGGCCGTCGGGTTTCTCTTACCTTCCGCCGATGGTGTGTTTTACCGTGCTCACTTGGTTAGCCGTCGGGTTTCTTTTTCTCTCCTTCCCGTTGACTCCTCTGTTCTGGCCATATACCTCTTTTCTCTCTCTTCCAATAGCTGTCTCAATTTTTCTCTCTTTCTCTCGTGTTCTATCGATGGTTTCTCTCTCTTCATTTAGCCGGATCTCTCTCACCGTCCAACCGAATCTATCTCATTGTTTATGGTGGTGCCTCTTCGTGTGGTGGTTACTCCTTTCCGTCCAGCCCCTCTTTGGCCGTCTCTAGTTCTCTCTCTTTTTCCCTTGATCTGCCGATGATCTCTCTCTCTTCGTCCACCCCTCTTCGGCCGTTCCTGTTTGTTTTTCCGTTGATCGTCCACTCTGTTTTGCCGTCGACCTATTTCTCTCTTTTGTCGTGTTGTGCTTTCTCTCTCACTTACTGTCCAGCCGAATTTCTCTCTCTTATCGCCGAATTTCTCTCTCTTACTCTCGACCCCTGTTCTTCGTCCAACACCTCTTCTTTTTGTCGTGTACTGTTCTGTCGTGCTAGTTGTATTTGGATGTCTTTTTGTTTTGGCCGGCTACTCTCTTTGCTTGCATGATTTCTCTTTTCTTTTGCAGGTGGTGTTCTTCAGTGTAGGGTTTGGTGTTTTATCTCTCTCCCACCCGATTGGTGTTTTGCCGTGTATTCAATTGTATTGGCCTTACCCTAGTTTTGTCTTCCAAGGTCTTTATATATTCTCTTTTATGAAATCCTAATAGGGCTTACGTGGCAAATTTACGTTATTGCCCTCCTATGTAGCTTTACTTTCTTGCACTCTTAAACCTAGTTAACAACAATTACAACCCATACAAGGCTGTGGGAACAACAATCTTATAGGTAAGAAAGTTGGGAAAGAAATAAAAGTGAAAGTCAACCAATTTTTTTTCTTTGAAAAAAAAGGAAAAGAGCCTATTTATGCTATTTAGGATGAAAAGAAGGAATAAAAAGGTAATAAGTGTCATTTCTATAAAAAAGGTTAGACATTATCAGAAAGATTACTTGAAATATAAGGTTTAGTTCAAAAAAAAAAAATAAATTAAATACCTTAACATGTTTTGAATTAATTTAATTAAAATTTTTTATTATACTTAATGGTTCTATTTCAGTGATATTATTAATATATCCATAATAATACAAGGATTCATTATGATTTGATTATTTCAATTGATATAAGAATATAAATATTTTTTTAATGTATTCTTATTAATATTTTATATTAATTGAAACATAATAAATTTTATAAGAATCCTTATATATTGTACACCATAATATTAAAATTAAGAGTAACATAATAAATGAAAATTTTGCTTACTTATAGAATAAATGTTGAGATTATATATATAAAGAAAGATTAGTGAAATTAATTAATAATAATATTCTTTTGAATATAGATTTAGCTAATTTCAAAAAGTGTATGGATTGCATTAAATATAAACAAACCAAATATAACATAAAAGAAGTCACAAGAAGCACCCAACTTCCTTAAATTATACACATTGATGTTTGTAGACCTTTTTACACTTTAATTCTTAATGAAAAATTGTATTTCATCACCTTTATATATGTATTTCATGAAAATCTCAATAATTGGATACTTTTAAGATATATATAAAGGAAATTAAAAGCAAGTAGTTAAAAGGTAAAACGTGTAATGATAAAGATGGTGAATATTATAAAAAATAAAGAATTGGGGCAATGTTTAACTTCATTTATGAAATTCCTCGAAAGTTATTACATATACATATAGTAAACTCTATTAGCTACACCTTAGTAAAAAGTGTGATAGAAAGATATAATTGAAAATTAGTGGATATGATTAGGAGCAAACAAATAACAATATTTTCCTAAATCTTTATTAAATAAGATTATTTATGTACTCAAAACCATAAATTATTTATCAAATAAGATTCCTAGTAAAATAATTCAAAGAAATCCTATTGAACATGTATAAAAAGCAAACCTAGTTTAAAGTACCTAGATGTTTGGGATTACTTAATTGAAGTGAGAATACACCTGAAAAGAAATTAGATTTCAAACAATAAGTGTTTACTTTATTAGTTACCTAAATAAGTCTAAAAGTTATATAAGTATAGTTTGAGAATTGTTGAAATTGGTAATGTAAGATTCATTGAGTATGGCGAAGTTAATGACAATAATGAATGTCAAAATATAAATATAAAAGAAATTAGCATAAATATTTCTTTACTTATAAAAATTTCTTTATTAACTAAAACATTAAATATTGTTCAAGAAATTGAAGAATACTTGAATAAAGAGATATATTAAAAAAAACTAATTTACAATTAATTAATGTAAATAAACTATAAAAGATAGTATTAAAAAGATCTCAAAATGAAAAGAGATAAATTATTTCAAATGATTATGTGGTTTATTTGTAAAAATCAAGATTTTGATATTGAAATTAAAAAGGATCTAGTTTCATTTTTAAATATCATAGAGAGTATTTATTAAAGATAATTATGACATGATGCCTCAATATGATTTATATTGTACTAGATATATGTGAAATTTGTCTTTTTTAATGAAAATTTTAAAGAAGAAATTTATATAGATCAATCTAAAGGTTTTTATTTATTCATAAAAAGTAAGAATTAAATAATATGTATCTATATGGATGAAGAGGTAATGAAGATTTTGTCTAATTTACATGGATTAAAATAAGTTTTTCTATACTGATATATTATGTTCAATGATATCATGACATCTTTTAGATTCAAGAAATAACATTTTTTAATTGATATATATACCAAAAGATTAATTGGACTAAGTTTATTTTTTAATTTTTTATATTGATGATATATTGTGTGCTATTGAAGTTTTAAGTAAATTACATGACTTTAAAGATTTTTTTTGAAAGAATTTTATGATGAAAGATATGTAAAAGAGTCACTCTATATGATATGAATACACTTATTCCATTATAAAATCATAATGAATGAGGATTGTTTTAGAATAACAATATTAAAAAAATTCTAAAGAAATTTCATATAAATATGTGTTCATTTGGGATTATTCCCATATACAAAAGCGATAAATTTAGTCTCACACATTGTTTTAAGAATGACATGGAATCTAAAGAAATGAAATCAATTCCACATACCTTTATTGTTAGTAACTTAATGTATTTGCTAACTTGTACTAAACTAGATATCAATTTTACAATCAAAATGTTGAGTAAGTGTAAAAGTAATCCTATAATAAATCATTAAAAAGCAATAAAGAAAATACTAAGGTACCTAAAGAACAAAGAATTATATGCTAACGTGTAGAAAGACCAATCACTTGATGTAATTGAATATTCATATTTAAACTTTACTAAATGCATTAATAGCAAAAATCCATTTGTAATTATATGTTTCTATAAATAAAACAAGCAATTTTATAAAATAATAAAAAACAATCTATCATTACTTTATTCATTATAAAAGTGGAGTTTGTGGCATGATGTAAAATTATAATTTATGCATTATCACTGTGGAACTTTATTTAAGGATTTAAGGTTGTCGATGTCATTATCAAACCATTGAAAATTTATGTGATAATTTCATAATAATGTTCTTCTTCAAGAATGACAAATACTTAAAGGTACCAAACTTAATTAGAATTAAAGTATTTTGTCATTAATAACAAGGTTTAACAAGAAAGAATGCCTATAAGTACTAATTAATCTTATGATAGAAGAGTAATATTTGTTTACTACTAATATTATGCAACAAACTTATTTTTAAAAATGGATTTTGGTTATACCAATGATAATTAATAATATACATGTAATGACACATCGAGCTCATTAATATGTTTTTAACATATATTATATATTTTTTATTATCTTATTATTATGTGTATATTATTATTTTAAAATTAATAGGAAAGTCTCTATAAGATATTGTTGTGGTCTATTATGAAATTATGTATAAGTCTTGTATAGTATATTCCAAGTATTGTAGTATATGAAAGGGAGTATTCTGACTAAATAAGGCATAATCGCTATAATTCACATTAAACAATTTATCATATTATGATATTATGATGGAATCTTAAAGAATTGTTATTGCTATTTACACATTTTGATTAATATAATGAATTTCAATTGGGTCAAGTAGGAAAATGTTAAAATTTTTCAATTAGTCATAATAAAATATTCTCAAATAATATTATATATGTTATTAAACTAAAAGGAATATAATGTCAAATTTAATTCAAGTATTGATAAAAATGTCTAATTTAAACTATTTAGTTTTGTGTGTGTGTGTTTATATATATATATATATAGTTTTCTATCTTTTTAACACATGTAAAAATCCTATTTAAAGGTGTATAATTACAATAAAATCCAAAAGAGAGAAATAATTATTAAGTTAAGGTGAACTCTACAACTATATAAATGATTCAAGTTTTAGCAAACTCATTTATGTTATTATTTAAATAAATATATTTAATTTAAAATTTAAAAGATCAACATTTATTATTATAAATTTATTAAGAAATCTAACAATTCTATGCTCTCCTTGACTATTACATCACCAATTTTTCATGTGTTACTGCTAATTAAGGATTTTTCAACGTTGTCCTATTCTCTTCCTTTGTCTTTAAGTATGCAAAATTTCTTTTTCAATCCTCTAATTAAGGAAAGAAAAAAACTTTAAATGGAAATGGATTTTGTAAGATCAAATGGATCTGATTTTGATGATTATATGGATTATGTCCTTTAGAACAACATAAATTGGCCTAGTGGGTTCCCATCCTGAAGTTTATAAATCATATGATATTTCATTTGCACCAGTTAATGCACTATTGGCTGATCTATTCAACCTACTTTAGGTTTAGACAATGATATTATGACATGAATTGACAAATTTAAGGTTCTTATTTAGTTTAATAGTCTTCATTCATATTGTCTTCTCATAACTTTTTGTTGACATTATGTAAAATACATGAATGCTATTCTAGTGAAGATTGCATCTATTAGAGAAGTGGTGTTAAGTGCACCATTTAAATTAGCTTTAAAACATCTTGCTCCAAGGATTGTTATTTTTAATATGGATTGATTTCTTGCTTTTATGCATCAATCTAATGAATCTATTTTTGTTGTTCTTCATATATGAATATCTATGAATGTAAACGAAGTTAGACTTCTAAGTTTTACCTTCAACCAAGTATGCCTTTCTTTTTAAAGAGTTAGGATTATAGATATTCCATTGAAAGGAAATTTATGACATGAACTGATAAGTATAAGGTTTTTATTTAATTTAATGGTCTTCATTCCTATTGTTCTCTCATGGTTTTATGTTGATATCATGTAGAGTACAAGAATTTCATTTCGATAAGGATTGCATCTATTAGGGAAATGGTGCTAAGTGCACCATTTATATTATTGCTAAAACATCTTGCTTTAAGGACTGTTTCTGCTGTTATAGGTCAATTTCTTGTCCTTTTGCATCGGTTTGATGAATTTTTTTTTTGTTAGTCCTTAAGTATGAATATCTATGAATATAACTTAGGCTAAACTTTAAGCTTTACCTTTGACAAAATAGTTGCAACAGATGATAGTTACTTGATGATGATTTCATTTATATGAATTATTTAATTCTTTGTTTATGTTTTGTTTTATCTCGAGCCATTGATTTCTTACTTTTAAGTCATATGGTACTTTTTCCTTTTTACAACTTTTCATTCTTCTTGTATTGTGTATTTACTTAGATGGCGAATGGTGGGCATGACAGGGAGAAAAGGTTATAGTAATGTTTCCTACGAGATTTTAGGGACTCCATAGATATCATCGCAGCATTTTCTTTGCTGTGAGTATGACACATGCAATTTTTCTTACTTAATTAAAGTCTTAAAGTGACAACTATATGTGAGCAATATTTAAGACCTAACAATTAAATTTAAGATGATGCCTCTTTTGCTATAATTTAACTATTACATTTTGTAATCGTGAAATGTAAATTTGTTATTAATTATTTCCACCATAAGCTCATAATGTGCTTCCTTTATCAATTTTTGGTCAAATTCTTTCATTTAGCTAATTAAATTGTTGATACCCATTAAGGAATTTGTGCAAACAAGAAGAACAATTGGGCTAAATAATGCTCCTCCTTGTTTGTGGTCTCCTTATCCTTCTTATAAATTAGAAGGAGCTCTTGTTGAAGCATTATTTGTGAAAGTAGGATCTATATCCTTTCATAATGTGAAAAGAAAGGAATTTCTTTTTGTTTGCTCCAAGCATCATTCCTATTATAGGATTGTAATAGAACTCAAATCTATACAGTCATTTTTCCTCACCATATGGAAGGCAAAGTGTTGGATTGCACGGTATGGAGTTTATCAACATTCCCTGCTTATATTAATTGTCATGTTAAAAAAGTGCTTCTTTATTGCAAATTTTTTGCTTTAGTGCACTTAATTTTACAAAATTTCGTACTTCTACTTAACTATGTGTAGAAGCTTGGTTACTCTAATTATTATCTCTACAGTACTCTAAGGGTTTCATACATGCTCGTATACAATGGTGTTAAGTCCATGATTTCAATTGAATTTTCACTTTTTGTTCTAACTTGTTTTTTGTGCTCAATTCTCTCTAAATGCACCTATCTTGAATATAAAATGAAATATAGAGGATAATCTAAAGAAATTTAGACCTACTTGGCGAAATTATTCTTCTTGATATAAAACATTTACAGTCATTTTTCTTAGTAATTTTGTTGCCCATCTAGTGTTCACCTGCACTCTGACTACAAAAAGGACCATTTACAGTCAGAGTGCAGGTGAACACAAAATAGTGAGTCAAGTGATAGAGAAACTTTAGAGAACAAAGTACTATTCAAGTGCAACGAAGCAAGTATTCCCTAGATCTTTTACAAAGAATTGGTGGTTTAATGGCTAGGGCAAGGATAAAGAGGATGAAAGAGGCTTTACAAGGCTTAATCATGGAACTGTATGACAAAGAGGGTGCTCCAGAAGATTCCAAAGTTATTCTAAAAGTTTTCAATGTTACACTAAGAATAATTACTTATCTTTATGTGTAAGATGATGGACAAGACTTAGAACTTAAAGAACAAAACTTAAAGCTCATGATATAAGTCCAAATTGCATAACTAAGCTAAAAAAAAGGCTTAATTAAATGCTAAGTTATATTAATGGGCTTAATTTTGTTTTGGGTTGTTAGATTTTAAGTTAAGGCCAAATTATATATAAAAAAGGCTTAACTTCTTGGGTTTATTTAGGCTTAAAGGTTTAGTTGAGTCTAATTACATTAGTTAAGGTTTTACTTTGACTTTATATCATTAATGGTAGTTTTTTTAAGAATTTCTAATCAAGGTAAATTTAAGATTCCTAATCAAAGCAGATTTAGGATTTTTAATCAAAGTATATTTGTATTCCTTAATTAGAGAGATCACTTGTAATTTAAGTTTTCCTATATAGGTATGTTAAGAAACACCTTTTTCTTATAGGATTGTAATATTTATATGCCTATATAAAGGCTACAACTATATAAAACGAAATCAACAAGATTGAGGTATTTTTTTTTTTTAGCAAACTTTGCTCTACTTTCTTGTGTTCTTGGAAGATACATTGTCTTAACTTATCAAAGGAGTGATAAACTTTTGTGGTGTCTCAAGATTGAGGCTTTTAGGACTTAGTTTCCTTAGGGTTCTGATTTAATCAACCTAACTTATTTCCTAGCTTCCTCAGGCGTGTATAACAAATTGATTTAAGGGTTCCTAGGGCAGGTCACCTAGCGGGTTCTTTATCAGTTGGTATCAAAGCCTTGGTTCTAGAAATAAGTTACGTATCTCTTTTCCATCTTTGTTTAATACTTTTCTTTGTGCTTTATTTATTCTTTATGTTTCTTTGCTTAGTTCTTCGTGTTTGTTCTGATCGGCTTATTACTCTTGAAGTTATTTTAATTCTGTAAGTGATTGATTTGATTATAAAAAAGTCAAAAAAGAAAAAAAACAAAGAGAAGGTTAAAAAATAAAAGAAGAGAAAAAAAACAAAAAAAAAAGGAAGAAGAAGTTGTGTTGAGTTGAATCGTACATCTTGATTTTTTCAACCTATTATGTATAAGGTTACAAATCTTTTTTTTTCTAAGTCTAAAAAAGGATATCTTAAATTTCTTTCAAAAGTTTTGATTTTAAGATTTGCTCCTATCTAATAGATTGCTCCTTGTGATTTGTTAATCTAAGTCTTTCAAGAACATAAAAGGGGCTGGCTTGAGTGGACAAAGGTTAGAATGGTGAGATCATCATCGAGAGAAGCCAAAATAAAGTGAAACACGAGTGATAACAATCTGACTTGAGGGAAAACATATGAAGGAATGTGTGAGGAACAAATTTCTTTTAATTACTCATATGTTTATACAGGTTGTAAACATGAGCAATAAAAGAGAAGTGCATGATATAAATGTGAAGATTTGGATGAAGGTTGCCACTGAGCAATTTAAAATGATAAATACAAGGCCAGATGAGTTACAATCACTTGGCAAATCTAAATCTTTTAGAAGGTTTATGATTGAGAAAGAAGATAAGGAAGAGTCAGACTATGAATAATCAAGCTTAAGAAAAGGCAGGAAGGTTGTTTTGAAAAAAGATAGCAATTTAGGCAGCATAAAGATAAAGATTCTAACATTTCAAGGGAAGAATGATCTTGAACATTATTTGGAGTGGAAGAGAAAGGTTAAGCATGTATTTGATTGTCATAATTATTTCGAGGAGAAAAAAGTAAAATTGGTAGTTATAGAATTAATTGATTATGCAAGTATTTATTTGGACCAATTGGTGATAAGTATAAGGAGGAATGATGAAAGGTCAATTTAGTCATAGGAAGTGATAAAATCAATAATGTGTAAGAGATTTATACCTAGCCATTACCATAAAGATTTGTATAGAAAGTTGTAAGGGCTAGTGCAAAGGTCTATAAGTGTAGAGGACTATTACAAGGAGATAGAGATAGCCATAATTAGAGCTAATATAGAGGAAGACTAAGAGGTTACCATGACAAGGTTTATTGTTGGCTTGAACATGGAAATTGTAGATGTAGTGGATTTGCAACACTATTTGGAGATAGAGGAGCTATTACATAAGGCTATCAAGGTGAAGAAACATATCAAGTCTGTAGGATCCAAATTTAGGTTAGCTTTTAGTTCTACATGAAAGGCAACTTGGAAAGATGCCAAAGTAGCCTCAAAGCCAAAAGCAAAAGCGAGACCAAAGGAATCAACTGCTATTTCTAAAGGTAAAAACGAAACAAAATCTTCTAAGTCTCGTGATATTAAGTGTTATAGTTGTCAAGGACATGGATATATTGCTTCTCAATGTCCAAATAAAAGAGCTATGATCATGTTAGAGAATGGTGACATAAAAAGCATTAGTTCAAGTGATAACAACATGCCACCATTGAAGGATTGTTCCGATGTTGATGTTGAAGAACTTATTTATGGAGATATACTAGTTATAAGGTCTGCACTAAGTATTTAGCCTAAAGATAATAATGGTGAGGAGCAACATAAGCACATCTTCTATACAAGATGCCACATTAAATACACTATATGTAGCATGATTATCAATAATGCAAATTATACTAATGTTGCTAATACTTTATTGATAGAGAAGTTGAATTTAGATACCTTCAAGCCTATAATGGTTGAATGATTGTGGAGAAATTAGAATAATCAAGCAAGTTTTAATTGCCTTTTTTATTAATAATTACAAGGATAAGGTTCTCTTTGATGTGGCACCAATGCATGCTGGTCATATATTTCTTAGACAACCATAGCAATTTGATAAGAAGGATACTTATGATGGTCACAAGAACAAATACTTCTTTATAATTAATAATTAGACTATTGTATTAACTCCTCTTAAACCTATTTAAGCATATGAAGATCATATTAAGATAACAAGAGAGTATAAAATAAGGGAAGAACAAATGAGAGAACAAAGGAAAAAGAAAAAGAAAGAGAGTAAGACGTCAAAGGAAAAAAGAGAAAGTGACGCTAAGGGGAAAAATTTAAGTGAAAAAGGTGAGACAGAGAGAAAAGTTGGAGAGAAAAGTAAGAAGGTAAGTGTGTTTGTTGGGAAAAGTAAGGTTAAGAGTGTTATGATCACAACACAACAATTACTTGTACTTATATACATGGATGTTTATTTTTTATCTAATGACCCTAATTTCTTTTTACTTAGCATGATTGTTCCATTATTACAGGAGTTTGAAAATTTATTTCTCGAAGAGATTCCTTAGGAATTACCTCCTTTAAGAGGAATTTAATACCAAATAAACTTTATACTCGATGTTGGCATATCAAACTGACTTGCCTAGAGAGCAAATCCAAATGAAACGAAGGAAATACAGAGACAAATGGATAAATTAGTGCAAAAAGGATTTATAAATGAGAGTCTTAGCCCATGCTCAGTCCCTGTCATCTTTTTCCCAAAGAAAGATAGAACATGGTACATGTGTGTGGATTGTTGAGCCATTAATAAAATTACTATAAGGTATAGACATCCTATCCTTAGATTAGATGATATGCTTAATGAGTTGCACAGTTCGTATGTGTTTTCAAAAATTGATTTAAAGAATGGCTATTATCAAATTCATATGACAGAGGGAGATATATGGAAAACAACATTTAAAACTAAATATGGATTGTATGAGTGGTTAGTAATGCCTTTTAGATTAACTAATGCACCTAGTACATTCATAAGGTTAATGAATTATGTCTTGCATGCTTTCATAGGGAAATTTGTAGTAGTTTAATGATATTTTAGTTTAGAGCAAGAATTTGGATGAATATGTGAAACATTTGCATGCTGTGTTCAGTGTGTTAAGAGAGAACCAACTATATACTAATCTCAAAAAGTGCATATTTTGCATGGAATCCATTGTATTTCTTGGCTATATTGTTTGTTTGCAAGGTATTAGTGTGGATAGGGAGAAGGTAAAGGTGATAAGGGAGAAGCTTTTATGGTTTAGCAAATTTTTATTGAAGGTTTGTTAAGGATTTAAGTTCCATTGCTGTACCTTTAAATGAACTTATTAAAAAGAATGTTGTTTTTAAGTGGGATGATGTGCATCAGTAAGGTTTCAGTACTCTGAAAGAAAAGTTTATTAATACACCTTTGTTATGCTTACCTAAATTGATAAAGTTTTTAAAGTAAAATGTGATGCATTTGGAATAGGAATAGAGGCTATTTTAATGCAAGATTCCAAACCAATTGCTTTTTTTAATGAAAAGCTAAGTGGGACAGCCTTAAGTTATCCCATTTATGACAAGGAACTTTACATATTGGTACGAACTCTTCAAACATGGTAACATTATTTGTGGTTGAGAGAATTCATCATTCATTTTGATCATGAAAGCTTAAAGTTCTTGAAATTCCAAGGTAAGTTTAATAAAAGACATTTTAAGTGGCTGAAGTTCATAAAAACATTTCCTTATGTGATCAAGTACAAATATAGAAAGGAAAATGTTGTTACTTATGCATTGTCTAAGAGGCACACATTACTTACTTTCTTGTAAACTAAGTTACTTGGTTTTAAATTGCTTAAGGGCTTATATATGAATGATTATGATTTTGGTCAAGTATAGAATGTATATGATAAGTGTGCGTTTGGTGACTTTTATAGGCATAAAGGGTTTCTATTTAAGAAGGATCAATTATGTGTCCCTATTTGTTCTATTCATGAGTTACTTATTAGGAAAACTCATAAGGGTAGTTTAATATGGCACTTTGGTGTGCAGAAGACTCTAGATATATAGCATGAGCATTTTTATTGGCCTAATATGAAGCATAATGAGCATTCCATTTGTGATAAGTGTATTACATGTAGGCAAGCAAAGGTTAGAGTTAAACTGCATGGCTTGTATACACCTTTACCTATGTCTAACCAATCTTAAACTGTTATTTCCTATAGATTTTGTCTTAGGATTACCAAGGTCTCAATGTGGTAAGGACAACATATTTATCGTTGTTGATAGGTTTAGCAAAATGGCTTATTTTGTGACATGTTCTAAAACCAATAATGCAACACATATTGTTGAGTTATTCTTTAAGGAAATGGTATGTTTGCATGGATTGCCAAGAATTATTGTTAGCAATAGGGATGTTAAGTTCTTAAGTCATTTTTAACGTATTTTATGGAATAAATTGAGAATTAAACTCTTATTTTCTACTATTGCACATCCTCAAATAGATAGATAAATTGGAGTAGTTAATAGGACACTCACTACTTTGTTATGTACTATCATTCAAAAGAACTTAAGGTAATGGGAATGGTGTTTGCCATATGGTGAGTTTGCTTATAATAGATATGTTCATTTTACTACTTTTTTGTCACCTTTTGAAGTTACTTATGGTTTTAATCCTCTAACTCCTTTTGAGATTTTATCTTTACCTACTAAAGAATGTGTTAACATTGATGGTAAGAAAAAGATAGAATTTGTAAAGGATTTATATGCCAAAGTGATAAGGATCATTTTAGGTTTCACACTGAGGGCGGGTGAATCAATGTGAGATATGTGCTTTTTACAAATCAATCCAGATTTAACCTTTGTGGTTTGTTAAAGTCGATGATCCAATTTTTATCTTTTTCCTTTATGTGAGCCCGACAGTATAAATATAAATCAATGCACAAGCACCCAAGTAAATATGATAGTTTTTACATGGTTCACCCACAATATGTGAGCTATATCCACAGTATGATAGGATCCCTCTTAAATCACACAATCCACTCTTGTTATCAAGGGATATAATTTGGTTGCGGAAGGATCACTCCTTAGCCACTTGTGGAAGGATCACTCCTTAACCACTTATAATGATCTCCCGATTATAAAGTTGATCTCCCAATCACTCCAAGGGTATCCCACCCTGTTGTTTAACAAATTATCAAGAGTTTATGGAAAAACCTTTCTTGGAGAACGATTACTTAATGTGTACAGACTGTGAGAGTAGAATATGGATCTTTTCCTTCTTTCGCTGTAGATGTTGTCTTACCTGTTATTGGTGCTGCCCCACCTGCTGCTTTAGCAGGATCTCTTCTTTATTGTTAGGTACATTTTCTCCTCGGCTGCTACAAGCTGCCAGACCTGCTACTGGGTATGCTTTCTCCTCAACTGCTGCAAGCGATTAGACCTTCTGTCGGGCACGCTTTCTCCTTTTGTTACAGCAAGTTGCTAGACCTGCTTCTTTTGCTGCTTGCACGCATTGCTGTTGCTGCTTGCACGCATTGCTGTTGCTACTTGCACGTTCTGCTATCATTGTCGGCACGCATTGCTATTGCTATCCACACATGCTGCTATCATTGTTTGTACACGCTGTCGCTGCTGTCCACACGTGCTACTAATGCTATCCATGTGTGCTACCGCTGCTGTCTGCATGTGTTGCTAATGTAGTCTATATAGGCTGCCGTGTCTGTCTGCTGCTGTCCGCATGTGCTGTTCATGTTGTTTGCATGCATTGTCATTGCTGCCTGCTATCCACACGTACTGTGCCTACTATTCGCACTCCTGCTGTCCACACACGGTGCACTTGCTGCCCATATGCACTGTGCTTACTGTCTGCGCTCTTACTGTTCGCACACGCTGCACCTGCTGTCCATGTGCGTTATGCCTACTATCTGCGCTGGTTGTTTGCGCTCTCTGCGCTCATTGTACGCACTTGCTGTGTGCCTGCTGTCCGCACTCTCTACGCCTGTTATCCGTGTTCTCTGTGCACGCTATCCGTGCACACTATGCCTACTGTTCGCACAAGCTATGCTTGTTATCTGCACAAGCTGTGCCCGCTGTTTGCACAAGCTGATAGCCACTGCCCTTATAAGCTCTACCTACTGTCCACATAAGCTATGCCTTCTATCTACACAAGTTGTGCCTGCTATTTGCATAAGCTATACCTGTTATCCGCACAAATTGTGCCTACTATCTTCACGAGCCGTTGCTGCTGTCTGCAAGCACTACGGCTGCTGTCTGCACACACTATTCCTGCTATATGCATGTGTTGCTCCTTCTATTGACTCGCATTGCTGTTGCTGTCCGTTCGCCCTGTTACTGCTTTCTTGTGCCGTTACTGCTTTCCCAACGCACTGCAACAATTTTTCTCACGTTGCTACTGCTCTCCCCGTACGTTGGAACTATTTTCTCGTGCCGCTGCTGCTCTCCCCATGCACTGCAGTAGATTTCTCATGCCACTGCTGGTTTGCTAGTTGATTCCCATACTTACAGCTACATTTTCTGTAGGTGGATGCTGATTCACTGCTACAAGTTCTGATTTTTTGTTTTTTTTGCTTGATTCCTAGGCATGCTTCTGCTACTAGGAATCCTCCTGAGGTGCTGCTGGTGCTGGTATACCCTCCTAGACATGCAGGAACGTGCTGCTAGTGTTGGTATACCCTTTTAGACCTACAAGGAGGTCTGCTGCTATTGGTATACCCTCTTGGATGTGCAGGTACGTGCTACTGGTGCTGGTATACCCTCCTAGACCTACTGTTGTTGCTGGGAAGTCTCCTGGACATGTTGTTGCTGCTAGGAAGCCTCCTGGATGTGCTGTTGTTGTTGGGAAGTCTCCTGAACATACTGCTGCTATTGGGAAGCCTCCTGAACGTGTTGCTGGTGCAGGGAAGCCTCTTGGAAGTGTTGCTGCTCTTTTCTTGGCTGGCTGCCTTGCCTTCTTTCTTTGATGGCTGCTACACTCTCTTTGGCCGGCTACGTTGCCTTCTTTCTTCCTCTTTTTGGCCAATTGCAACTTGCTTGGTGGCTGCCTCCTTGTTGTTGTTCACCTCTCTTTTTCCCTAGGTTTGCCACTCACCTCTCTCTTTGGCTGGCTCTCTCATTTTTCTACAGCACACACCCTTCTTGCAAGACACATAGAGGTATTTATAGAGCCTTGAGATTAAGGTTATATGATCATCAATGGTTATCGTTAATTCCCACATGTTGCCCTACAATCAACGGCCGGATTTGATTCCTAAAATTTCGGGTCAATGGTCAACATTAACTTCTTAAAATTTAAGGTCAATAGTCAACAATCAATAATCAATCTTTACCCCTAAAATTTAGGGTCAATGGTCAACATTGACTCCTCAACGCTAGGGTTAGCCTGCCATCACTGGTTTCTCCTAATGACCTCACTACATCTCAATGGAATTCACAACATCAAGTCAACACATATAACCATGTGAGATGGTGTTGACAACAAATCCAACATTAGTCATCAAAGATGAGCTCAACATAAGGTTTGGGTTAACATTGAAAAGAAGAATGAGCAATATGCTAAGCAAGTTAATAAAAGGCATATAAAGGTTATCTTTAAACCTATTGATGGGGTATAGGTGCATATGATGAAGGATCGATTTCCCACACAAAGAAAGTCCAAATTGCAACCTCGAGGAGATAGACCTTTTCAAGTCTTAGAGAGGATTAATGACAATGTTTACAAGCTAGATTTACCAAGCAACTATGGTAATGTTAATGCTACTTTTAATGTTGTTGACTTATCTTTGTTTGATATAGGTGATTCAAGGATGAATTTTATCAAGGAAGGGAGGAATAATGGAGAACAAGATGCTATTCAAGTGCATTAAAGCAAGTATTTCCTAAATCCTTTGCAAGGAATCGGTGGTCTAATGACTAAGTTAAAGACAAAGAGGATGAAAGAGGCTTTACGAGGCTTAATCATGGAGCTGTATGACAAAGAGTATGCTCTAGAAGATTTCAAGGCTGTTCTAAAAGTTTTTAATGCTACACTAAGGATAATCACTTATCTTTATATGCAAGATGATAGACAAGGCTTAGAACTTAAAGAATAAAACTTGGAACTTATGATATAAGTCCAAGCTACATGACTAAGTTAAGGAAAGACTTAATTGTATGTTAAGTTGTATTAATAAACCTAATTTTGTTTTAGGCTAATAGATTTTAAGTTAAGGCTAAATTACATGTAAAAAAGGCTTAACTTGGGTTCATTTGGGCTTGTAGGTTTAGTTGAGTCTAAATACCTTAGTTAGGGTTTTATTTTGACTTTATATCATTAGTGGTAGTTTTTTTAAGAATTTCTAATTAAGGTAGATTTAGGATTTCTAATCAAGGTAGATTTGTATTCCTTAATTAGAGGGATCACCTATAATTAAGGTTTTCTTATATAGGTATGTTAAGAAATACATTTTCCTTATAAGATTATAATATTTGCATACCTATATAAAGGCTACAACTATGTAAAATGAAATTAACAAGATTGAGGTATTTTTTTCAGCAAGCTTTAATCTGTTTTTTTGTGTTCTTGGAAAAATAAATTGTCTTGACTTATCAAAGGAGTGATCAACCTTTGTAGCGTTTTAAGGTTGGAGCTTATGGGATTTAGTTTCCTTATGGTTATGATCTGATTAACCCAACTTGTTTCCTATCTTCTTGGGACATGCATAACAAATTAATTCAAGGGTTCTTAGGGTAGGTCGCCTAATGAGTTCTTTATCAACAAGCTCCTTTGCGACAATATTTTCCCTATGCCCTTTTGCTTTGGTTTTTCATTTCTCCGCAAAATAATTCCTTGGGGCTAAAACCATTTGTGAATAAGTAAGCATTCTTATGTTGCAATTTAAAATTTTCATAGGTTGTATATTTAAAATAACTAAGGGTCCATAAAGCATATTCATAAGATATTTGGTAGCAAAAAAGGCTGCGCAAAATTGATCAAGCCCAAAAGCACACTAAAGCTGAAAACACTAACGAGTAACATACATATGTATAGATATATAACATTATATTTATGATGCAACGAGAAAGCGTAACTAACAACAGGAAATCAATGACAACGATTGAATTCCAAAGAACAAAAGGCACAAGCAAATTTCAGAGAAAAATTCTCAATTAAGTTAAAGTATAAGACGTTCCCCTTCTCACTAAGAAACCCTAAAATATATATAGTTCATAAAATTTAACTAAAATTACGAAAAAACCCGTTTCATAAAATTTAATTAAAATTACGAAGAAGCCCTTCGGCTTGGACCCAGCTTTAAAGCCTTTCGCAACTTCTTATCCTTTTCTTACTTGTCCATGTACTCTTCGGCTATCTGGTCCACATCATTCTCTCCCACCAGAGAAGAACTCGACTCCGAGTTCTCTTCAGGATATAAAGGCATATCATCTGGATGGAAAAGAGATAAATCAACTATATTGAATGTCTTATAGATGTTCATATCATCAGGAAGCTTGACAATACAAGCATTGTCGTTGATTTTGCGCACAACTTCATAAGGACCATACTTTTTTAGCTGTAATTTGCTATACTTGCCCACAGGAAAGCGTTCCTTCCTCAGGTACACCATCACTTGATCACCAACCTCAAACAGTTTCTCCTTCTTGTGTCTATCAGCAACCGCTTTATATTTTACATTCGCCCTCTCAATTTTCCTTTTTACCTCTTCAGTGATAACTTGGCATTGCTCTGCCATGTTCTTAGCTGCTATGCTAACCTCTACCCCCTTAGGTAACTTCAACAAATCCAGGGCATATTGTGGCGCTTTGGTGTAGACTACTGAAAAGGGTGATCTCCCAATAGTTCTATGAACATAACTATTATAGGCAAATTTAGCTTGGGCCAATGCTTGATCCTACTGTCTTGGCTTTTTACTACAGATGCTCCTGATCAAATTTCCCAGTGTTTTGTTGGTCACTTCAGTCTACCCATTAGTCTGTGGATGAGCTGTGCTACTAAAGTTTAACAAAGAATCAAACAGGAACCACAATGTCTTCTAAAAGTGACTAAGAAACTTGTTATCCCTATCAAAAGTAATGGACCTTGGAACACTATGTAAGCGCACCATTTCTTTGAAAAACAACTTGGCAATAGATTGTGCATCTGTAGTTTTTCTACATGGAATAAAATGAGCCATCTTAGAAAACCTATCAATAACAACAAACACAGAGTCAGCACCTCGTTGGTACGAGGTAAACCCAAGACAAAATCCATCGACAAGTCTTCTCAGATGTTCTCAGGTACTGGTAATAAAGTGTATAACCCAGTGTTCTGAGATTGCCCTTTGGAAGTCTGACAGATGTAGCATCTCTCTACAATCCTACCAACATCCCTTCTTAGTCGAGGCCAGAAATACCTCTCTATCACAACAGTTAAGGTCTTATCTTGACCCAAATGTCCTGCTAAACCTCCCCCATGAAGGTCTCTAATCAACTTCTCCCTTAAAGAGGACTCAGGAATGCATAATTGATTTCCCTTTATTAAATACCCCTCATGAATATGATAATCATCACAATGCTCCTTAATAGTACACTTCCTCCAGATCTCCTTGAAATTACCATCAACTTCATACAACTCTTTTATTCTTTCAAAGCTCACAACCTCAGCACTTAAGGTGAATAGCAAATCAACCCTTCTACTTAAAACATTAGCCACTTTGTTTTGCACACCAGATTTATGCATTAACTTGAAAGGAAACCTCTACAAGAATTGAATCCACCTAGCATGCATATCCTTACTTATCCTGATTTGACCACTCAGATGTTTTAATGCGACACAGTCTGAGTATAGAATGAATTCCTTTCCTACCAAATAGTGTTCCCATACTCTCAGAACTCTCACAACAACATAGAACTCCTTATCATAAGTCGACCAATTCTTTTTGGCCTTACACAACTTTTCACTATAGAACGCTATTAGCCTCTTTTCCTGTGATAACACTGCACTAATCCTTACCTCACTAACATCACAGTTAACCTCGAATAGCTTATCAAAATCAGGTAATGCCAATATAGGGGCCCTACATAACCTTTCCTTTAGATTCACAAAGCTTATGTCAGCCTCTTCACCCCATTGGAATTTCCCTTTCTTCAAACACTCAGTTAATGGAGCAGCAATTGTACTGAAATGTCTTATAAATCGCCTATAAAAACTGGTCAATCCTAGGAAACTCCTCAACTCAGTAACAGCTTTAGGAGTAGGTTATTCCCTGATTGCCCTCACCTTTTCATCATCCACCATGATACCCTCACTGCTAACCACAAACCCTAAAAATAACAATCGCCTTGACATGAAGACACACTTTTTCAAATTAGCAAATAATTTATTCTCCCTCAACATAGCCAAGACACACCTCAAGTGTTCAATATGCTCCTCTTCCAACTTACTAAATACCAGTATATCATCAAAATATACTACTACAAAGCGACCATTAAAGGGTTTTAATACCTGATTCATCACACGCATGAAGGTACTGGGTGCATTGCTGAGGCCAAATGGCATTACCAACCACTCATACAACCCCTCTTTGGTTTTGAATGCTATCTTCCATTCATCCCCAGGCTGAATTCTGATTTGATGGTAGCCACTCCTCAAATCAATTTTGGAAAATACCTTAGCCCCGCTCAATCTGTCTAACGTGTCATCCAATCATGGTATAGGGAATTTGTATCTGATGGTGATCTTGTTGATGGCCCTGCTATCAACACACATTCTCTAACTTCCATCTTTCTTAGGTGTCAATAAAACTGGTACAGTACAAGGACTTATGCTATCTCGAATGAACCCCTTGTCCAACAACTCTTGGACCTTCTCTTGCAGGACCTCAGTTTCCTTAGGACTCATCCTATAATGTGGTAAATTTGGAAGACTTGCTCCAGGTACCAAGTCTATTTGATGCTAAATATCCCTCAGGGGTGGTAGTCCCTTAGGTAGGTCATCAGGAACCACATCTCTATACTCTTCCAATACTCCTTTAATCGCTTCAGGGACCTTTTCACTCACATCTTCATCCCTAACTATCATATTCTTGACATGAGCCACCTTTGACTCTTTCAAATCCTCAACCATCTCCTTCTCTGACTAAGCAATAGTCAAGAAAGAGCGTCCCTTTATCTTGCGGACTTTAGAACGACCCTCTAACTTCAAAGGTAACAAGGTATACTTCACACCCTCCTTTTCTAGCTTATAAACATTTTCTTTACCTGCATGTTGGGCGTTCACATCGAATTGCCAAGGTCTCCCGAATAGCAGATGACATGCATCCATGTCAACAATATCATAGAAGATTTCATCTCGATACTTCCCTATAAAAAATGGCACATTGCACCTCTCCTTCACCTTAATCTTTTTGGCCGCCTTAATCCACCCAATAGTGTATGGGTATGGATGTTTTTCGACAGGCAACTGTAACTGCTTAACAACTTCTCTCCCGATGATGTTTTCACAACTCCCACTATCTACAATCAAGTTAAACACCTTTCCTCCAATCGTGCACCTGGTACGGAATAACTGGTGTCGTTGGGTATTTGTCTCCTGTTTAGGTGCTAACATCATTCACCTAATCACATAGGCTGGCTCCACTTCACCATTCTCCTCCTCATCATATTCATCCTCTCCATCAGGCTCGCAATACACCTCTTCTTCATCATCCCTATCTACAATATTAACAACCCTCCTACTAGGGCATTTATTAAATCTATGACTAGGTTGATTACAACGATAACACTTACCCAAAATTGGTCTGGCATACGGGTTATTTTGCTTCTGGACTCTTTTAAACTCCATAAGCCTCTTCTTTTCAGCCCTTTTATCCCTCTTAGCATTATCTTTACCAAATTTACTCGACATATTTTTATTCTTCTCAATACTTACCTTACTACCACTAGCAGTATCACTTACAAACCCTCTTCTTTCACTTGCATATCTAGTGCTTTGCTCTTGCAACATTAACTCAGCTCGAAGAGCTATATTTTTCGCCTCATTCAAATTCCTCAAAACTACAACTCCTATTTTGTCCTTAATTTGCAACTTTAGCCTATCCACATATCGTGTAACCTGTTGACTTTCACTCTCTCTCAAGTCATTCTGTTCTGCCAACCTTATAAATTCCGCGGTATACTCATGAATAGATCTTGGCCCTTGGCGACATCGTTGATACTGCTGGAACAGTATCTGCTCACAATCTGGAGGTAAGAAATCACGTTGTAGTAGTTATTTCATACAAAACCACGTTCTCACCGGATGTCTCCCTTCTCTCTGTCTTCTGGTCTGTAGCCTCTCCCACCAAGCAGAAGTTCCACCCTTCAATCTGCAGGCCACCAATCTAACCTGGCGATCTTCTGGTGCCTCCGTGTAGTCGAAGAACTTATCAACGTCTACTAACCAATCTAGGAACTCTTCAATGTTAAGACTACCATTAAAACATGGAATATGAACCTTCAAACGGTAATCACCCTCATCTCCTTGATTATACCCATAGTAATTCCTTCAATACCCTACATCACCACCTCGTCTCTGTGGTTGCCTTGCTCCATACATAAACTCATCCTCCTCAGCAGATTCATCTTCCGAGATTTGCGCAATCCTATTAACAGCTCTGGGTCTATTAATTGGATTAACATACTCATCTCTTGCCCCAGGCCTATTACCGCTAATATTTATCGAGTCAAAGCGCTCAATCAAATCTTCAAAACACTGTTCTAAACTTTGGATTCTTTGATCTAAAGCATTGAACTCTGCCCTAAGAACCCATTGATCAGCCCCTTGGACTCCCGCATCCTGAACACCATCAAGAACACGACCGCCATCCATACCTTGATTGACTGACATCTTCGCAGGAAATTACCTGGCTCTGATGCCAATTTAACGTAACGAAAAAGCGTAATTAATAACAAGAAATCAATGACGACGATTGAATTTCAAAGAACAAAAGATACAAGCAAATTTCAGAGAAAAGTTCTCAATTAGGTTAAAGTATAAGAAACCTTAAAATATATATAGTTCATAAAATTTAACTAAAATTACGAAAAAACCCGTTTCATAAAATTTAATTAAAATTACGAAGAAGTCCTTTGGCTTGGACCCGGCTTTGAAGCCTTTCGCAACTTCTTATCATTTTCTCGCTTGTCCATGTACTCCTCGATTATTTGGTCCACGTCAATTTATATATTTCAAAGTAATGTTTTGATTTTTTTATTAATTAATTTGTATTATAGGTTTTAATAGGTAAATATTATATGCATATTACATCTTATTATTATATATTAGTCAATAATTATCTGATTTTTTTTTGGATAAATGCGTATTAATTTTATATATTTATTAGTAATAAAATATGAATTTAACTGGTCTAATTTACAATCCAACTTAATAACCACTAAAACTACCCGAACCAAACGTGTTTGCATGATGTAGATTGACTAATTATACAATTTAATGGATTGGATATGGCTCTTTCATTTATAAAATCACAAAGTTACATATTCAATTTGTAGATCTCCATGAAAACAATCCAAACCGATCAGTTGAACATCCCCTAATTACGTCCTCTGTGACTGTCTACAGAACTCCAATCATTTGCCTTTTGTTTTTAAGTTGTTTCCAAGTCAAGTTTGCGTCAAAGTTACAAGAATCATCATGGTCCAAACATTACGTGACAAATGCCACATATGAATAATTTGATTATGAAGGGGGCGAAGGAGTTGGCTTGCAGACACGAGAAACTCCTGTTATGAAAGGCTGCTCAAGTGCCCAATGTTGAGACTAAAATACTATTCAAATATCACCATGAACACTACACCAGACTATATCGGGACGAAAGGATAAAAATGAGTTTTAAGTCTTTTTTCTTCCTTTTTTTAAAAAAAAAAATTTGGATTTCTTCTTTTCAAAATTACGATAAGAATAGGATTGCATTGGCATATGAATAATTTAATTATTATGCACACATTTTATCAAATTATATGTCTAAGATTACAAAATATGCCTCAAATTCACTGATTTTGTTTCTAAATTTCAAGAGGTGGAATGGAAAGGGATACTTGAGGTTGAGGTTGGGATGGGAAGAAAAGTGGGAGCGATAGTGAGAGACCAAAAGTAAGCTCAGCTTGGAAGAGTTTGAGGAGGGTGCGCATGCATATCATTCGCTCATCTTCATCATCTTGCTGCTATTCAAACTCAAATCATCTTCTAATCTTTGTATGGCCCCCTGACATCTGTTTCTCCACATCTCTAATTCTCTTCGCTTCTCCTTCCTCCACCTCTATCGTTAGCAATCACTACACAATCTGAGTTTGATCTAATCTTTTGTTGATGTGAATTTGTGTTCTTTACTGACTATAACTAATAAAAAATTTTGTTGCAATGCCTTACTACCGAACGTCTCAAATAGGTACAGTCGAGTACAGTGCCAACACAAATCCTAACAACACAGAGGAAACTTTCACTTCCAAAACTGGGGTTGTTGCGTTTCCCCTAGATGGCATGGAGGATCATGGATGGTACTACTTACTCATTCCCCCAGGACCCATATCCCATTACATCAGGCCATGATCTTGGGCCTCACCCGTCAAATTGACAGTCCTGAGTTTGAAATCTTTTACTGTTGGCCCTGTCCGGCCTTTTACCATATTTGGTCAGCCTATATGGGCTCCATGAATAAGCCTACGGTCGCTTCATCCATCCCTGGCAGCAGCATCTCCCCAAGGAACTGCAATCCCTAAGACCCATTACTTTTGAGCATCATTAGACTTCCAGCTTCACTCCAGGCCGGGGCTCTCACCACAGTACGTTAGGCCGAAAGTCGAAGTTCAAAGCCCGTTCCTTTGGCACTGTTCTGCCCGAAAAAAGGCTCTTCTTCTTTCGATTTTAACTCAGCCAGAGAGAGAGGGAGAGAGTGACTGAGACGGTGTTTGTGTGTTTAGATCCAAAAAATATATTAGGTACTCAGAAATTTCCAGAGACGGCGGAGTCTACTTTGCTGTATCGGCTACAAGACAACAGAAGACAAGAGAAGAGAAGATAAAAGGTTTTTTGTTTTTTTTTTGAAGTGCTTTTCCTCCCCTTTCATTTATTTCTTTGTCTCATGACATTGATGTTAGCATGAAAGCTCAACTCCTAATTGTTAAAATTAAACCCTAAAGAAGGAGTTTTCTCCCTTCAATTTGAAACTAAAAGAGGGCAAGAGCTTTCGTGCTTCGTTAATCCCTCGTTTTCTATTTTTTTTGGGTTTAATTAAGCGTACGCTCGGTTAGGTCTAGGCAGTTGGCCTAAGTCGGTGACCTTTGTACAGCTATCTATCTTTTAGTTGTATTCAATTGTGGGGATGTTGATACCTGACTGATTGTAAGGGAAAAGACAACTGTTAGGGAAGTGGATTGGGGATTTTCCGGCAGCGTCCTCTTCTCATCCTTTGTCTTCAGGTATGCGAAATTCCTCTTTCCATCCTCTAATTCGGAAAAAAAGAGAAGAAAAAAAAGGCAAAGAAAACTTTAAAATGGAAATGGGCTCTATAAGATTAAATGGATCTCATCCTGATGACTAGGTGGACGATGTCCTTTAGAACAGCACGGATTGGCCTAGTGAGTTCCCATCCTGAAGTTTATGAACCATGTGATGATTCATTTGCACTAGTTGATGCACTCTTGGCTGATCTATCCAACCTGCTTGAGCTCCAGCCAACGGTATGTATGGAGGTGGGTTGCGGTAGTGGTTATGTCATCACTTCACTTGCCCTCATGCTTGCACCTCTTCCCAGCGGTGTCTATTATATTGCCACTGATGTCAGTCCTCATGCGCTCAGAGTTACTGAGGAGACCCTTGAAGCACACGGCCTCCAGGCTGAGTTAGTAAACACTGACATTGCTTCTGGATTGGAGAAGCGTCTGGCAGGACTGGTTGATGTCTTGGTTGTCAACCCACCTTACGTCCCAACACCTGAAGATGAAGTGGGTCGTCAAGGAATTGCCTCTGCTTGGGCTGGAGGGTACAATGGCCGCACCATAATTGATAGGATACTCTCTTTTGCTGCTGCCCTCTTGTCCCCCACAGGCTGCCTATACATGGTTACTCTTACAGCAAATAACCCTTGCGACATATGCCTTCAGATGAGAAAACTGGGCTTTGCTTCTAGAATTGTTCTCCAGAGATCAACTGAAGAAGAGAGTCTTCACATCATCAAATTTTGGCGGGATCCAGAAATTGTTCAACTGGATTCAAAGCAACACTTTACAACTAGCAAAAGTGTTTCTCCAAGGTTCATGGTTCCCTTTTTTTCAATCAAAAAGAAGTTTGTGACATGAACGGAAAAGTTTGAGGTTTTTATTCAGTTTAATGGTTTTTAATCATGTTGTTCTCTCATAGTCTCCTGTTTATATCGCGACAGAGTACAGGATACTATTCTGGTAAATATTGCATTTAATGGGGAAGTGGTACTAGGTTAACTATTTAAATTAGTTCAAAAAAATCTTGCTTTAAGGACTGTACATCACTACTGATTAGCATGTATTGATTGCTATATTTGCATTTGTATCAAATATATGATACTTGGCTACGTATATGGACAGATATCAGATAGATAGATAGATAAGAGGCAACAAAAGACTTGCAAGCTTCAGCAGTAGTGGCCTTCTTAGAGCTTTCCTTTACGAAAACCTTCGTAATCTTTGGGATAACCTGGGATTTCCAATGACCCATTCCACTCTTCAAAAATCTCAACTAATCGCCCAAAAAACAAAAAAAGCGTAAATGAACATAAATTGAGAGACATGCAATGGAACTATATAGGTTTGTTTATAAACACAAAATATACATTCACAAGATGCTCGAAATCACTAACATGATCTGTCTTTGAATTTTCGTCAGTCTTAAACAAAGAGTTGAGAGATGCACAATCTTACTCCTCTGCCCTTTGTCCGACCGGGTACGTCTCTCTAATAAACTTCTGCAATAGGGCCTTCTTAGGACATGTCTTTAGCAAGTCTACCTCGGCGTCACTGTTACAGCCCACTGTGCCCTCCAAATTTAGCTTATGGCTCTCTCGCATCATGCAGACATTGCTTCCAAGTAAACGGTCACTTGTTTTCCAACCTGCAAATGATCTTCACTGCCCTTGTTTCGATTATTATATGTAAATAGCATATCCGTTTACACTGTTACTTTAATTGTGACAGGATAATAGATAGGTTGGCTGGCTTGCATGTGCAGATGAGGTGGTCATTTTGTAAATGAATGGATTATATAAGTCAAATGGGAAAGAGAAATGTGGTGGCGAAGTGATAACTGGCAGTCTCCTCAATCAGAGGTGGCAAAAAATTAGAAAATGTGGGCGGCCACCTTAAGAGTTTGCAATTTGCAAGTAATTTCAAATAGTTTATTCTTTTTTTTTAAAAAAAATATATTTTTATCTAAATTTCATTAAGGCGATAATATAGAAGACTAATTTATCATAATTTTATTACTTATCACTCGTTTTTAGTTATTATTTTGTTATCGTCTGTCTATATTATCACTCCGTACAAAGTTGGAAAACAACGATATGATTGTTTATCGTTATTATTTGCCAATTGCAAGAATTTTTTTGAAAGTGAGTTCTGTTCAGCGTCCTGTATTCTTTCTTTTCTAATAATGTATAAGTCTGTAAACAACAAAAATGTCTTTACCTCGCCTTTTCCTGAATCACGTGGCTTCGCTGGGGGGATGGGTACGTAGTAAGTACTGCGTACAAATACAAATGCAGTCAAGAGCGTCAATTCTGATCAGTATTTCAATTTTCTTTTTCGTTATAATACATTGTTTTGTTAAAACATTAAGTTTTAACTCTCTACTTGTGTCATCATTATCACCATCATGTTATTATTATCGAACGACGTGCATTTTGGTTCAGTGACACTCAGATTTAGGTTATTTATTTACATATATATATAGACTAATTTCGTGCAACAAACGGTATAGTTTTAGGTTTATTTATATGAATTTAATGTGCAAACTCATGACAAAAAGCCTGTCGGGGAGAAGTTTTCTTCCTTTTCAACTTCTTCTGTAATCCCCCCTCCCCCACCCCCTCCTTTTTCTTTTTTTTTTTTTTTTAATAATTCCTCAGTTTAGCGTTTGGCATACCTGTCTAAAGGTTGAAATAAACTAAATTTATATTTTATTGTTATTATAGTCGTTGTATACAAGATTGAACCCCATGTTGACTGATCGCGGAGCTTCCCTGCTCGAGTGATTTGATGGCATTGCAGCGTAAACCCTGGGTGGCACTTCCAATAATTTTCTTACCCTTCTCATCCCTCTTCTTCCTCTCATGTGCATTTGTTGTTTTTGGGTCAAAAATTTAGCTTAGCTTGTAAGCTCATGGATAGGTTAATTGAACTTGTGGTGGGAATAAAACTAAGGGTGGAGCTCGTGACAGCAAACTTGTGTTTTTTTTTTATCTTCCTGTTCTAATACACATAATTCTACTGCACGTATATTAAATTAAATGCGTATTCACATCATTAAATTTTAACTATTAATTATAATTAATTTATTATTTATTAAAATAATAATTAAAATTTAACAATCTTGATTCGTAATTAATTTTCATATTCATATAATTTTTTTCTTTTAACATAATAGCTCAATTTGTTTCTATCTATAAGATTCTTAATGATGCTAAAAAAGGAAAAATTCTTTATGAGAATGTGACGAGAAGAAAAGCCTAGACTATATATTTTTTTTGGTATTATGGTCAAATTAATATTACATTTTATAAAAGAAAAACGTTTAACTTTCTTAAATTCTCACAAACTATTGATTTTAATTACGATGTAAATAATTAATACCACCGGTGGACCTACATAATGCATTATGTTGGCTCATCTGCTCTAATGAAACAAACAAACAAAATATGTCACAACCAAGAAATTAATAAAGAACTATTTTGTTGTTGCGTAGACTCCAAGAATTTATTGAACCATTAACCGTATAGCCAAAAAAATTACAAAAGTGGGAAACGAGAAAAGCATACTTGGACTATAATTGTAACTTGAATTAGTTAATGGTGGGCGTATTAACATTGCTTCTGCTGTGTCAAGGTTTTCTATTATTCAGTGGCTTTTATAGTTGGTTAACTACTGTAATACGAGTCCCATTAAAGGGAAAAATAATAACGACGCAGATCCGACGTAGGATCTGTCTACGATGACATCATGATGTTAATATGGAGTAATAATAATTTTTTTTTTTATAAAAAACATTTGATATGCAGAAAAATAATATAATGTGTAAGCAAGTCAATAAAATGCAAAAAAAATTCAGAAAAAAAGTATAATTAAGGTAATATTTTTATAATAGTATGGTTTTTATTAATTTTTATGTATACCAAATGAATTGTGTACATATATATATATAGGGAAGATATATGGAAGAGTGAGAAGGAACACAGAGATATAGACACAGAAACAAATTTCTTTTACTTGGCGGAAGATGTTTTACAATAATAGATTACAAAGGAAGAAAGAAACACAGAGGGCTTATGGGATTTGGGATCGATGGATCGAATTTTTTTAGTTTCAATTCGATGGATCCATTTTTTTTTTTCAATTTCAATTCAATGAGTTTCAATTTGATGACTTCCTTTTCCTTGAATGCTCTTTTTTAAAGATGGTTGAGGAGTGTTCTAGAGTAGATGTCACCGAAAATTGTTTTATCTTCTTTTAACTTTTTGGAAGAAACTTTTGTCTTTGTCTCTTAAGTGGGAATATGCCTTTTTAAAGGAATTTTGTCTTTTTTTTATGACGATACTAGGAAGTAGGAATCTACTTTTTTTTATCGAAAGGAGTTTCATCTTTTTGTAATAATACTACTGAGTGAGAATCTTCTTTTTTCATCAAAAGGAGTTTTGTTTTTTTCATTTTATTGGATATAATATTTTAAAACAATCATCTTCATTATCTTGAAGTATGTCTATTGAATCTTCATCTCTGTGTTTGAGTTTTGGGCTTGTGAAACTTAGATTGAAGTTTCTTTTGAAGAGATTTTGGATTGCAATATCTGTTTTATTATTACAAAGTACTTTTCTTTAGTTTGGACTTAGGCTAACTTTGCCGTTGCATGAGACTTTTGGGCCAAGAACAGTGACTTGGTTTTTGCAAGAACTAAATTCATTTGTTGGACCTTTTTTTGTTCTTCTTAAGCCATTTTTGGATTTGAGCTTTTGCTTAGACTGTATTAGTCTAAGTTTTTCCAGGCTTTTGGGGTTTTAAGGTAGGTTGGGCCTTTGCAAGAACTGGGTCTGTTTGTTAGACTTTTTTGGTTCTTCTTAAGCTATTTTTGGATTTAGGCTTTTGCTTAGATTGTATTAATCCAAGTTTTACTGAGGGTTTTGACTTGGTGATGTGGTTTTAGGTTATGTGAATTTTTAAGAAGATTAGGCTTCTATGGGTTTTGGAGAAGAGTCTTAGACTATGTTAATCTAAGTTTTTCTAAATTTTTGGGGTTTTTGAGGTAAGTTGGGCCTTAGACTTTAAAGAAGTTTGGGCTTCTTCATTTTGGTTTTGATTTTTTTTTTTTTTTCACAATGAGCTATGTTTGAAAGATGTACAAAGATTCCTTTATTCCATCATAATGTTAGCCATGCTCTAAAGGTGCAAATTTAACCTTTACTATGACTTAAGAATATGGTTTTTGGCTTAGAAAATTCAATGCAATGATTGCCAATTTTCTTCCAAATGATTCAGTGTCCCATATATCTAGAAAGAGTACCTCACTTAAGAATTCAAAGTCTAATAATGTCTAGATGGAGATGGTTAGTGTAAGTTGCGTGGACTTGAGTCTTCCCATGTGAACATGTGCTTTATGGATGTTGAATAGAAGTTAACAAGTGCAGTTGTCCTCATTAAGTGGAATCTCGCATCCTTTAGTAAATGTCTTTGAAAGGTCATAAAGATGATGTGTTAAGATCTCAATTCTTGGTATTGTCCTTTCACGTGTCATGATATTTTTGAGAAACTGTTGAATTTCCTATATCATGTGGATGAATTGCTGATGTTGTGCCTAGTGGATTATATCTTGTATTTCTTAAGGAAAATTTTTAAATATTTTTTCAAAGATAAACATTTTTAAGATTGTTTTTTAAAAAGTATCTAAAAATTTTAGACTTGCAATGGCCAAGTCTTTAGCTAACCTTTTATGTAGTGGAAATGTAATGTCTAGCTGGGTGTCACTCATCTTTCCTTTTCCTTTGTCGGACTTATGTGGTAGTAATGTAGTGGATTGCTGACTACTCTTTACAATGTTTAACCTGTCTTGAAGATTTTTTAATTCTATACTTTGGACCTGCAATGTTTGTTCAACAATATCTAATCTCTCTTTTATGTCCTTAAAATGTCTCGTAAAAGTCTCACAGTGATTGCAAAATTGTAAATCCTGAGTGAGATCTATTTTAACTACATCAACAAATGTGACAGATGTAGAAGATGATGTTGCAAAATTAGGAATTATCGAGATCTTTCCTTGGCATCTTAGCTTAATGTAAAAATTTAACCCTAGATGTAATCAAGTTTGTGTTATTGCCTTTTAAAATGTAGTGAAACCCTTGTAAAGAGGGTTTTTGAAATCTTTGATGTTGGTAATAACAGATGTGCAACTATGGTAAACACCAACTGTTTTTCCTTTAACCAAAAGATAAAAATTAAACATCAATGTTAACTTTTTTTTATGTTTAAACGAAAGGTGTTCAGTAATGGCATTGCAAACCTTGAATTTTCTATAGTCTAATGTTTGTAGATTCCAAACTGCATTAATAAGTGCTTTATCATATTGATCAAGATCACAAGGTGGCTATTGATGAAATTTCTGTTTGTGTGTTTTGGGTATAATTGGAAGGGCAATGTTTGCAAATTGTACATAGGATTCCCATGGTGTTTTATCCATCTACAAAATCTTTTGAGATAAAATGTTAGCTAAAAATAACTGAAGTTTCCAACTTCACCCTAGGATTTACTAGCCTGTGATACTGAGAGGGGGGGTGAATCAGTATCATACCCCTTAAAAACACACTCTGATAATTTAAGCCAAAGTATTTTACTTATTTAATACTTTAGCTCTCGTCAATACGTAGGTATGTGAACAACTTCAAACTCTTCTCAAAAGCGAACTCTTTCTCAGATTCGACTAAGGTAGATCTATTGTTACCTACTAATCACAATAGTCTCCAAAGTCACCTTTCAGACACCTTGCCTATTAGATAAATTAGATGTTCTTGATTAGGTCTTCTTTAGGTTATGGGTTTGATGATACTTTAGCTGCGTTCACAACTCAATTCAAAACATAGAACGTAAATTCAAAGTAAGGACACAAGAGATTTACGTGGTTCCGTTAATGTGACGTACGTTCACGGTGGTAGGGAATCTTCCTCTATCGAGACAATCCACTATACTTGAGAATACCAGTGTGGTACTCCCTATGTCCACAATGTAATTACAATGGATGTCTTACTCCTCTGTTCTTTTCATTATTGCAAATACAAAGCAAGTACAATACAAAGAGTGTCACTTACTGTGTCTACCCTTCTTCTAGCTTGTCTTGCCTCTGTTGAATTGAATAGGCTGCTTCATTGCCGCTTAGAAGTCCACCACAACACTTTCTAACCTCTCTTGAAGAAATCTGGAAATACGTTGAGTTCTTTCCAATGCTTCACCGAATTCCTTCTCTAGGTTGTTTCACACAATTCCTGCTTTCACTGTCTCACGGTTTCATGGCTTGCACTTACGCTTCTGGTCTGTCGTTTCATGTTCTGGTCTCATGCCGTCACATGTTCTGGTCTCACGCTATCGCAAGTTCTGGTCTCACGCTGACGTATGTTCTGGTCTTATGCTGAATATGTGACTTGCTGTTCCAAGTCTTACGAATACCAGGTCTGCTCTCCTCGTCCGTTTCACGGTTCCGCTAGTCTTCCGTTTCTGGTTTTTGCCCTCACCTCATGTTTTTGGTTTTCTTCTCTTCTAGAGGTGGTGCATTTTTGGTTTTGCCGCTGGTCTCTCCCGTCCGTTTCATGGTTTTGCTGCATTCCTCTGTCACGGTTTTCTCTTGCTGTTGGTCACTCTCTCTCCTAGTGGTGGATGTGTAGTCTGGTTTGCTCTTTCGGTGGTGTCTCTCTCTCTCCCGGTGGTATATGTCTGGTCTGGTCTACTCTTCCAGTGGTGGCTTTCTCTCTCTTACAGTGGTGGGTGCCTCTTTTTCTGGTTTGTATTCGTTTAGCTCTCCCGATTGTGTGTCTTTGCCGTTTTGCTCTCCCAGTTCTCTCCAACGTTTTTGTGTTTTTGTGTGTGTGCGTGTTTTGCCGTGTACCTTTTTTTTGTTCGTGTCGCTTTTCTTTCTTAGGTGGTGAATTTTAGATTTGGCTTTCTCGGTGGTGAATTTTCCGTTGGCTCTCCCAGTGGTGTCTTCTTCTTTTTCTTCCCCGGTCGTGTGTGTGTTCTGCTTTGCTCTCCTGGTTATATACTCTCTTCTATGAAAACCCTAGTAAGGCTTACTGGAGCTGCGGCGAAATTCCTTTTTTGCCCATCCATGTGGCTTCATATTACTGTTCCATACAAAATTCGGTATTATCCCTCGAATGCTTGAATGAGCCACTTCTGCTTGACACTTAAATCTGGTTGACAACAATTACAACCCATACAAGGCTGTGGGAACAACAATAACCTTATAGTTTTGTAGGTTCAAATGTCAAATGTAGTTTAAAATGTCTTATAACGTGATACCTGATGTCAATATGCTTGCTCCTTGAATCTTGAATTGGATTCTTGCTGAGATCAATTGCACTTTGACTATCACAAAGTACACTCACTGGTAACTTCACTTCAACACCCAAATCGGCCAATTGTCTTTGCATCCATATCACCTGAGTACATGCTGCATAAGCAGCCATATACTCAGCCTCCGCTGTGCTCAAAGTAACACTATTTTGCTTTCTACTTAGCCATGCAACACACTTTAAACCCAAGTAGAAGCTGCAGCCACTAGTTGATTTTATGTCATTTGTACTTCCTGCCCAGTCTGTATTAGTGTATGCTCGTAATTTTACAGAATCCTTGGCAGGATACCACAAACCCATTTCTAGTGTCCCTTTGAGGTATCTTAGGATTCTTTTCACTGCTAATACATGAGATTCCTTAGGATCAGCTTGGAATCTGCTGGCGATGCACACAGCTTGTATGAGATCAGGCCTTGATGCTGTATGGTACAGAAGGCTCCCTATGATCTTCTTGTATTCTGTAGGGCTTGTACTCCTTTCTTCCTGATCTTTTGTTAACTTGCAGCCTACTGTCATAGGGGTACTGACAGGTTTGCTATCCTCCATGCTAAACTTTTTCAGCATCTCTTTAGCATATTTTGTCTGAAAAATAAAAATACCTTCTTCACACTGTTTTATCTGTAATCCAAGAAAGTATGTCATTTCTCCAATCAATGAAATCTCAAATTCTTCACTCATCTTCTGTCCAAATTCTTGGCATAGCTCAGAGTGATCCCCTCCAAAGATGATGTCGTCTACATATAATATGGTTATCAACTGGCCTTTCTTTGAGTTGAACATATATAGGTTATTATCAACTGTTCCTCTTCTGAAGTTTAACCTTCTCAAATACGCGTCCAGCCTACTGTACCATGCTCTTAGGGCTTGTTTAAGGCCATACAAGGCTTTCTTCAGCTTGCACACGTGTGTCTCATCCTCACTGATTTGTACTCCATCGAGTTGTTCAATATACACTTCTTCTTTCAGGAGCCCATTTAGAAAGGCTGATTTCATATCCATCTGGTAAACTTTGTACCTCTTATGTGCTGCTAAAGCTAAGAACATTCTGATAGTTTCTAACCTTGCTACTGGTGCAAAAGTTTCATCAACATCTATCCCTTCTATCTGAGTGTAGCCTTTGCAAACCAGCCTGGCCTTGTTCCTCACCACCTTGCCATCTTCATTGTGTTTATTCCTAAACACCCATTTTGTTCTTATGACATTCTTATTAGTGGGTCTTGGAACCAGCTCCCATATATCATTCTTATCAATTTGATCCAGCTCCTCATTGATAGCTTTGACCTAGGCTTTGCCTTGAATAGCCTCTTCAACAGATTTAGGTTTAGCTTGTGAGAGTGAAGCAGTAGTTCCCACAATTCTTCTTCTTGTTGTAACTCCTGTTGATGAGTTACCTATGATCTGATTTCCTTAATGAGCACTGATCCACGTTTTCTTTGTCCTTCTTCCTTGCACCGTCTTAGTTGCAAGAGGATCTCTTTCTTCATCTTCAGACTCACTCTTCTCTGAGTCTGAACTTACTTTTCTTCAGGTTAGTCTGATTCTTCATCGACATTGAAGTCATCTTCTTCATTGTCCTCAGCTTCTCCATTCTGCATTGTTTTCCAGTTCTCATCTATTCTCACATCACTGGACGTGATCACTTTTCCCAGCTTATGCAGGAAAACTATATAGCCTTTTGTCTTTGCTGAGTATCCCATAAAGATGCCTTCATCAGACCTAGCATTGAATTTTCCCAAGTTTTGCTCCTTGTTCTTCACAAAACATGGGCTGCCAAAGATTCTGAGATACTTGGCTGTTGTCTTTTTCCCACTCTATAACTCATATGGAGTCTTATCAGTATTGGGCCTTAGTAAGACTTTATTCAATAGATGTACAGCTATAAATGTTGCTTCTGTCCAAAATCTTATGTGAAGCTTGGATTCTAGCAGTAGAATTCTTGCCATTTCAACCACAGCTCTATTTTTCCTTTTTACCGCCCTATTATGTTGAGGTGTTCTTGCTGCTGCCATTTGGTGACGAATTCCATGCTTCTCAAGGTAATCTTCAAAAGCTTTATTTGTAAATTCAGTGCCTTGATTTGACCTCAATACTTTGATCTTCCTTTCATTCTCATTTTCAGCCAATCTTCTATATCTCTTGAAGCAATTTAGAACTTTTGACTTATGTTTGAGGTGCATGATGCAGGTCCTTCTAGAATAGTCATCAACAAACAAGATGAAGTACCTCTCACCATTCAACCTTTTTGTCCTCATCGGTCTACACAAATCAGTATATACAATGTCAAGCACTATTTCAGAACTAAACTCTTTGGTCTTATACTGCTTTCTGACCTGTTTTCCTTTAGAGCATGCTGAGCAAACATACTCCCTCTCTCTCTTGAGGTCTGGAATGTCTCTGATTGCATGAGTAAGGTCAGCTTCCGCATGTTCTTTTGTGTTAAGTGTCCCAGCCTCCTATGCCAGAGTTGATTTTCTTCTTTTTTTGTAAGTAAACAGCTGTTTATCTTGTCCTTATCAATCATATATAAATTTCCAGCTGTTATCTTCCAGGTTACAACAATATTACCTTCTTTACTTTTTACTTGGCAACCTATTTTTGTGAATATCACTTTATGATCTTTATTGCATAGTTGGCTAACAGATGCTAGATTATATCCGAGTCCTTCAACGTGCAGAACATCTTTCAGCTTTTCTTTTCTAATATTTACTGACCCTTGACCACTGATGTTGAGTGAATCATCATTACCAAACTTGACTCTACCTTTTCTTGACTTGTTCAGCTTTGATAATTTACTATTGTCTCCTGTCATTTGTGAAGTGCATCCACTATCAAGGATCCACTGCTTATCCTTGTAGTCAGCCTTTAATGTAATTTCAGTTATATTAGCCACCTCCTTTTTAACTTTATATTCCTTCTTTTGAACTGGCTTGAAGATAACTTTTTCCTTTTTCTCAGCTTTGATCATACCAGTTGCTTTCACTGGGCCATTGAGTGCCTTCTCTTGCTTAGGGAGAAGTGTCATGCATCTCTTGGCATTATAGCCATTCTGCCTGCACCTTTCATACTGCTCCAGGTCTGCCAATACAGCAAACTTATTCTTTGAAACCACTGGTTTGGGCTTCCACCAACACTCCTTGTCAATGTGTCCTTGTTTTTTACAGTATGTCTAAAAACTCACGACAGGTGTTCTCCTCTGAATTTTGCATTGTCTCCCCCTGTATGCAGCATCATATCTTCTTAAGTTGGAGACATATACTGGCCTTTTCCACTAGCAGTTACTCGCCTTATGACCCCCAACTCCACAATAAAGATAGTGACCTTGAAATTGCCTCTTTTTGGGTTTAATCACAGCTTGTTTTCTTTTGTTCATTACTTACTGTGTAAGCAACGTAGCTGGCTTCTTTACTTGTATGACTTTCATTTCAATCACCTTTTTCTCCTTCTACTGTTCAACCGTAGCCCTTTGCTGGCTGACCTTCTTTTCTTCATTTTTATTTGCCACCCTAGGTTGCTTATTCAAATCCTCTTTATTCTCAGTTATCTTCTCCTGAGTCACAACCTTCTCTTTCAACTTCTGTGGCACATTCTTATTATCTTTAGGCAATGCAGCCTCAAATTACTGCACTTTCTCTTCATTCTTCTTTTCTTTTGCAGAACTTGTTTCTCCTATCATTTCAAGCTTCTACATGTTCTCTTCACTCCTTTTGAGTTGTTGCTGAAGTCTCAACAACTCTTTCTCCTTTCCTTCAATTTTTGAAGTCCTTGAGCCAAGTTCTATTGTAAGGTCTTCACATATTTTGATATGTTCTTCAAATCTTCTCTTCAAGTCAATATGTTCAGCCCTTACTTCATCCTTTTGACTTTTAGCTTCTTTAGACTTTACTTCAACTTGTTTTATGTGAGCTTCCAACCTTTTTATGGTTCTACCCCTTCTGATTATCTCCTTTAAAGCTGCTTTTAACTCAGTTTCAAGATTTGGTTCTTCTTCATCAACCTCTTCTTCCTCTTCAGAGGTTGAACTACCACCTTAAGCTGATGCCATAAAGGCCTGCTCATTTGATGATTCTTCATCTTCCTCCTCATCAGCTTCTTTTATTTGACTCACATAACTCTTGAATGAGCCTCTCTTCTTCTTCTGTGAGTTGGCAGTCTTCTTGCTAGACTTCTTTGATTTGAATGATGGTCTTCTCCATTTTGAATTCGGCTCATCATCACCATCCTCGTCTTCATCATCAAGTTTCACTTTGCATTGAGAAGCAAAGTGTCCAGTCTGCCCACAACGATAACATCTCAAGGAAAAATGTCCTTTTTCCTTCTTAGACCCTTTTTTGAACTTCCTTGTGAAGTATGCCAACACTTCACCTTCACTTTCTTCCTCATCATCATCATCATCCTTACTGGATAATTCTTCCTCTTCTTTTATCTTCAAGTGTTTCATAGCTTTGAAAGTTGCCTCCTTTAATACCTTTGACATTGAGGAGCTTTCAGTTGACTTTATTCTCATCTCATATGTAATGAGATTGCACTGGAGATCATGCAGTGACATAGAATTGAGATCTCGACTCTTCTCTATGGTTGCCACTTTTGAGGTAAACCTCTTAGGCAGAATTCTCATAATTTTCTTCACAATAGATGAGTCCTTCTTGTTTTTCCCATGACTTCTAAGATTGTTTATAGCATCAATAACCCTGGTGAAGAACTCTTGGACTGTCTCATTTTTCTACATTCTGAGAGATTCATATCTCTCCTTGAAAATTTGAAGCTTGGCCTCCTTCATTTTGCCATCACCTTCATAGACTTTCTGCAATCTGTCCTATATCTCCTTGGCAGATTTACAGTCCATAACTTTAGCATACTCAGCATCTATCAATGCTGAAATGATGACGTTTGAGGCCTTCCCATTTATCTCAAACTGCCTTAATTCCTCTGGGGTTGGGTCTTTACCTTCTTCAGGGGCCACAAAACCCTCTTATACGGATTTCAGCACGTTCATGCCCATGGTTGCAAATACCACCTACATTCTCACTCTCCACATATGGTAGTTGGTTCCGTTGAAGATTGGAACCTTCTTACTGTAAGTGGTGCTGGTGCTGGTATCGGCGTCCATTTCTCAGTATGCTGAATAAGTTAAAACTTCTGGAGCTCTTCAAACTAGTACACCAAGCTGTTAAGCTTTATCCTGGTGAATTTGTGCTCTGATACCAATTGAAGTTCCCAACTTCACCCTAGGATCTACTAGTCTGTGATACTAAGAGGGGGGGTGAATCAGTATCACACCCCTTAAAAATAAACTCTGATAATTTAAGCCAAAGTATTCTACTTATTTAATACTCTAGCTCTCGTCAATACACAGGTATGTGAACAATTTCAAAATCTTCTCAAAAGCGAACTCTTTCTCAGATTCGACTAAGGTAGATCTATTATTACCTACTAATCACAATAGTCCCCAAAGTCACCTTTCAGACACCTTGCCTATTAGACAGATTAGATGTTCTTGATTAGGTCTTCTTTAGGTTATGGGTTTGATGATACTTTAGCTGTGTTCACAACTCAATTCAAAACACAGAACGTAAATTTAAAGTAAGGACACAAGAGATTTACGTGGTTCCGTCAATGTGACATACGTTCACGGTGGTAGGGAATCTTCCTCTACCGAGACAATCCACTATACTTGAAAATACCAGTGTGGTACTCCCTATGTCCGTAATGTAATTACAATGGATGTCTTAATCCTCTCTTCCTTTCATTATTGCAAATACAAAGTAAGTACAATACAAAGAGTGTCACTTACTGTGTCTACCCTTCTTCTAACTTGTCTTACCTCTGTTGAATTAAATAGGCTGCTTCACTATCGCGCAGAAGTCCACCACAACACTCTCCAACCTTTCTTGAAGAAATCTGGAAATACGTTGAGTTCTTTTCAATGCTTCACCGAATTCCTTCTCTAGGTTGTTTCACACAACTCCTGCTTCCACTGTCTCACGGTTTCACGGCTTGCACTCATTCTTCAGGTCTGCTATTTCACATTCTAGTCTCACGCTGTCGCACGTTCTGGTCTCACGCCGACTCGCTGTTCTCAAGTCTCATGGATACCAGGTCTACTATCTTTGTCCGTTTCACGGTTCCGCTGGTCTCCTGTTTCTGGTTTTTGCCCTCACCTCACGTTTCTGGTTTTCTTCTCTTCTAGGGATGGTGCGTTTCTTGTTTTGCTGCTGGTCTCCCCCGTCCGTTTCACGGTTTTGCTGCACTCCTCCGTCACAATTTTGCTGCACTTCTTCGTCGCGGTTTTGCTGCACTCCTCCGTCACGGTTTTCTCTTGCCGTTGGTCACTCTCTCTCCCAGTGGTAGATGTTTGGTCTGGTCTGCTCTTCCGGTGGTGTCTCTCTCTCTCTCCCGGTGGTGTATATCTGGTCTGGTCTGCTCTTTCGGTGGTGGCTTTCTCTCTCTTACGGTGGTGGGTGCCTTTTTTTTGGTTTGTATCCGTTTAGCTCTCCTGGTGGTGTGTTTTTGCTGTTTTGCTCTCCCGATTTTCTCCAACGTTTTTGTGTTTTTGTGTGTGTGCATGTTTTGTCGTGTACCTTTTTTTTTGTCCGTGTCGCTTTTCTCTCTCGGGTGGTGAATTTCAGATTTAGCTTTCTTAGTGGTGAATTTCCCGTTGGCTCTCCTGGTGGTGTCTTTTTCTTTTTCTTCCCCAGTTGTGTGTGTGTTCTGGTTTGCTCTCCTGATTATATACTCCCTTCTATGAAAACCCTAGTATGGCTTACTGGAGCCGCGGCGAAATTCCTTTCTTGTCCCTCCATGTGACTTCATATTACTGTTCCATACAAAATTCGACATTATCCCTTGAATGCTTGAATGAGCCACTTCTGCTTGCATACTTAAATCTGGTTGACAACAATTACAACCCATACAAGGCTATAGGAACAACAATAACCTTATAGTTTTGTAGGTTCAAATGTCAAATGTAGTTTAAAATGTCTTATTCCCTTTATGTCATGTAAATTTCATGTATCATTTTTCTTTTAATAATGTCTTATATACAGAGAATGTTATTCCTAAAATATTTTCCTTATTTTTTGATTAAAATGTAGATTAAAATGTCTGTAATCTTTAAATGTTAAAGTAAGAAAGAAAGATATTTGGTTTTGAATAGCTATTTTATAATGTAAAAATTTTTAGCCAAGTTACTTTATGCATCAATTCCTGTCCAAAATAAAAAAACACCTATCATATGTAAAAATTACAAATGGTCTAGATATAGTAAATACAAAATTATAATATATGTTAAATCCTTTTTTTTTTTGTAATATTTAGTAAACTAAGAAACTTAGGAAATATTGGTACAAATCAAGCAATTATTCTCTTTGAATATCCATGGATTTTGGTTCTGCAAATTCTGATTTAGAAACTAAATTCTCAAGGAAACGAATTAATAGATAAATAAAATGGATACGAGTGTGATAGTCTAATTTAATTCAAGGATGTGCTTCAGGAGGTGCTTCTTTAAGGTTTTTAGAGAAGTTTGCAAATTCCAAAGAAAACAACTTGTTAAGTTAATTAATGAGATTTTGTTTTTCAACTTGGTTGGAAAAATCAATACTACAGATAGAATTTATAAATTGTTGAATAGACATTAGAAAGATCTAAGCAACCAAAGTATAGAATGAAAGCATCAAAATATGTCAAGATATGGGTGAAGGCTTCAAACACAGATATAAAATCATATAAACAAATTAATAATTGTTGTCTAATTATAAACCTATTCATTAGCTTAGGTTATCTTATAGTACTGGTCTTCCTCTTCGAAACCCACACTCTAATATGTTTCTTACAAATCTAAGGATTTGAGACAGGAACAAAAAGACAATAACATAATCCTTAGGCTAATGAATATTTAAATAATTATACAAAAAATTATACCTTTGTCTTTGATGACTCTAGGGATCTGGTCCTTAGCCTTCGTGAAGCTTAGTTACTTATGATGTAAAGAAAATAAATACACAATAAAATAATCTTTATTTCATACAAGAGTAGATGAAGAACAATACCTGATACAGCTTACTCCTCCTTTCTAGGTTCTGATGTCAATAACGATAAAACAATAAGATAGAAAGGGTGAGGGAGACAACAAACGAGAGAGAAAGAGTAAAGGAGACAACAGATGGATAGTAAGAAATTTTATTAACTTGGCGGGTAATGAGTTCGTTGAAGTCATCAAACTTTCTTTGAAAAACTTAAAACCATCTTCATCTAACAAGGACTCTAAGGAGGTAAATTCCCTTAACCATGCATTCAATGAAAATTCTTAAAAATTAGAGAGTCTAAAGGTAAACAAATTAGTTTAGCCAAAACCTATATCTAGTCTGACAGCTCTAGACATAGATATAGAAAACAAATAAAACACTTTACTAAATACAAATTCAATGCCTTTTCCATTTATAAATAGAACATTGATGGCATGTTTAAATATAACATCCTTAGTTTTTTAAAACAAATGACTATGCCTACCAACACTTACAAAATCCAAAACAGAGTTTCTTATAAAACTTTAGCTAAGTATCTCATTATAGGATTTTTAGGATAGTTCAAGGGATGGTGAGATTTTCACCTTACTAATGAGCAAAAATAAAAAATTGTTATTGCAATCAAAACCACAAAAGACAATGTTCCTATCCTCGATTAGCTAGGTAACATGATTGAAGATGCGGTAACTTATCTCATCCTTATAATTTCTCTTCATTTCATTGGAGATCTTTCACATCTTAAAGATAAAAATGCTGAATTACTCAGCAATTTCAAATACAAAAAGCTCTTTAAATTTCAAAACTACAAATCACCTTTCTTACAAGAATTATACTTAAAGATGATTCTGTTGTTCCCACAGCCTTGTATGGGTTATAATTGTTGTCAACTAGGTTTAAGTGTGTAAGAAAGTAAAGTCACATGGAATGACAAGAAAGTAAATCCACCGCGTAAGGGCAAGAACGTAAATTCGTCACGTAAGCCCTATTAGAGTTTCATAAAAGAGAGTATATAAAGACCTTAGAAGACAAAACTAGGGCAAGACCAACACAATTGAATACATGGCAAAACCAACACGGTAGAACACAAAAAGATGGCCAAAAATCAGATTTGGGGGCTGAACAAAGAACAGGGGTCAAGAGTGAGAAAATACGTGACGGCCGGAAAAAAGAGGTGGACAAAAATATAAACGGTCAGCAAAAATAAAGAAGCCGTTGGAAGAGAGAGAAAAATCATATATGGCAAACTCAGAGTTGACGGCGCAGGAGAGGAAAAACCCGACGGCTAAATAGTGGAAAGGAGAGAAGGGAACGAAGAACGGTCAAGTGAAAAAGAAAGACCCGACACGGCTGGATGGCAAAACGTGGGTGGACGGCCAAATAGAAAAAACAACAAAACACAACACACGGCCAAAGCACACCAACGGGAAGAGAGACAACACAGCAAGAGAGCAGAACGGCAGGAGAGCAGAACGTCAAGAGAGCAGAACGTCAAAAAGAGTATACACGGTAGAAAATAGGTGCTGGTCGGCCAAAACCTAGAGCAACCGTCCAAAGCCAAAGAGGAAAACCATCCAAAGAGAGGAAAACCTAGTGTGTGACCAGCCAAAGAGGGAAAAACAAGGGAGGAACGGCTGGACAGCAAGTGCTGGATGGCAAAACCACCACTGGCTGAAAGAGAGAGGACGTCCAACCAACCTACACGGCCAAGCAAAGAGGTGAACGACCAAATAGGTGTGGACAGCAAGGAGGAGAATGGCCAACCAAGAGTGGACAGCCAAAGCAAGGTGGACGGTTAGGAGATAACACGGCAAGGAGACAACATACGGCAAAAGGAGATAACACCAAGGGATACCTTGGACAGCAATGGAAACCGTGTGACGGCTGGAGAAAACCATGTGACTCATGCAAGAGAGAAGACAGCACACTGTCCATAAGGGAAGAGAGGAGAAACCGTGAAAGAGGAGACCACTAGGAGAGCAAACCAAGCTGTCCAGAGGTGTGAAACGGACAAGTGCAAACTAGAAACGGTGGTAAGGCGTGTGACCAGCAAGGCGTGCAAACCAGAAATGTACGTGGGACGTGAAATGCCAAACCAGAAGCGTGCATGAGGTGTGTAACCAGCAAAGGGTGCAAACCAGAAACGTGCGTGAAACGTGTAACGCCAAACCAAAAACATGAGGCAGGCCATGAGACGTGGAATGGCAAACCAGAAACGCGAGGCGAGCTTTGAGACAAGGAGATGGGTGAGATCGTGAGACGGTGAAAGCAGGAGATGTGTGAGACAACCTAGAGAAGGAATTTGGCGAAGCATTGGAAAGAACTCAACGTATTTCTTGATTTCTTCAAGAGTGGTTAGAGAGCGTTGCGGTGAACTTCTAAGTGGCAGTGGAGCAGCTTTTCAATTCAACAGAGGCAAGACAAGCTAGAAGAAGGGTAGACACAGTAAGTGACACTTTTTGTATTGTACTTGCTTAGTAATTGCAATAGTGAAAAGAGTAGAAGATTAAGACATCCATTGTAACTAGAATTCTTAAGTATAGTGGATAGTCTCGGTAAGGGAGAATCCCGACCACCGTGGATGTACGTTATGTTGACAGAACCACGTAAATCTCATGTGTCCTTAATTTGCTTTACGTTCTGTGTTTTGAATTGAGTTGTGAACGCAGCTAAAGTATCAGCCAACCCATAACCTAACGAAGACCTAAACAAGAACATCTGAATTGTCTATTAGGCAAGGTGTCTGAAGGGTGACTTTGGGGATTATTGTGATTAGTAGGTAGCAATAGATCTACCTTAGTCGAGTCTGAGAGAGAGTTCGCTTTTAAGAAGAGGTTGAAGTTGTTCACTTACCTACGAATTGCGAATTGTGGTGATATTGATTCACCCCCCCTCAGTATCACAAACTAGTAGATCCTAGGGAGAAATCGGGAACTTCAATTGGTATCAGAGCACAGGTTCACCAGGATAAAGCTTAACAGCTTGGTGTACTAGTTTGAAGAGCTCCAGAAGTTTTAACTTATTCAGCATACTAAAAAATGGACGCCGGTACCAGCACCAGCACCACTTACAGTAAGAAGGTTCCAATCTTCAACGGAACCAACTACTATATGTGGAGAGTGAGAATATAGGTGGTATTTGCAACCATGGGCATGAACGTGCTGAAATTTGTATAGGAGGGTTTTGTGGCTCCTGAAGAAGGTAAAGACCCAACCCCAGAGGAATTAAGGCAGTTTGAGATAAATGGGAAGGCCTCAAACGTCATCATTTTAGCATTGACAGATGCTGAGTATGCTAAAGTTATGGACTGCAAATCTGCCAAGGAGATATGGGACAGATTGCATAAAGTCTATAAAGGTGATGGCCGAATGAAGGAGGCTAAGCTTCAAGTGTTCAAGGAGAGATATGAATCTCACAGAATGCAGAAAAATGAGACAATTCAAGAGTTCTTCACTAGGGTTATTGACGCTACAAACGACTTGAGAAGTCATGGGAAGAACAAGAAGGACTTATTGATTGTGAAGAAAATTCTAAAAATTTTGCCTACGAGGTTTACCTCAAAGGTAGTAGCCATAGAGGAGAGTAGAGATCTCAATTCTATGTCTCTGCATGATCTCCAGTGCAATCTCATTGCATATGAGATGGGAATAAAGTCAGCTGAAAGCTCTGCAGCAATGAAGGTATCAAAGGAGGCAATTTTCAAAGCTATGAAGCACTTGAAGATAAAAGAAGAGGAAGAATCATCCAGTGAGGATGATGATGATGATGAGGAAGAAAGTGAAGGTGAAGTGTTGGCATACTTCACAAGGAAGTTCAAAAAGAGGTCTAAGAAGGGAAAAGGATAGTTGTCCTTGAGATGTTATCGTTGTGGGCAGATTGGACACTTTGCTTCTCAGTGCAAAGTAAAACTTGATGATGAAGATGAGGATGGTGATGATGAGCCAAATTCAAAATGAAGAAGACCATCATTTAAATCAAAAAAGCCCAGCAAAAAGACTGCCAACCCATAGAAGAATAAGAGAGGCGCATTCAAGAGTTATATAAGTCAGATAAAAGAAGCTGATGAGGAGGAAGATGAAGAATCATCAGATGAGTAGGCCTTTATGGCATCAATTCAAGGTGGTAGTTTAACCTCTAAAGAGGAAGAAGAGGTTGATGAAGAAGAACCAGATCTTAAAGTTGAGTTGGAAATAGCTTCAAAGGAGATAATCAGAAGGGGCAGAACCATAAAAATGTTGGAGGCTCACATAAAACAAGTTGAAGTAAAGTCTGAGGAAGCAGAAAGTCAAAAGGATGAAATAAGGGCTAAACATATTAACTTAAAGAGAAGATTTGAGGAACAGATCAAAATATGTGAAGACCTTACAGTAGAGCTTGGCTCAAGGGCTTTAAAAATTAAAGAAAAGGAGAAAGAGTTGCTGAAACTTTAGCAATAACTCAAAAGTAGCAAAGAGAACTTGCAGAAGCTTGAAATGATAGGAGAAACAAGTTCTGCAAAAGGAGAGAAGAATGTAGAGAAAGTACAACAATCTGAGGCTGCATTGGCTAAAGAAAATAAGAATGTGCCACAGAAGTTAAAAGAGAAGGTTATGACTCAAGAGAAGATAGTTGAGAATAAAGAGGATTTGAAGAAGCAACCTAAGGTGGCAAACAAAAATGAAGAAAAGAAGGTCAGCCAGCAGAGGGCTACGGCTGAACAGAAGAAGGAGAAGAAGGTGACTGAAATGAAAGTCACACAAGCAAAGAAGCCAACAACTTTGCCTACATAGCAAGTAATGAACAAAAGAAAACAAGCTGTGATTAGACGCAAGAAGAGGTAGTTTCAAGGTTACTATCTTTATTGTGGAGTTTGGGGTCATAGGGCAAGTAAATGCTGGTGGCGAAGGCCAATATATGTCTCCAACTTGAGAAGATATGACGTTGTATATAAGGGGAGACAATACAAAACTCAAAGGAGAATACCTGTTGTGAGTTCTTGCACGTACTATAAAAGGCAAGGACATATTGATGAGGATTGTTGGTGGAAGCCCAAACCAGTAGCTTCAAAGAACAAGTTTGCTATATTGGCAGACTTGGAATAGTGTGAAAGGTGCGGGCAGGATGGCCATAATGCCAAGAGATGCATGACACTTCTCCCTGAGCAAGAGAAGGCACTCAATGGCACAGTGAAAACAAGCGGTGCAGTCAAAGCTGAGAAAAAGGAGAAAGCTATCTTCCAGCCAATTCAAAAGAAGGAATATAGAGCAAAAAGGGAGGTGGCTAATATAGCTGAAATTGCACTAAATGCTGATTGCAAGAATAAGCAGTAGATCCTTAATAGTGGATGCACTTCGCATATGACGGGAAACAAGAGTAAATTATCAAAGTTAAACAAATCAAGAGAAGGTAGAGTCAAGTTTGGCAATGATGATTCACTCAACATCAGTGGTTAAGGGTCAGTGAATATTGGAAAAGGAAAGCTGAAATATGTTCTGCATGTTGAAGGACTCAGATATAATCTAGCATCTGTTAGCCAACTATGCAATGAGGACCACGAAGTGATATTCACAAAAACAGGTTGCTAAGTAAAGAGTAAAGAAGGCAATATTGTTGCAGCTAGGAAGAGAACATCTGGAAATTTGTATGTGATTGATGAGGACAAGACAAACAGCTGTCTACTTACAAAGGAAGAAGAAAATCAGCTCTGACATAAGAGGCTGGGACACTTAACACAGAAGAACATGAGGAAGTTGACCACTACTCATGCAATCAGAGATATTCCCGACCTCAGGAGAGAGGGAGAGTATGTTTGCTCAGCATGCTCTAAAGGAAAACATGCCAAAAAGCAGTACAAGACCAAAGAGTTCAGTTCTGAAGCAGTGCTTGACATTGTGCATATTGATTTGTGTGGACCGATGAGGACAAAAGGGTTGAAAGGTGAGAGGTACTTCATTTTGTTTGTTGATGATTATTCAAGAAGGACCTGCCTCATGCACCTCAAACACAAGTCAGAAGTTTTGAATTGCTTCAAGAGATACAGAAGATTGGCTGAAAATGAGAGTGGAAGGAAGATCAAAGTATTAAGGTTAGATCAAGGCACTGAATTTACAAATAAAGCTTTTGAAGATTACCTTGAAAAGTATGGAATTCATCATCAAATGGCAGTAGCAAGAACACCTCAATAGAACGGGGTGGTAGAGAGGAAAAATAGAGCTGTAGTTGAAATGGCGAGAACTCTACTGCTGGAATCCAAGCTTCACATAAGATTTTGGACAGAAGCAACATTTACAGCCGTGCATATACTAAATAGAGAATTACTAAGGCCCAATACTGATAAGACTCCATATGAGCTATGGAGTGGGAAGAAGACAACAGCCAAGTATCTTAAAGTATTTGGCAGCCCATGTTTTGTGAAAAACAAAGAGCAAAACTTGGAAAAATTCAACGCTAGATCTGATGAAGGCATCTTTGTGGGATACTCAACAAAGACAAGGTTACAAAGTTTTCCTGCATAAGCTGGGAAAAGTGATCACTTTTAGTGACGTGAGAATAAATGAGAACTGGAAAATAATGCAGAATGGAGAAGTTGAGGACAATGAAGAAGATGACTTCAATGTCGATGAAGAATCAGACCAACCTGAAGAAAAGTAAGTTCAGACTTGGAGAAGAGTGAGTCTGAAGATGAAGAAAGAGATCCTCTTGCAACTAAAATGGTGCAAGGAAGAAAGACAAAGAAAACATGGACCAATGCTCATCAAGGAGATCTGATCATAGGTGACCCATCAGCAGGAGTTACAACAAGAAGAAGAATTATGGGAGCTACTGCTTTACTCTCACAAGCTAAACCTAAATCTGTTGAAGAGGCTATTCAAGGCAAAGCCTAAGTCAAAGCTATCAATGAGGAGCTGGATCAAATTGATAAGAATGATATATGGGAGCTGGTTCCAAGACCCACTAATAAGAATGTCATAGGAACAAAATGGGTGTTTAGGAATAAACACAATGAAGATGGCAAGGTGGTGAGGAACAAGGCTAGGCTGGTTTGCAAAGGCTACACTCAGATAGAAGGGGTAGATGTTGATGAAACTTTTGCACCAGTAGCAAGGTTAGAAACTATTAGAATGTTCTAAGCTTTGGTAGCACACAAGAGGTATAAAGTCTATCAGATGGATGTGAAATCCACCTTTCTGAATGGGCTCCTGAAAGAAGAAGTGTATATTGAACAACCCGATAGAGTACAAATCAGTAAGGATGAGACACATGTGTGTAAGCTGAAGAAAGCCTTATATGGTCTTAAGTAAGCTCCAAGAGCATGGTACAATAGGCTGGATGTGTACTTGAGAAGGTTGAACTTCAGAAAAGGAATGGTTGATAATAACCTGTATGTGTTCAACTCAGAGAAAGGCTAGCTGATAACCATAGTATATGTAGATGACATTATCTTTAGAGGGGATCACTCTGAGCTATGCCAAGATTTTGCATAGAAGATGAGTGAGGAATTTGAGATGTCATTGATTGGAGAAATGACATACTTTCTTGAATTACAAATAAAGCAGTGTGAAGAAGGTATCTTTATTTCTCAAACGAAATATGCCAAAGAGATGCTGAAAAGGTTTGGCATGAAGGATAGCAAACCTGTCAGTACCCCTATGATAGTGGGCTATAAGTTAACAAAAGATCAGGAGAGAAGGAGTACAAGCCCTATAGAGTACAAGAAGATGATAGGGAGCCTTCTGTACCTTACAGCATCAAGGCTTGATCTTATGCAAGCTGTGTGCGCTGCCAGCAGATTCCAAGCTGATCCTAAGGAGTCTCATGTGTTGGCAGTGAAAAGAATTTTAAGGTACCTCAAAGGAATACTGGAAATGGGTTTGTGGTATCTAACCATGGATTTTGTTAAACTACAAGCATACACTGATGCAGACTGAGCAGGAAGTATAGATGATAAAAAATCAACCAGCGGCAACAACTTCTACTTGGGTTCAAAGTGTGTTGCATGGTTAAGTAGAAAGCAAAACAGCGTTACTTTGAGCACAGCTAAGTCTAAGTATATGGCTGCTTGTGCAGCATGTACACAGGTGATATGGATGTTAAGACAATTGGCAAACTTGGGTGTTGAAGTGAAGTTACCAGTGAGTGTACTTTGTGATAATCAAAGTGCTATTGATCTCAGCAAGAATCTAGTTCAACATTCGAGGAGCAAGCATATTGACATCCGATATCACTTCATCAAAGATCAAGTGGAACAGGGTACAATTTAGTTTGAGTATGTTGGCACTAAAGATCAAATTTTAGATATTCTAACTAAACCTCTGTCCACAGAGCTGTTTGAAAAGTACAAAATGAGTCTATCTATGCGAATGCCTCCTCAAGCATGAAGTTCAGGTGAATCCTCCATCTTTACTTTACGAGTTTTTCAGATTTGTAATTGGTTGGCAAAGGGGGAGAGAAGCAACAGTGTAGGGGGAGCTGTTAAGAAAGGGGGAGTGCATATTTAGGGGGACTTGAAATTGCTGCATAGTGGCTTTTGTTATGAGTGTTGCCAACAATTACAAATCTGAAAAACTCGT